>JAAALK010000080.1:48246613-48384456 GCA_019279435.1 Zizania palustris
AAGGGGGGGAAGCATTTTGCCATGGTGCTTCGCACCCCTACGCTTGCTTCTATTGCTAGGGCGTAAGAGCAGGCGAATTCTCCGGGGTCCGACCCCCCGGAGTATTTGTGTAGCTTTGAGGCCTTGAACTTGGGGTCGAAAGGCACTCTTTGTAGATCAGGGTGCAACGGAGACTCATTATCGAATGAGGCATTCTCGGCCTCCTCCGGGACTTGTATAACTTCTGGGGGATTGCGGGCTCCATCGTCTTGAGGCCCCCTTGGAGTTTCGGTGGAAGCTTGAGTGCGGAGGCGATCGGCGGCCTCTTGCCTCCATCTGGATACCTCCTCCTGAAGCCTGGCTAGCTGCGTAGCCTCGGTTTCGGGAGGGCCTTCGTCTTCGTCGGAGGGCACTTCTGGATCCCGGCTTGCTGCGTAGTTGGTCTGAAGCACTATAGGAGGAGGCAGAGGGCCCCGGGGCGCTCGACGCCCAGTGGTCTCTGCAGGAATCGCCGGATTAGCTGAGGGCCCGGCTCCATTGGTCCGAGGGGACCTTCGAAGAGGACCCGAAGCTTGGCCACGCTTCGGAGGCATGGCTAGCCGTTGAGATGTCTTGGAGATGGAGGACTTCGAACGACTCGAGGGGTCGAGAGAAGGCCTTCGAGCTGCACTAAGAAGCCCTCAACTGAACGGTGCGCGGAGTCTCGGGACTCCGAGGCTCCCTCCGTAAGTGCTCTTCGGAGTGCAGTCAGCAGTAGAGAACAAGCTTTTAGAACTTGGTTCCCCACGGACGGCGCCAACTGTTGGTGCAAAAGTTACACCAACAGGTTCTCGGTAATCAAGAACGAACAAACAAGAAGTTTGCACTTCAGGACTAACTCGAGCCTCCGTAAAGGATAATAGCTCAAGTGGTCCGAATGTGTGTGTTTGAACAACTAGTTCTGGATCCCCTTTACAAGGTACAATGGGGGGGGGTATTTATAGGGAAAAAAGCATAAGGAAAATACCTATTTACCCCTAAATTACAACCGACATAGTAGAAGCTATTCGGTATTATAAACAAGGTTATACACGGTAAAGTGCTGCAGGGTAGATGGATAAGCTGAACATCCAATCAATCATGTCCTTCTGCTTTGAGGCCTCCATCTTCCCTTATGCTCCGGTCGTGGCGACGTATGCTCCGAACAGCAGTCCGCCACCTTCGGGATCCTCACTGAGCCCACGAAGGGTTACTCTTTAAGTCTTCGAAATAGAGTAATTTCCCCCAACAACGACCTCGACGAATACCTCCGATTGTACGAAGTCCTAGAGGACCCTACAATTTTACCTCAAGGCACCAACGAAGGTAGACTTCGAAGCCTTTGCCTTCAACACTTCCTGTAATAGTTATTACCCGCAAATATTAATCAAGTACCTTAATGTTGTAGGTGCGTTGAAGAGTAGCGCAACTCCGACCATAGATGAAGCTCCAGCTTCTCCCGGAGTTGCAGCTCCGATGGACACACCTGCTCCCATGGACACAGTGGCCCCAACAACTGGAGTCGTCTCCGTCGAAGTGGTTCCGGCTGAGGGGACACCGGTCGAGGGATGATCTACCTCCGCCGAAGTCGCTCCTCCAGCCTTCGTACCAGGAAGGGGCAAAAGCATGACGAGTCTTGGACTCCCACCTGCCCCGATGACGACACCTTCTTCCAACGACCCCTCGGCGAGTAACTCAGAGGAGGAGGCTACCGCAGATGACTGCTAGGATTTGTCCTGGCTCCCTTTGTTGGCTCCCTTCTCAGAGCAACGAACGGGCCTCCAAGCGCTTCTAGAGCCCTTGGCGGAGAAAGGCCAAGAAGTCATAAACTCTGACTTGGTCTCTGTTGGCGTAAAAGATTACGCTAACAGGTTTCTGTAGAAAAGAAACTAACAAATGAAGTGTTTGTGAAGCAAACTGTTCTAAGCCTCCGAAAGGATAATAACTTAGAATAGTTCAAAAGTGTGTATTGAATAACTTGTATTCGGTCCGTATTACAGGGTAAAATGGGGGGTATTTATAGGCCCAAACATTAAGGAAAAGACCTATTTACCCCTCTATTACAACCGTCATAGTGGAAACTATTCGGTTCCCTTAATAGGGCTAAAATGGTAAAAGACTAATCTAATGAGAAAGAAGATAAGTCTTCCATCTTAGCTGGCAGAAAAGATCTTGGAGGGCTTTAGTTCGAAGATGTACTCCGAACCAATGCCTATCTTCGTACTTCGAGCTTGATTCCGGGTATCTTCGAGGATGATCTTCGGGGAACCTTCGAACCAGCTGACTGCCTTTATGTTGCTTCGGCAATAACCCCGAAGATGAGATATTTTCCCCCAACAGTAGCCCCTCGAATACGCTTCTCCGTTTGACCTGTAACGTTAGGAGAGCAGTATACGGAAGGAAAAGATAACCAAACATAGGGGTTATTGGTTTTATTTTATCTCCGAAATGCACGAAGAAATAAACTTCGAATCAGTCTTAAGGTAGTTCCTTTTCGAACTATCTTAGAACCGACTTAAGAAGTTCGAAAGTCTTTTAGACTTAGAGAAAATAGCCGTTAAGTTTCTGTTTCCAACGGAAACTGTAGTAGGCGTTAATTTCGTAAAGAAGTAACGGCAGGAATGTGAAACGACATGGATTAACGGTAAGAAAGTGAAGTCTAGGCTATAAATAGAGGGCCTAGAAGTTACATGGTTACCTTTTCACCGCATTCTAGCAACCAAAAACTTTTGAGCCCTTTGAGTTCTTGAGCCCTAGCCTCCATTTTCTTTAGAGCAATCCGGCGATCGCGATGGTGAAGACTAAGGGATCTGCACCTCCTTCGGCCTTGGCTCGGCAGCAGGCAGCCGCAGCAGCAGCAGCGGCAGCGTTAGCGGCGGCACCTCCGATGCCGGCGGCGACATCCATGGCGGCAGGGGGGAGAAATCCCCAAATCGCCGACGACCAAGGTCTGTGCCCACCATCGACCAAGTATTTGGATCAATCTTTTGAGTTGGGGCCTTCTACCTGCAAGAGAGAATCTTTGGCAATCACAGCAGGGGGAAAAATTAGTAATGGAGTTATGATTCGAGAGCCGGGCAAAGAATCGATTCCATCAACAAGACCCGGAGAAGTAGTAGTATTCGAAGCTTTCTTCGAAGCTGGCTTGGGCCTTCCTGCTGTAGACTTCCTGGCGGAGGTATTGGATCTGTTTCATGTAACCCTCCCCCAATTATCTCCGAATGCAGTAGCTAGGTTAGCTATCTTCAAATGGGCAGCTGAGAGCCGAAGGTTGTGAGGGGAGGGCAGAAATCTTCGCTGCACTTCATAGAGCAACTTGCCAGTCGAAGACCTTCGTAGGCTCCGGAGGTGAAAAAGTGGTAGTATCCTTCGGCTCTATCAACTTTAGGCTTCGGGACGAATATGCCCTTCAGTTTCCTGCCAAGGCCATCAATGCTAGATGGTACACTGATTGGGTCTTGAGGTGGTTCTATGCCAAAGTTGGAGCGAGCAGTCCTCTGGCTGGGCCCCTCAAAGAAATTCAATTCCGGAAAGAAGCCTTAGTGCAGCCCGACGAAGGCCAGCTCGAAGCTCGTCTTAACCTGCTTCAGAAAATTAGCCGAAGGTTAAGCATGCGGGACTTAGCCGAAGAATTCCTCGGACTACAAATTCCTCCGCTGATGGCCAACTGGCCTATCGTCTTCGAGGATGACTCGGAAGGCGGTCTTCGCAAGATCAACTTTACTTCGAGCCCTGCAGGTAACTTCGAAACCAACATGCATTGTACATATTTACTTCGAAGAAAGACTAACTTGAATTATTTTTTAGCTTCTTCAGCCCCTATTACTTCAGAGCAAATTGTAAGGGCTTCGGAGAAGATTTTAGGTGCTCCAACTCCGACTGAAAAAGAATGGCGAATTAAATTGGTCGGGAGTTGGGAAAGGTTTAACAGAGTATGGGGAATGTTGGAGTTGACTCCGCCCCCTCTGATGGACTGGGTGCCTCTGGAGAAAGGACCCAAGAAAAGAATGGCTGAAGCCGGAGCTTCAAGCTCCGCAAGGACTCCGGTGAAGAAGGTGCCTCGGAAACCAAAAAATCTTGCACCTTCGAATCCTGCGCCTTCGAGCTCAAGAACCTCAATCTCTGGTTCTAAAGAAGATGAAGGTATATTATTAGTGAGATTGATTGATGAGGATGCAGCTCAACGAAATATTCACATTGAAGATACTGCAGTTATGCCGGAGCCCCAAGCTAACATTGAAGAAATTAGAGCTCCGGATACTCAAGAGGAACGAATCGAAGCCCCTATGGGTGAAGATGAAGTTGAAGTTCCTACAACTTCGGTTGTAGATGAAGGGAGGACTGCTCACGGAGATACTCCAACGACAGAAATTTTAACTGTGGATTCAGATGATGACTTCACCTTCGATCCTCCGAGCAGTCCAGTGCTCGATCTCCCCCAGAATGTCGAAGGTAGATTTCGCATAATTCTTTATTATTTTCTGCAAAATTATACAATGCATAATATTTTTGCTTTTGTAGAGCCTCCTGCTGTAGAAGTACATCACGAAGACACAATTCAAAGGCCTTCGACAACTTCGGAGCCGCACCCAGAGGTCACTCAACAGGGGCCTGGAAGGGGAAAAAGACACATAGAGCCTCTCCCTACTCAAAGATCAACTTCGTCCGAGTCAACAGATGAAAGTGAATCAACTGAGGGGGGGTCGTCTTCGGAAGTTCCAAGGACCTCAGGAGAACGCTCCGGACCTTCGTCAAGTGGGGATGACCAAAGGGCTTCGGCAATGCTCCCTCTTTTGACTCCTTTTTTGGAGCCAACTGGGCTTCGGACTCTGCTCAAACCTTTAGGTCGAGTGAGTGGCGAAGTCGGGGAGACAGAGCTGGTAGCAAAATTAAGCAGGGCGAAGAGTTCGGAGCTTAACGTTGCCCTGGAACGAGTGGCCTACCAGGTACGGAGCACCTTCGAGCCAATATCTTTAGCAAATTGTATCGGGTTCGAAGTATATCTTCGAACCAGCAGCAAATTATACATGAATAATTTCTTACTTTAGTTTTTTATTTTCTCAGCAAGCAGTCTTGGCCTGCACTGCAACTTTATCAAGCGAGAATGAAATTGCTCAGCTTCGGGAAGAAAATGAAGCTCTTAAACGCAACTTATCTTTCTCCGAAGCCAGAGTACTTCAAATGGATAATATGATTTCAACGGAGCGCAGGGCCAGACAGGGCTTGGAGGCTGCTAATAAGGAGTTCGAAGCAGAAAGAATTGTGCTTCAGGCTAAAATTGAAAAGATGTGGTTGGAGCATGCTAGTGCTGGGTCCGAACTTGTAAGGCTCCAAGAGGAAACTAGCCAACTCTTGAACCAAAAGAAAGATCTAATTACGGAGAATGCTAGGATTTCCGGAGTTTTGGCAGAAACGACTTCGAGCAAGGATGCACTAATTGAAGAAAAGCTCAAGTCGGAGAAGGTGGCTACGGAGGTCATCGAACAGATTCTAAGTGTTCTGGAGTACTTCGGTACTACTGGATCACTTCCTTCGGATGACAATGTGACTCTACTGCGCCGGTTAATGAGGATCCAAGGAGCAGCGAAGCAAATGAAGACGGCAGGCATGCGTTATGGAGAACTCTCCGGACAAGTGTCTGCCCTCGGATTACTTCGTTACTACGAGGATTTGGGCCGAACAATCACTCCGAGCGCAGAGGGCTCCATTACCTTTGACGACGAGCGGCTTTTGAATCCTTCCGAAAGCGTGACTGCCGCCTGGCGAGCCTTTCAAACCTCATGGAGAGCCGAAGGTCGTTCTGCGATCAAGGCCTGGATCGATGAAGGCCAACGCCAGAAGCAAGTTCGGAGCCAAGCTTCGAGCAGTCAGCCTACTCCAAATCCGCAGGTTTAGGAATTATTTAGGATTTTTTGATTATGTAAAGCTCATGCTTGTAAACATTTATCAATGAAAGTCTTGTTTGTCATATTTTTAGGCTTTGCCTCTTATGGAAGATATCGAAGTGTTAGAACTTAACAACGAACTTCGCTCATTGTGGAACACCTTCAAACTTCTAAAGAGTTATAAGCGTCCTCGATTTCTTATTCCTCGGGATGACTCCGGCGTAATTGCGCCCGAAGTAATCAAAGACGAATTATCTTATATTAAAGAGGAAGATAAAGAAGTTGACGCAAAAACCTCGTCTTCTGAAGACACTAATTGGTCTGAAGACGAAGGTGAAGCTCGAAATAAAAGATCTGAAGATCTTAGAAGCTGGGAAAGGAGTCCCGAGCGGCTTTGAACTTGGGCCGAGCTTCAACAAGAACAGAAGGATTTTAGAGCTTCGAAGGGGAGGAAGAGAGTTAAACGTAAAGTTCTTAGGACTTCCGACGTTGGAACTAGTCGTTCCACCCCTAGCTCTCGGGACCGAAGAGGTCTCCGATTCCTTCTTGGTATAGATACCAATTTTTCATAGTGTAATTTGTAAACACATTTATTTCAATAATGAATGCCGATTTAAAATTGTCTCCATATTTACTAGCCCCTCTTTAGGTATAAGCAACTTCGAAATGTATTCAAAGATGGTTATGCGTAAAGAAAAAAATTTGGAGTACAATTTTTTGGGGGTTCGGAGCCCCTCTGTCATTTAAAGATCTTTTGAAATCTTATGAAATGTCTTCGACTTTTTGCAGTCGGAAGAATGGTAGCTTAATACCTTTGTTTTATGAAAGAAATCACTTTAGATAACTTTCAGGACACTTTAGTGTCTTAAAAAATTTGTCACTTTGGACTATGTTAACAGACATTCGAAGCTCATGGCTCAAATGCTGTTTTGCTTTAGCCACCTTCGGCTTGTCTTTGCGATCTCTGACGAACCAATGGTTCGGAGTCTGCAATGGTCTCTTTGGACTCTTTTTACGGATGTCTGCCAGCCAATGGCTTGGACTCCGTATAATTTAGCCACCTTCGGCTGTTTTTGCAGAAGTCTACCAGCCAATGGCTTGGACTTCACAGATTTTGGCCACCTTCGGCTCTTTTTACGGAAGTCTGCAAGCTGCAGCTTGGACTCCGTAGATTTTGGCCACCTTCGGCTCTTTTTACGGAAGTCTACCAGCCAATGGCTTGGACTCCGTAGAGTGTGGTTTTGGGCTCTTTTACGGATGCCTACAAGCCAATGGCCTGGGCTCCGGATTATGTCAGCCCCCACGTCGGAGGCTTCGAACTTTATGGGTTCGAAGTCCGAAAATACAACCCAGCTTAATGACTTCGAACTTAATCTAGCCCTCGAAAGGACTGCCCTTCAGGTATACAAAGTACCACAAGTACTTTTAATTAACAAATGGAACTACTTAGTACTTACTTGCTCTTTTTTGCAGCAATTTGTCCTTGCTAGAGCGGCAGCGACTTCCAATGAAGTCGAAACCAATCAGCTCAAGAGGAAGGTTACTACCCTCCACTTCGCACTCAAGAGCTCCGAAGACAAAACACTCCGGCTGGAGGAAGAGCTCCTTGAAGAATGGAGGGCTAGGGCCACCACCGACGAAGCCCTCCAGATCGAACAGCAGAGAAGCAGTACACTCCGAACTTTGGCCCAAGAAGACAAAGCTGAAGACGTGGTGCTCCGAGCAGAGGTGGAGAAGATCTTGCAAGCGGCAGCTACTTCGAGAGTGCAACTTGTAGAACTCCAAGGCTCGCTCAAACATGCGATGGCTCAAAAGAGCACTTGTTGTCCAAAATGGCTGAAGTATCTGCTGCTGCTGTGGGGCTGGAGGCAGCAGAGACGAAGAATACTGACATTGCAGAGCGTACCTTAGATGCCCTTCAGGGTACCTTGGAGTACTTTGGCACCATGTGCCCTTCGTCTTCTACTGCGGCGAGTGAGCCCCTCGACAAGAAGTTGAAGATGATTCAAGTGGCGATGAAGCTGATGATGGGCTCCGATGTCCGGTACGGAGAGATCTCCGGACAAGTTGCTGGAATCGGAGTCCTCCGCATCTCGAAGCTCTTGGGATTTCAATCACTTCAGTTGGGGGTTCGACGCCAGTAGGCTTTGCCGACGAGGGCTCGTTGCGTCCTTCGCAGGATGTAGCTTCGCCTTGGAAGCTTTCCGGTCAGTCTGGAAAACAGACCACAAGGCTGCAGCCAAAACTTGGATCGACGAGGCCCGCCGGCAAAAGCAAGCGCAAACAAGGCCTCCGCTTCCAGCTTTGCCAGCTCCAACACCTCCTGCTCCGCCAACCGACCCTTAGGTCTAGTCCTATAGGGTGCTTAAATGTGTACAAGAAATCTTGTGAAGCCCCTTGCATTAATGAATGAAAAGTTTATAAACGAGGAGCTTGTTTGGATGTTTATTCTTTTAGGTTTTGCCATGTCCTTCGGAGCTTTACTTCGAAGTATTGGAACTTAACGAAGAGATCCGTCGGCAGTGGACAGTCCTCGAAAGCTTAAGGCCTTATCGGTGCTCACGCTTCTCTATTCCTCGAGGAGATCAAGGGGAGATAACACCCGAAGTTCGCCACGAAGTCTTACCTTATATCAAAGAAGAGTGGTCTGACTCAGATTACCAGGCCGAAGACCCTGTAGAAGCTAGCTCCAAAAGGCTTCTGACTTGGGCTGAACTTCAAGAGGAGCAGAAAAAACTGCAAGCTTTGAAGAAGAAGAGAGGAACTCGAACTAAGAAGACAGTCCCGATGGCTTCGAGCTCTGAAGGGCGAAGTAGCCTTAGAAGTAGTTCTAGAGGTCGGATGGGTCTCTGATTTTATCTAGGCTTAGACCAAAATTTCTCTTGATGTAAAATTATGATTATTCAATTAATATGAATTGCTTCGAAAGCATCTTGTTGTTTCTTACTCCCCTGCCCTCCTTGTGGGTGGGGGACCGTACGCGTTGCGATAGGGTCCGTCGGACACAATGATTCATGTAGCAATCTAATGCTTCCCACAACACTTAATAATCCCACTTTACTTTTTCGTAGAGTTCTTCGAACTACGCGTTCGTATTATGATGCTTATAAGCTTCGGAGCTGAGTTTATACTTGTAATCTCCCACAGTAGTTGCTTAATACTTTAAAAGTGTTCCATTGGCCAGAGCCTTGAAACCTTATTGCTTGGTCACCTTCGACTCTTTTACAGATTCTTCGAACCCGGAGGCCGGAAATCTATTCTTTTAAAGTCCTTAGACTCTTGTACGGATCCTAACAAGACGGAGCTTGGAATCCACAGGCTGGCCACCTTCGGCTCTTTTATAGATGCTTTGAACCCGGAGGCCGGAAATCTGTTCATTTAAAGTCCTTAGACTCTTCTACGGATCCTAACAAGTCGGAGCTTGGAATCTGTAGGCTGGCCACGTTCGACTCTTTTACTGATGCTTCGAACTCGGAGGCCGGAAATCTGTTCTTTTAAAGTCCTTAGACTCTTCTACGGATCCTAACAAACCGGAGCTTGGAATCCATAGGCTGGCCACCTTCGGCTCTTTTACAGATGCTTCAAACCCGGAGGGCGGAAATCTGTTCTTTTAAAGTCCTTAGACTCTTCTACGGATCCTAAAAAGCTGGAGCTTAGAATCCGTAGGCTGCCAACGGAGTCCTTGAACCAATGGTTCAAATGCCATTGTCCGGGTTCTTGGAAAGATGCTTGACTCCGCAAGCATCTCCGTTCTCCTAATGCGTCCACCAGGAGTAAGGGATATTCGAAGAGCAAACAAGATTCGAACCTCCACTTTTATTTAGAAAGGAACTTTTACAATTGAATACAAGGAGCTCCTAAGCGTAATAACACTTAAGGTGCTCCGCATGCCATGCATGCTTCAACTCTTCCCCTTGTAAATTAGCTAATTTAAACGAGCCGGGGTGCCCTAAGCGTTGGATAATATATGGTCCTTACCAATTATTTCCTAGCTTCCCTAGAGCTATTACACTTTGCAAAACTAAATGACCTGGCTTAAGCTCGTTAAGCTTTATCATTGGGTCATACCATGTTTTTTTTGTCTTGGTACTTCATCAGATTGGTGACTGCTCGAAGCCTTGTTTCTTCTAACAAGTCCAGCGAAGTGTTTCTCTTGTCTTCATCTCCAGGTTCTATTACGCGAAGGGATCCAACCTTGAGCTCCGTAGGAGTCATGGCCTCATCTCCGAATAGCAGCCTGAATGGGGTAAAGCCTGTGGACCTAGCTTGAGTGGTCCAAATGGACCATAGAATCTTAGGGAGTTCTTCGGTCCACAGCCCCTTGGCCAACCCGACAATCCTTCGATTCAGACCGGATAGAATATTCTCGTTGGTTCGCTCGACGGCTCCATTGGATTGTGGATGGCGAACTGCTGCGAAGCATAACTTGATGCCCAGTTGTTGGGGGAAAATGCTTCACTTTGAGGACTTAGAGATTAACAGTTCAAAAGGACTTATCAGCTTCGGAGCTGATGGGCTCATGCTCGAAGGTAGAGGAGTCGTTAAGCCGAAGGGTGCTTCGATCTACGATCCGAAGGAACCCTCCGCAAGATATGAAGCTTCAGAGCCAAATGACAGGATTGATAAGATGTTTGACTTATCTACTTTAAAAGAACATATTTCCAGCCTCCGGGTTCGAAGTATCTGTAAAAGAGCCGAAGGTGGCCACCCTATGGGTCCTAGGCTCCAGCTTGTTAGGATCCGTACAAGAGTCTAAGGACTTTAAAAAGACAGATTTCCGGCGTCCGGGTTCAAAGTATCTGTAAAAGAGCCAAAGGTGGCCACCCTATGGGTCCCAGGCTCCGGCTTGTTAGGATCCGTAGAAGAGTCTAAGGACTTTAAAAAGACAAATTTCTGACCTCAAGGTTCGAAGTATCTGTAAAAGAGTCAAAGGTGGCCACCCTACGGGTCCTAGGCTCCGGCTTGTTAGGATCCGTAGAAGAGTCTAAGGACTTTAAAAAGACAGATTTCTGGCCTCTAGGTTCGAAGTATCCTGTAAAAGAGCCGAAGGTGGCCACCCTACGGGTCCTAGGCTCCGGCTTGATAGGATCCGTAGAAGAGTCTAAAGACTTTTAAAAGAACAGATTTCCGGCCTCCGGGACCGAAGCATCTGTAAAAGAGTCGAAGGTGACCAAGCAATAAGGTTTCAAGGCTCCGGCCAATGAGACACTTTTAAAGTCCTAAGTGACTAGTATAGGAGCCTGCATATATACATCCAGCTCCGAAACTTACAAAATCATAATACGAACCTATGGTCGAAGAAACTCTACGAAAAGATAAAGTATGGCTATTAAGTGTTGTGCGAAGCATCGAATTGTTATGCTCGTCATTGTGTCCGACGGACCTTATTGCAACGCGTAAGGTCCCCCACCCACAAGGAGGGGTAGGAGGGTAAATAACAACAAGATGCTTCCGGTGCAATTCATATTAATTTGTCATACTTTTACATCAAGAGAAATTTTGGTCCAAGCCTAAGTAAAATCGGAGACCCTTTCGGCCTCTAGAGCTACCTCTGCGGCTACTTTGACCTTCGGAGCTCGAAGTCGCCGAGATTGTTTTCTTAGTTCGAGTGCTTCTCTTCTTCCTCGAGGCTCGCAGTTTCTTCTGCTCCTCGTGAAGCTCGGCCCAAGTCAGAAGCCTTTCGGAGTTAGCCTCCGCAGGGTCTTCGACCCGATACTCCGAGTTAGACCAATCTATATGTTCGGAGGATGAAGATGTCTTCTCCTTTTCCTCTTCCTTGATATAAGTTAAGACTTCTTGGAAAACTTCGAGGTTTACCTCTCCTTTATCTCCGTGAGGAATAGAGAAGCAGGAGCGATGGTAAGGCCTTATGCTCTCAAGGATTGACCACTGCTTCTGGAGCCCTTCGTTAATTTCCAGGATTTCGAAGTCAAGCTCTGATAGACACGAGAAAACCTAAGAGAATAAAAACACCCGAACAAGTTCTTGTTTATAAACTTTTCATTAATGCAAAGGGCTTTACAAGATTTCGTATACATAGTTAAGTGCCCTATGAGCTAGACCTGCGGGTCGGCTAGCGGAGCAGGAGGTGTCGGAGCCGGCGAAGCAGGAAGCGACGGCCTTGTCTGTGCTTGCTTCAGCCAACGGGCCTCGTCGATGCAAGCTTTAGCCGCTGCCTTGTGGTCTGTCTTCCAGGTCGACCGAAAAACTTCCCAAGCCGAGGCTACGTATGGCGAAGGATGCAACAAGGCCTCGGAGGCGAAGCTCCCAGGTGTCGAACCCCTGACCGGAGCAATAGGAATCCGAAGGGCTTTGAGGTGACGTTGGACTCCAATTCCAGCGCATTGACCGGAGATCTCTCCGTACTGGATGCCGGAGCCCATCATCAGCGACGTCGCCACTTGAATCCTCTTCAGCTTCCGATCAAGGGACTCGCTGTCCGCAGCAGAAGACGAAGGGCACATAGTGCCAAAATATTCCAAGGTGCCTTGAAGGGCATCCAAGGTGCGTTCCGCTACATTGGCATTTTTCTTCTCTGCCGCCTCCAACCCCGCAGCAGTAGCAGACACTTCGGCCATCTGGGACAGCAAGGAGCTTTTCTGGGCCATCGCTTGCTTGAGAGAGCCTTGGAGTTCTACCAGCTGGGTGCTCGAAGTAGCCGCCGCCTGCCGTAGCTTCTCAACCTCTGCTCGGAGCACCAAGCACTCGACTTCAGCTTCTTGGGCTGAAGTCCGGAGTGTGTCGTTGTTCTGACTTTTGAGTCGGAGGGCTTCGTCGGCTTCGGCCCTAGCCCTCCGTTCTCCGAGGACTTCTTCCTCCAACCGAAGTGTTCTCTCTTCGGAGCCTTTAAGCGCGGATTGGAGGGTGGTAACCTTCCTCTTAAGTCGGTTAGTTTCGACTTCATTGGAAGTCGCTGCCGCTCTAGCAAGGACAAATTGCTGCAAGAGGAACAAGTAATTACCGGGTATTTACATTTACTAATTGAAAATATTTGCGGTACTTCTTATACCTGAAGGGCAGCCCTTTCGAGGACCATGTTGAGCTCCGGGGCCCTGGCTTCGCTCAAAACGGAGACCAAGTCGGAGTTGGCAACTTCCTAGCCTTTCTCCGCCAAAGGCTCCAGGAGCGCCCGGAGGCCCGTCCGTTGCTCCAAAAAGGAGCAAGCAGAGGAAGCCAAGACAGAGCTTGGCGATCATCTGTTGTTGCCTCTTCCTCCGAGTTGCTGGCCAAAGGCTCGTTGGAAGAGGGTGTCATCGTCGGACCGAGAGGGAGTCCGAGGCTTGACATGCTTTTCCCCTCCCCGACACTAAGATAGGAGGCTCGACTCCGGTGGAGGTAGCTCCTCCTTCGGTGGTTGCCCCCTCGACTGGAGCCGCATCGGCAGGGATGGCCCTGGCCACCGGAGCCACGTCAGCGGAAACGGCCCCTGCCACCGGAGCCGGGGTGTCCAGTGGAGCCAAGGTGTCCATCGGAACTGCAACCCCAGAAGAAGTTGGAGCTTCATGTGCAGCCGGGGCTTTGTCGCCTCTCGATGTACCTGTGGCATCAAGGTATTTGGTGAACATTTATGAGTAAAAATGGTTTCAAGAATCGACCAAGGCAAAAGATTCGAAGTGTACCTTCGGAGGCACTGTGAGGTAAAATCATTGGGTCCTCCAGGACTTCGTACATCCGGAGAATCTCGTCGAGGTCGTCCCCCGAAGTCCTCTCCGGTGTAGTTGCCGCTGGAGCCTCAAACTGCGCCGTGATCACCCTAGCTACGGGTGAGTTGGGGACGACGGTCTCCGGCTCCGTGCTCACGATAGTGGGTGCGGGAGTGTGTGACGTGTCTACCTCCGCAGCCTCTCAAGCAGAAGCTTCGGTTGGGACCCCTGCTGCATCTTTGTCGCCTTCCAGGAGGTAGTTCTCGAAGTCCTTCGCCAGTTGGACATCGGATCCTTTGCTCCCGGACTCCTCTGAAGCCGAGCTCCGAATGCCCAAGGACGAAGCGGACGAAGCAGGGGTCAGTTGAGGAGGGATCTTCACCACCTTCTTCTTCTTGGTGGGGGTCTTGCCGGCCTTCTATAGGGGCTCGGCGGCGGTTTTCCTCTTCCGAGGGGCCGCTCTGGCCGGGTTAAAATCTGGCAGAGGAGGAGGCACCATCCTGAGGGCTCCCCACACCCTGTTGGAGCGCTCCCAGCTCCCCACCAGCTCCATCCTCTTCTGCCTTTCAGCCACCGTAGGGGCTCCGAGGACCCGTTCGGTGGCCCGTGCTATCTGCTCCGGGGCTAACGCCAGTGGAGCCGCCGAAAAAAGGTAACATATTATAAGTATGTTATTTTCTTCATCTAACATATTATTGCAGGAGAGTTGAAGTCTTACCTAGAGTTCGGAGCTCACCCTCCGAAGCTTATTGAAACACTATCAGTCAGTTTGTCCCGAGGGGTGGAATTCGAAGAGCAATGAACTCTTCGGCAAGGTCTCGCATGCTCATGCGGCTGGCCACCGAAGTCAGTAGCCCCAGCCGTGTTGAGAGCAGGCTAGGGTTCAGGGTAACCTCTGCCTCCTTCCGAAACCAGATCTCTTGGAGGGGTCCCGCGAGAGGGGAGTCCTCTCCAACCTCGGCGTAGAACCACCGAAGGTTCCAGTTAGTGTACCATCGGTCGTTGATGGCCTTCGCTGGAAAATGCTGGGCATGCTCCCTCCGCAGCTGGAAGTTGACACTTCTGAAGGCTGTTATCACCTTGGTGTCCCCGGGGCCATCTTGCGGCTTCGGCTGGCAGATGGCTTCGTGGGTGGCGGCGAAGACCTCCGATCGCACCTCGCACCCTTCAGCCCGAAGCACCCAATCGAAGACAGCCAGACGGGCGATGGCATTGGGAGACAGATGGGGCAAGGTGATGTGGAGAATATCCAGTACCTCAGATAAGAAGTCGATGGCTAGAAGCCCCAGGCCTGCTTCGAAGAAGTCCTCGAAGACCACGACCTCTCCGCTCCGTGGCCACGGAGTTGATTCCGGTCCGGGGACTCGAGTCCTCATTCCTGGCCCCCAGTTTCCCTTCCACGGCCTCTTCAATGGATTCTACAGTGCTTGTGGATTGACCGATGAGGAAACTTTAGGGGATTTTCTTCATGGATGGTGGGCGGAGCTCCCGAGGGTTCTTGGGCCAGGCGTCGCCCGGAGCTCCCACCATTGCTGCTACTACTGAAGCTGCCCATGCTTGCCTCTGCGCCAGGCTGCCCGCCGCTGTCGGCACGGTGTGGCTAGTCCTCGCCATGGCTTGGTGGCTCAGGAAGTTGTGAGAGTTGGAGGTTGAAGAAAGTGAGTCATGGATGCTAGGCACGGTAAAAAGCTCTGGGTAAATTCCAATTCCTTTTTTATAACCGTTCGCTAGTTGCTGTGCTTCAATTGCATTCACACTGCAGGTTTGACTTCCGTCGCTGGCAGGTGGGTCCAGAGAGCGGAACGGTGTGAGTCCGCTGTAAATTTCGACCGTTACCTTCTATAGAGCGTAATGGCTACTTGTATAGTAACGGTTCTAATCAAACGGCTCTTCACGACGTTTGGACTTCGTAATGGTTCTCTTTCCCACGAAGCGTTCACACGGCGATTGGGGGCTCGAAGCCGTAGTCCGAATGCCTCAGACCAAAGACCCTTCGAATGACTGTAATGTGTTCAAACTTTCTCTAAGTCTCAGAATATGAAAATGTTCCTTGCGTATACTGCCTCCCTTCTATACAGGTCAAATTCGGAGAGGCATATTCAAGGGGCTACTGTTGGAGGAAAATACTTCACTTTGAGGACTTAGAGATTAACAGTTCAAAAGGACTTATTAGATTCGGAGCTGATGGGCTCATGCTCGAAGGTAGAGGAGTCGTTAAGCCGAAGGGTTCTTCGATCTACGATCCGAAGGAACCCTCCGCAAGATATGAAGCTTCAGAGCCAAATGACAGGATTGATAAGATGTTTGACTTATCTACTTGTTTTGGGTAGATTTTACCATTTTAACCCTGTTCAGGGTACCGAATAGTTTCCACTATGTCGGTTGTAATCGAGGGGTAAATAGGTCTTTTCCTTAGACGTTTTTGCCTATAAATACCCCCCTTCCTACCCTGTAATAAGGATCGAATACTCAGCTATTCTAATACACTTATTCGGTCTACTTGAGTTATTATCCAATACGGAGGCTTGAGATAGTTCTTAAACATGAACTCACTGTTTGTCTGTTCTTGATCTCAGAGAACCTGTTAGCGTAATCTTTTACGCCAACACCAGTTCTTCACAAAATTCTTTAAAAGTTTCGGCTTCGAACTGGGTTCCATTATCCACAGTTAGCTCCCTTGGCACTCTGAACCTGCATATGATATTTTGCCAGAAGAATTTTTGCACATTTCTTGAAGTGATAGCAGTTAGGGGTTCAGCTTCAACCCACTTAGAAAAATACTCAATTGCTACCACTGCAAACTTCAAGCTGCCTTTTGCCATTGGAAAAGGGCCGATGAGATCCATTCCCGATCGTGCCATTGGCCATATCGGGGCAATAACTTGAAGTGGTACTGGTGGACGGTGGCTCCGTCTTCCCATCCACTGGCATCCTTGATAGGTTCGAAGCAATTCCTCCGCATCTCTTACAATTGTCAGCTAGTAGAGCCCTTGCCGAAGTGTCTTTCCTGCTATAGCACGGGGGGCTAGGTGGCTTCCACATAAACCTTCGTGAATGTCCTGAAGTATATCTCGGCCTTCGGGTTGTGAGATGCACCGGAGTAGGGGAGAACAAACTCCGGCTTTGTATAACATTCCATTGACAAGCTTATAATTTCGAGCCCTTGCATGCAACCTTCGGAAATCCGGACCTTCCGACGAAACTGTGCTGCTTTGTAAGACATCCATTATTGGAGCCCGCCAATATGTAGCTGGGATGTAAAGGACTTCTACGGAGGGTAATTGATTTACTGTAGGCATGACTAGTTCTTCATAGAAAGCACCCTCTGGGAGGTCCAGTGCTCCGGCCGCTGCCTTCGCTAGAATGTCTGCAAGTTGATTATCTACTCGAGGGATACTTCAAACAGAAAATCCTTTGAATATTGCTTCTGTCTTGCGGATTTCTTCCATATACTTTGCCATATGTGGGTTCCTTGCTTGAAAGCTTTTGTCAACATGCCCTGCGACTACTTGGGAGTATGTTTTAATTATTATCCTTGCTACTCCAAGTGCCTTTGCCTGTCAGAGGCCTAGCAGGATTCCTTCGTACTCTGCGATATTATTGGCGGTCTTAAAGTTGAGCCTCGCAGAATACATGGCCTTTTGCCCTGACGGCTATATTATTACAGCTCCAACTCCATCACCAGATGCCTGATAGGCTCCGTCAGAAAAAATTGTCCATAGACCCTCGGAGGGTTCTTCCAGAGCCCAAACTGCAGATGGAGTCCACTCTGCTACGAAGTCAGCAATGATCTGAGATTTGATAGTTGTTCTCGCCGTGAAGGAAATTCCGAAGGGGGCTAGCTCGACATCCCATTTTCCGATCCTACCCGTAGAATTTTTGCTCCGAAGCATATCACCAAGGGGATACGACGTAGGAACGATTAGGTTATGTGCCAGAAAGTAATACCTTAGGTTCCGCAAGGCCATTACTAAAGCATAAGCAAATTTCTCGAGCTCGGAGTATCTTGTCTTTGCTCCGGACAAAGCTTATGAGACAAAATAAACTGGGTTTTACACCAGCTTTCCCTTAAGCTCAACTTCTCTAACCAATACTACACTTACTGTGGAGCCTGTTGCTGCAAGATAAAGAAGGAGAGTTTCTTCCGGGAGGGGCACAGTAAGTGTCGACAGGCTTCCGAGGTACTCATTGATATCATCGAAGCTCTTCTGGCACTCCGGTGTCCAGTTGAACCTTTCAGACCCCTTTAGAGCTTTGAAAATTGGAAGGCTTCATTTGGTTGATCTGGCCAGGAATCTGCTGAGAGCTGCGAGCCGTCCTTTTAGCTTCTGGAGTTGCTTCAAATTTTCTGGTGGAGCCATTCTTTGCAATGCACTTATCTACGTTGGGCTAGCTTCAATTCCCCTACTTGAAACTAAATACCCTAGCAGTTCTCCTGCTTGCACCCCGAATATACATTTTTAGGATTGAGGTGGACTCCACATGCTCGGAGGCTCTCAAATGTTTCAGCTAAGTCTAGGCTATGATGGTGCTTTACAACACTCTTTATTACAATGTCATCCATATAGGCTTCGACATTGCGGCCTATTTGGTGACCTAGAGCCTTAGCTATCAAACGTGAGAATGTGGCTCCAGCATTTCACAAGCCAAAAGGCATTCGTACATAACAAAATACTCCGGATGGGGTTATGAAACTTGTCTTGGCTTCGTCCTCGCGCTTTAGCCAGACTTGATGATAACTGGAGTAAGCATCCAAGAAACTCAGTAATTTAGAGCCAGCCGTAGAATCCACTAGCTGGTCTATTCGGGGCATAGGGTAGGGGTCTCGCGGGCATGCTTTATTTAACGATGTAAAATCAATGCACATGCACCATTTGTCGGAGCCCTTTTTCCTGACAAAAAAGGGGTTAGCCAACTACTCCGTGTGGGCTACTTCCCTGATGATTCCAGCCCTTAACAATTTTCCCACTTCTATCTTGGCGAGGTCTGCCCTCTCTACAGACAACTTATGAAGCCCCTGGTGTACTGGCCTAGCCTTCGGGTTGACAAGCAGGCTATGCTCGATCATACTTCGGTCAACCCCGGTGATGTCTTCGTCAGTCCAGGCAAAGATGTCCAAATTTTGCTTGACTACTTATTCCAACGAGGCAGCTATCTCCGGAGATAGCCCCTTGTCGAACTGTATTTGGTATTCTTTGCCATCCTTTAGAATTATCTTCATGACGACATCACCTTCCGGGCTTGGCTTGAGGGAAAGGCCCTTCGAGGAGTTCGAAGACTCCGGAACCTCCTCTGTGTGCTCCATCACACTGTGTACTTGCCGAGGGTCCAATGGCTGGTCGTGGCCATACTCCGTTCTTCGGGCTACAGCTTGGTCTCCTGAAATAGTGAGAACTCCACCTTGTGTGGGCATCTTGAGACACAAGTAGTTGTGATGTGTTATAGCCCCAAACTGGTTCAGCATCCCCCGTCCGAAAATTGTGTTATAGGCATATGGGGCATCGACGACGTCGAAGATAACCTCTTCCACCCTAGCCAAGGGCCCCTCTCCAAAGGCAATCTCGAGGCCTATTTTTCCAAGGGCATCGAGAGGTGAACCTGCGAAACCTTGAAGTGGGCGGGCCACCATATGTAAATGCCTCCGAGGAATGCACATCTGATCGAAGGCCTGATCAAAAAGTATGTCTGCGGAGCTCCCGCCATCCATCAGGATCCTTAGAACTTCCACCCCAGCTATATCTGTTGAAATGACCAAGGGGTCAGCATGGGGGAACTTCACCCCCGCAGCATCATTGGTAGTAAAGGAAATAGGTACATGAGACCATTCGGGCATTCCCTCCGCAGAATTCGAGGTCCATATGTGTCCTACTTCGCAGACATATTCTCGCCGCTGCCTTTTGGACATGTTACCGAGGGTCCCCCCTCTATAGATGGGCAGGACCACTCACTTGCCGTGGTCTTGGGGGTCTTCCTGCTTCGGTGGTGGCATAATGTTGGCCATCGGTAGCTGCATGGGTGCTTCGGGGATGCCGGCTCGGGCCACGATTTGCACGGGCTCCGACCGTGCCGCTGGAGGGGCTCGATCCGAAGTACCTCGCCCTATACTTAGTCCCAGGTATTCACCTCGAAGGGTTAATACCGCCTTACAATCCTTCGTGTCATGGCTTCTATTCTCGCCATGCACGCAGTAGAAAAAGCTCTGGCGCCTGCTAGGTATTCTTTCTTGGGGCTTCGGAGCTCCAGCCTTGAAGCCTTGCGCCTGCTGAAAGTTGGCTGGTGCCTTCAGGGCAGAGGGTGCAATGTTCAACACCTCCGAGCGGAAGTGCTTCTTTCCCCACCTATGATCGTTTAAGCGATTGTCGTGAGGGGTTTGCGGAGAGGTTGAGGCTTAGGGCTCCATCTTCACTTCCCGAAGGGCTGGTGAAGGTGTTGCGGCTCTTCAGAGGCAGCCTTCCTCTGCCTTGGCATACTGTTCGAAGTATGCCATCAGCTGTGTCACGGATGACACTAGTTTTCGATGAAGCTTGCTGAGGAGATCTGGGTTCAACACCCCTTCTCAGGTGGCGTCGACTACCGAAGAGGTAGACTAGCCCTTGATCTGCGATTTGGTGTGGGCGAAGCACGTGAAGTATTCCCGAAGAGTCTCCCCTACTCGCTGCTTCACCTAAAATAAACTCCCCGTCGACATAGGGGCCACAAACGTAACTTGGAAGTTGCTTACAAACTTCCTCTTCAACTGCTCCCAGGATTTGATCGATCCTGACCTTAGAGACCAAAACCATCGGAGAGCCACACCTTCGAGAGCGAGGGGAAAACACTTCTCCATAGTGTTACGCACCCCTCCGCTGGCTTCTATCACCAGGGCATATGAGCGAGTGAATTCTCCGGGGTCAGACCTACCGGAATACTTGTGCAACTTCGAGGCTTTGAACCTCGGATCGAAGGGCACCTTTTGCAAGTCCAAATGCAGCGGAGACTCGTCATCAAAGGATGTGTTCTCAGCATCCTCCGAGACTTGGACAGCTTCGGGAAGGTTGCCACCACCACCGTCTTGGGGCCCCTCTAGAGCCTGGGTGGAAGCTTGAGAGTGGAGTCGATCAGTGGCATCTTGCCTCCACCTAGCCACTTCCTCCTGAAGTTGTGCTACTTGAGTAGCCTCATCCTCAGGAAGGTCTTCGTCTCCTTCAGAGGGGAGCTCCGGGTCTCGGGAACTGGCATAGTCGGTTTGGAGCACCGTAGGAGCAGCTCGAGGGCCTCTGAGTGCTCGACGTCCGGCAACACCTTTGGGGGTTGTCGGGATAGCTGAAGGTCCTGCTCTGTTGGTCCGAGGGGACCTTCAGGGACGATCCGAGGCTAGGCTTCGCTTGGGAGGCATAGCTAATGAAGATGAGGTCCGAAGACCGAGGACTTTTATTGGTTTGGGGAGGCGAGGAAAGGCCTTCGAACTGCACTAAGAAGCCCCTTACCGAAGGGTGCGCAGAATCTTGAGAGTCCGAGGCTCCCTCCGCAAGTGCCCTTCGAAGTATAGTCAGCAGTAGAGAACTAGCTTTTAGAACTAGGATCCCCATGGATGGCGCCAACTGTTGGCATAAAAGATTACGCTAACAGGTTCTCTAAGATTAAGAACTCACAAATAGTCGATTTGTGTTGAGAACTATCTTAAGCCTCCGAATTGGATAATAGCTTAAGTAGTTCGAAATTGTGTATCGAATAGCTGAGTATCTGATGCCTATTACAGGGTAAGAAGGGGGGTACTTATAGGCAAAAAGTCTAAGGAAAAGACCTATTTACCCCTCAATTACAACCGACATAATGGAAACTATCCGGTACCCCGAACAGGGTTAAAATGGTAAAATCTACCCAGAGTAGGAAGATAAGGCAAACATCTTATTAGACTTGTTGTTTTCCACTGAAGCTTCATAGCCTACGGAGGGTACCTTCAAATTATAAACCGAAGCACCTTTTGGCTCTTGGACACATCACCACTTTTGGGCATAAGCACGAGCTTCGAAGCCGATAAGTTATCTTCGACTGTCAATCCCTAAAGTCCTGAGGGTGAAGTATTTTCCCCCAACAATCATCTTAGCCATTCGCAAGCTGGGGGCTAGACATGGTCGGCCAATTTCCAAAGGCTCCCAGCGGTATGATCGTCTTTTGTGGCTAGCGACAAGTTCACTAAGTAGATTGAAGTAATGCCATTGAACACAAGCACCGCCAAGAAGGCCAAATAATTCATGATTTTGCAAGCCAACGACATGATTTTGCAAGGACTAAAAGCAAGGGTGTTTGATCCCCTTAACAAGTATGGCAGTCGTTGGATGAAAGAATTTCTCCTCGTCTTGTGGGGTTGTCGCAGTCAGCCTAGCAGAGCCACTGGTTGGACTCCCTTTTTTCTAGTCTACGAATCAGAAGTTGCTTTGTCAATAGACATGCGACCGAACAAACCCGAGAAGAAGACATCGATAGTCTTGAGGAGGCTAGGATGGCCGCTTCAATTTAGACTGTCTGGTACAAGCAAGGCCTAAGAAGGTACCATGATTGGAACATCCGGTGATGTTTATTCCGAGGTAGAGATCTGGCCCACCGCCAAGTACAATCGGTAGTTGGCTCCCACAAGCTCTCGACTCCATGGGAAGGACCTTTCATTTTCACCGAAGTAACCCATCCAGGGTCATACCGCCTGATGCGCAAGGATGGCAGGAAGTTGGTAAACTCCTAGAACATCAAACATCTCCGACGTTGTTATCCTTAAGCGAGATAAGTCTTTGATATTTTCAACAATGATATTTGCTTGTGGGCTTCACTTTTTCTCATAAGCATGAGCGCCTACGACATTACTACTCGAAGCGAGCGCTCTTGACCAACTTTGACCTAGCTATTGTTAGTTTCTCCAAATCGCCAAGATGTTTTTCACTCTCCGTGATTGTCAGCATCGTCTCCCGACCATGTGTAGCATAGATGGTTCCAAAAAGTGTGCATGCAGCTTAAGTTCCTTGCGCTAAAGGAGACCGAGCTACGCAAAATTGGTTGAGATCACCCTAAGAACTCTCGAAGTTCTTTGGGCTTGATTTGCATTCTAGAAGTTGTGAACAATTACTCTGACTAAATTATTCATGATTTGCTTTGACGTAGTCATTTTCAAAGTCGTTTGCCTGCTTGGAGGCTTTTAAAAGCATTTGTTTTCATCCTGACTACTGCAGTTTGTTACTCGGCTATTCATGATCCTGATGGTTCTAAACAGTGTTCATGCGGCATAAGTTCCCTATGCTATACTGACCTAGGCTATATCGATAATGTTAGTTTTCAACATTGTACATAATCGAATGGATAGAAGTATTGATAACAAAGAATTTTTTACAATTACAAGAGATGTACATATACAAAAGTTTCTTCTACACTACTTTTTATCTGCTCAACAAGGTCAAGGATACTCAGATGTAGATCCACCGCACTATTTACACGCAGTGCTAGGGCATTCCCGAGTACGAGAAGCCCTGTGAGTCAGCAAAGCCGTGTGAAAAACTTTTTTTCAACACACACTGTTGACTCACCGAGCAAGGTGATCGGTCTCCGAGGACATCACTAGTTTCATCGATGAACACTCCCTCACGAACGCCTTTGCCGACTATGATGTTGTCAACTCCGAGATTGGGCTGCCCATGGTGATAAGTGCCGACATCAACGGTTGTGCCGAAGACCTGCCTCCCACTAGGGCATTCCCTAAGAGCGGATGGTCTTCTTCGTTGAAACTGTGTCACATAAGTACTGTGATATGAGCTGGAATGCCACCACTCAGATGTAGCTCCACCACACGGTCTACACATAGGTCATGCGGGAGCATTCCTAAGCTGGCAAGCCGCCGACCCACCCAACCAAGCTCCATGGAGAAGGGGCTAGAGAATATGAAAGCTGAGCATTTTATCTACTCAAGTGGGATTCCATCTCCACATCACCCCGCCGCACCACTCCAACCACACGAGGTCGAGGGTGCCACGAGGGTAATAGTCCACTCCAACATGCCATCATCAGGTCGCCACATGGTCTCCCTTTGCCTCGGCAGAGCTCGGCGTACCGCCATAAGGTTGCTATGTGGGCTTACAATCCTATCGCCAAATGCTGACGCCAATGCTGTTGCTCCCATCTGGGCATTCACAGCACGACTTCGGTTGTCTTGCAAAGGCAATCTCAATATGTTCATGCAAGAAAGTTTATCAGTACTCATTCAGTAATGATGTGGAAAGTAGTGGAACATCAAAAACCAATAAACCACATTTTAACAAAGGCCATGCCAGTCATGACATTCTCGACAAAACAAAGTTAGGTGAGCAATCTACAAATGACTAGATTCGTGATCTAAAAACCCGAGTCAGCAAGCTCAGTTTTTCAAAATCGCACGGGTCGGAACTTCCGATCTGGCATCAGAACTTCTGATCAATATCAAAATCCCGCATCGCAACAATTGCATTCTATATTGAATCATTATTCGACATCGGAACATCCGATCAGTATCGGAACTTTCGATCACATCAGAACTTCCAATCTGCCACAGACAGAAACAGATCTAATCTATTTTTTCACCATGTATCTCCATACATGAGGGATCCAGATCGAACACTACGCACGTAGGCTCTGATACCACTGTTGGGGAATAGGGGATCTACGCTAGTCGGCAAATTCAAAATTTCCGCCCTATGGCCCTAGGCTCATGCGCGTGTGTGATCATAGATTGGTACATGTTGGGGGAAAATATCTCACCTTCGGGGTTATTGCCGAAGCAACATAAAGGCAGATAGCGGATTCGAAGGTTCCCAGACGTTCATCTTCGAAGATACTCGGAGTCAAGTTCGAAGTACGAAGATAGGCATTGGTTCAGACTAAGGCTTTTCAAGATCTTTTCTGCCAGCTAAGATGGAAGACTTATCTTCTTTCTCATTAGATTAGTTTTTTACCATTTTAGCCCTATTAAGGGAGCCGAATAGTTTCCACTATGTCGGTTGTAACAGAGGGGTAAATAGGTCTTTTCCTTAATGTTTGGGCCTATAAATACCCCCCGTTTAACCCTGTAATAGGGACCAAATACAAGTTATTCAATACACACATTCGAACTATTCTAAGTTATTATCCTTTGGAAGACTTAGAACAGTTCTCTTCGCAAACACTTCGTTTGTTAGTTTCTCTTCTACAGAAACCTGTTAGCGTAATCTTTTACGCCAATAGTTGGCACCGTCCGTGGGGAACCTAGTCCGAAAAACTTCGTTCTCTACCAACTTCTTACATCATGCCTCCTAAGCGGAGCGCACCCCGCAATCCCACTCGGAGGTCCTCTCGGATCTCCAGAGAGATACCCTTCGACATTCCCTCCACAAACTCTGGAAGGGGCTTCCATCCCTCGAACATACGAAGCTTCTCCGCCAACCCCTTCCATACTCCGACCGCCTGGAGTCCCTTCTCCACCCTCCATCCCAATTCGAACTGATCCTACCAGTTCTCAAGATCCGGAAGATCCTTCCGGAGGAGATGAAAACAATCTTGGAGATATGGCCACTCAAATGGCCAACCTTCAAGCTGAGGTAGCGAGGTGGCGACAAGAAGCTGCGAACAGGCTTCGTTCTCAAGCCATCCCGACTATCCCAGAAGTGCCCGAAGACGACGATCTTGATTATCCCGAAGCCCCGGAGAACGCCTCCTTCGATAATGAATCTCCGCTGCATCCTGAGCTGCAGAAGGTTCGCTTTGATCCAAAGTTCAAAACTTCGAAGCTCTGTAAGTATGCCGGAGATGAAGATCCCGGAGAGTTCATTCGTTCTTATGCCCTAGCAATTGAGGCTAGCGGAGGAGTTCGAGACACCATGGCGAAGTGCTTCCCTTTAGCTCTTCAAGGAGTGGCATTGAGGTGGTTCTGGTCCTTGAAGCCAGGATCAATCAATTCATGGTCGCAGCTGAAGAAGAAGCTTATAAGCAATTTTCAGGGCACCTTCGTGCCTCCCATGTCAACAGGAAGCCTTTTCCAGGTGAAACAGCTCCCCGGAGAGACATTGAGGCAATATTTTAAGCGCTTCGCTCATACGAAGTCGCAAATTCGGGGGCTGTCCGCATCTTCAGTGGTTGATGCAGCTCGGGAAGGCGTCAGTCATCAAGGCCTTCTGGATAAGCTTCATCGGAAAAGCATCTCCTCGGTCTCTCAGTTGATGTCATACTTCGAGGAGTATGCGAGGTCAGAAGAGGGTTGGCTTCGGAGGACTGCTGCTACTTCGTCCATATTGCAAGAAGTCAAAGTAGAAGTGAAAACTTCGGCACAGCCGCAGGAACCAGTCTTCGAAGTGCAACATGATCGGAGAAGTGGGCAAAAGCACCCTTGTTCTGAAGTCATGAATATTGCACCCCCACAGAAGTTTGCACCAAGAGCTCCACAGTCTACGGGGAACAAGGCCAGCGGCTGGAGGCTGCCAGGGAAAACGGCTGGCAAGGGCCAGACCCTTTTCTGCTGCATTCATGGAGAAAATCGAAGCCATGCAACTGATTCTTGCAAGGCTATACTTACCCTAAGGGGAGAGTACTTAGAGAGAACTTCGGGTCGAGGTAGTACCGACCGAGTTCCAGCTGCAACGCGCCCAGAGCCAGTCCAGGCTGTGGCGCGGATAGAAAACTTTGATGCTGCAAGACACCCTCCGGTGGCCAATGTTATGCCACCTCCGAAGCAAGAGGAAGGGCAAGATAGAGGAAAAAGAGTAGTTCTCCCTATCTTCGGAGGAGGTACCCTCGGAAGCATGTCCAAGAGACAGCAAAGAGAGTACGTTCGGGAAGTAGGTCATATTGGGACTTCGTCATCTGCAGCTGCAATGCCGGAGTGGTCTCACGTTCCGATATCTTTTTCTGCGGAGGATGCAGCTGGTATTAAGTTCCCGCACGTAGATCCACTGGTTATCACTGCTGATATTGCGAGCACTGAAGTTCGAATGGTGTTGATTGACAGAGGTAGTTCGGCAGATATCATTTTTGTTCAAGCCTTCGATCAATCGTGCATTTCCAGGAAGCATCTCCTTCCAGCGGCTCGTCCTCTGCAAGGCTTCGCAGGACCCCCGCTTGATGCACTTGGCCAAATAGGCCTGGAAGTTACCTTCGGAGAAGGTTTATTGGCCCGGACTGAGGAAGTAATCTTCGATGTTATAGATGCCCCGTATGCTTACAACGTCATCTTCGGAAGGGGCATGCTAAACCAGTTTGGAGCTGTGGCGCATCACAATTATTTGTGCATGAAGATGCCCACACAAGCAGGAGTCCTTACAGTCTTCGGAGATCAAGCCATTGCTCAGAGGGCAGAATATGGTCATGGTCCCCCTCTTGATCCGAGGCAAGTAAACAGTGTACAGGATAATGAAGAAATTTTTTCAGCCTCCTCCGAAGCTTCGAAGAAGTCCTTTCCGAGACCAAGTCCCGAAGGAGAGATTGCAACGAAGGTCATTGTTAAAGATGGTAAAGAGTATACTTTTCAATTTGGTAAAGATTTACCTCCTGAAGTTGCAACCTCCTTGGAAAAGGTGGTGGAAGAAAATTTGGATGTCTTCGCTTGGTTTGACGAAGATATCACCAGAGTCGATCGGGATATCATTGAACACAGTTTACTTGTAAACCCGAAGGCCCGGCCTGTTCGGCAAGGACTCCGGAAGATGTCCGCAGAAAGAGCTGCTCTAGCTAAGGACGAAGTTGAGAAATTGTTGAAGGCTGGGATTATCATAGAAGTGGCTCACACAGAATGGTTAGCCAACCCAGTCTTCGTCAGAAAGAAGTCTTCCGGGAAGTGGCGCATGTGCATTGATTTCACATCCTTGAATAAAGCATGCCCACGTGACCCCTACCCCATGCCCCGAATTGATCAACTGGTTGACTCCACCGCAGGTTCGGAGTTATTAAGCTTCCTTGACGCGTATTCTGGTTATCATCAAATATGGTTGAAGCGCGAAGATGAAATCAAGACAAGCTTCGTAACTCCTTCGGGAGTCTTCTGTTATGTAAGAATGCCCTTCGGCCTAAGAAATGTCGGGGCTACTTTTTCGAGATTAGTTGCTAAGGCTCTAGGTCATCAACTAGGTCGCAATGTGGAGGCCTATATGGATGATATTGTAATAAAGAGTGCTTTAAAGCACCAACATAGCCTAGACTTAGCAGAAACATTCAATAGCCTTCGGGCATGTGGGATCCGTCTTAACCCCGAAAAATGTATATTCGGAGCTAAGGCTGGAAAATTGTTAGGGTATTTAGTTTCAAGCAGGGGAATTGAAGATGGCTCCAGAAGATGGCTCCTCCGGAAAATTTAAAGCAAGTGCAAAAGCTGACTGGGCGTCTGGCAGCACTTAGCAGTTTTTTATCAAGGTCTGCGGAGAGGAGCTTGCCTATATTTAAAGAATTGAAAGGATCCGAAGATTTTGCATGGACACCGGAGTGTCAGAAAAGCTTCGAAGATATTAAAGAGTATCTCAGTAATCTTGCTACACTCACGGTGCCTACTGCGGACGAAACCGTACTCCTGTACCTTGTAGCTACAGGTTCTGCTGTCAGCGCAGTCCTTGTCAGAGAAGTGGATTTCAATGGGAAGTTGGTCCAAAATCCTGTTTATTTTGTATCCGAAGCATTATCAGGAGCGAAGACAAGATACTCCGAACTTGAGAAGTTCGTTTATGCTCTGATAATGGCTTCGAGGAAGCTAAGACATTATTTTTTGGCGCACAATGTAATTGTACCAACTTCATATCCTTTAGGAGATATGCTCCGAAGTAAGGATTCCACTAGAAGGATTGGGAAGTGGGCAGTCGAGCTGGCACCCTTCGGCATATCTTTCTTGGCAAGGACAACTATCAAATCCCAAGTCCTAGCAGACTTCGTAGCAGAATGGACTCCACCTGCAAATTTGGTTCCGGAGAAGTCAAGTGACGGAGTTTGGATTGTTTACTCCGATGGGGCTTTCCAAGCATCTGGAGCAGGCATTGGAGCAGTGTTGATTTCACCGTCAGGGCAAAGAGCAATGTACTCCGCAAGACTCAACTTTAAGTCTACCAATAATATAGCGGAGTATGAAGGTATTTTATTGGGACTCCGAAAAGCACGTGCTCTAGGGGCTACAAGAATAATTATAAAGACAGATTCTCAAATAGTAGCAGGGCACGTAGACAAAAGTTTCCAAGTTCGGCATCCACAGCTTGCAAAGTAATTAGAAGAAATCCGTAAAATCGAAGCACACTTCAAGGGTATTTCCATTCGAAGTATACCAAGAGCAGAAAACGTGCAAGCGGACATCTTAGCGAAGGCTGCAGCCGGAGCTGTGGATGTGCCCGAAGAAGCTTTCTATGAGGAGCTCAATATACCTTCGGTGCCACAATTTCCCTCTGCGGAGATTCTTTGCATTCCTAGTGCAGATTGGAAAAATTCGATCATGGAACTTTTACAGGGAGGAACAAATTTGCCCGAAGAGCCACAGCTGTCAAGACTAAAGCTCAGAGCCAGAAACTATCAAATAATCAACGATATATTATACAAGGCCGGAGTATGTTCCCCTCTACTCCGATGTATATCTCAAGCCGAAGGCCAAGAAATTCTTCGAGAAATTCATGAAGGCCTTTGTGGCAGCCATTTAGCCCCTAGAGCTTTGGCAGGAAAAACACTTCGCCAGGGTCTTTATTGGCCTACAATCACAGCTGATGCGGAGAGCTTAGTCCGCACTTGTCAAGGATGTCAGTGGATGGGTCGACGGAGTCATCGCCCACCAACAGCTCTTCAAGTCATTGCTCCGGTATGGCCTATGGCCAGATGTGGTATGGATTTAATTGGTCCCTTTCCGGTAGCCACGGGAAATCTGAAGTTCGCAGTGGTAGCTATTGAATATTTTTCTAAGTGGGTGGAAGCAGAACCCTTAACAGCTATCACTTCGAACAATGTACAGAAATTCTTCTGGAAGAACATCATTTGCCGGTTCAGAGTGCCTAGATACCTCACAGTTGATAATGGAACACAGTTCGACGCAGAACCCTTCAGGAAGTTTTGCGAAGATCTAGGCATTCAACTATGTTTTGCTGCAGTAAGGCATCCTTAGTCTAATGGAGCCGTAGAGCGAGCCAATGGAAATATTTTATCAGGGCTAAATCGAAGAATAGTAGGATTAGCAAAGGGACTGTGGACCGAAGAGCTTCCGAAGATTCTGTGGTCCATTCGGACTATGCAAACAAGGTCCACAGGTTTTACTCCGTTCAGACTACTATTCGGAGATGAAGCTATGACTCCAACGAAGCTCAAAGGAGGATCATTCCGCAGCACCGAGCCGGACATCGAAGAAGAAAGACAAGCTTCGTTAGATTTATCAGAAGAAACAAGACTTCGAGCTATGGCAAATTTATCAAAGTATCATCAGCAGACGAAGGCTTGGTTCGACCCGAAGGTTAAGCTCAATGAACTAAGACCGGGTCATCTTGTTCTACGAAGCGTTATAGCACCAGGGAAGTTAGGAAATAAATGGGAAGGTCCATACCTAATTGTCCGTTCAGGGCGCCCTGGTTCATTTAAATTAGCTAATTTAGAAGGTGAAGAGTTAGCACATACTTGGCATGCGGAGCACCTAAAGCGATACTTCGCATAAGGGCTCCTTGTAATTCGTTTGTAATCATCTTCTAAATCAATAAAGCATATGATCCTGATAATGCCTTCCCCTCATAGACTTCCAGCTTCCGAGTGGACGCACTGGAACCGCGGGGTCGACCTAGAGGGAAGTGTCATGAAGCTGGATTGTATTTTCGGACTTCGAACCCATAAAGTTCGAAGCTTCCGACGTGGGGGCTGGCATAATCCGGAGCCCAGGCCACAGGCTTGTAGGCATCCGTAAAAGAGCCCAAAACCACACCCTACGTAGTCCAAGCCATTGGCTGGTAGACTTCCGTAAAAAGAGCCAAAGGTGGCCAAAACCTACGGAGTCCAAGCCATTGGCTGGTAGACTTCCGTAAAAAGAGCCGAAGGTGGCCAAAACCTGCGAAGTCCAAGCCATTGGCTGGTAGACTTCTGCAAAAAGAGCCGATGGTGGCCAAAATATACGGAGTCCAAGCCATTGGCTGGTAGACATCCGTAAAAAGAGTCCAAAGAGACCATTGCAAACTCCGAACCATTGGTTCGACAGAGATCGAAAAAATAAGCCGAAGGTGGCTAAAGCAAAATAGAATTTGAGCCATGAGCTTCGAATGTCTGTTAACATAGTCCAAAGTGACAAATTTTTAAGACACTAAAGTGTCCTGAAAGTTATCTCAAGTGATTTCTTTCATAAAACAAAGGTACTAAGTTGCCATTCTTCCGACTGCAAAAAGTCGAAGACATTTCATAAGATTTTAAAAGATCTTTAAATGACAGAGGGGCTCCGAACCCCCAAAAAATTGTACTCCGAAGTTTTTTCTTTGCGCATAACCATCTTTGAATACATTTCGAAGTTGCTTATACCCAAAGAGGGGCTAGTAAATATGGAGACAATTTTAAATCGGCATTCATTATTGAAATAAATGTGTTTACAGATTACACTATGAAAAATTGGTATCTATACCAAGAAGGAATCGGAGACCTCTTCGGTCCCTAGAGCTAGGGGTGGAACGACTAGTTCCAGCATCGGAAGTTCTAATAACTTTACGTTTAATTCTCTTCCTCCCCTTCGAAGCTCTAAAATCCTTCTGCTCTTGTTGAAGCTCGGCCCAAGTTCGAAGCCGTTCGGGGCTTCTTTCCCAGCTTCTAAGATCTTCAGATTTTTTATTTCGAGCTTCACCTTCGTCTTCAGACCAAATAGTGTCTTCAGAAGACGAGGTGTTTACGTTAACCTCTTTCTCTTCCTTTTTAATATAAGACATTACATCTTTGATTACTTCGGGCGCAATTACGTCGGAGTCATCTCGAGGAATTAGAAATCGAGGACGCTTGTAAGTCTTTAGAAGTTCGAAGGTGTTCCATAATGAGCGAAGTTCGTCGTTAAGCTCTAACACTTCGATGTCTTCCATAAGAGGCAAAGCCTAAAAATATGACAAACAAGATTTTCATTGATAAATGTTTACAAGCATGAAGTTTTACATAGTCAAAAATCCTAAATTATTCCTAAACCTGCGGGTTCGGAGGAGGCTGACTACTTGAGGCTTGGTTCCGAACTTGCTTCTGGTGTTGGCCTTCGTCAATCCAAGCCTTGATCGCAGTGCGACCTTCGGCTCTCCATGAAGCTTGAAAGGCCTGCCAAGCAGCAGTCACGCCTTCGGAAGGAGTTAGAAGCCGTTCGTCATCGAAGGTAATAGGGCCCTCTGCGCTCGGAGTGATTGTTCGGCCCAAGTCCTCGTAGTAACGAAGTAGTCCGAGGGCAGACACTTGTCCGGAGAGTTCTCCGTAACGAATGCCTGCCGTCTTCATTTGCTTCGCTGCTCCTTGGATCCTTTTTAATCGGCGCAGCAGAGTGACGTTGTCATCTGAAGGAAGTGATCCAGTAGTACCGAAGTACTCCAGAACACCTAGCATCTGTTCTATGACCTCCGTAGCTACCTTCTCAGACTTAAGCTTTTCTTCGATTAATGCATCCTTGCTCGAAGTTGTTTCTGCTAGAACTCCGGAAATCCTAGCATTCTCCGTAGTTAAAGTATTCTTCTGATTTAGGAGTTGGCTAGCTTCCTCTTGGAGCCTCACAAGTTCGGACCCAGCATTAGCATGCTCCAACCGCACCCTTTCGATTTCCGCTTGAAGCGCGATCCTTTCTGCTTCGAGCTCTTTATTTGCAGCCTCCAAACCCTGTCTGGCCCTACGCTCCGTCGAAATTATATTATCCATTTGAACCACTCTAGCTTCGGAGAAAGACAAGTTGCGTTTAAGAGCTTCATTTTCTTCCCGAAGCTGAGCAATTTCATTTTCGCCTGATAAAGTTGCAGCGCGGGCCAAGACTGCTTGCTAAGAAAAGAAAAAACTGAAGTAAGAAATTATTCATGTATAATTTGTTATTGGTTCGAAGGTGTTCCGTACCTGGTAGGCTGCTCGTTCCATGGCAACGTTAAGCTCCGAACTCTTCGCCCTCCTTAAAATTGCTACCAGCTCTGTCTCCCCGACTTCGCGACTGACTCGACCTAAAGGTTTGAGCAGAGTCCGAAGCCCGGTTCTTTGCTCCAAAAAAGGAGTTAAAAGAGGGAGCATTGCCGAAGCCTCTTGGTCATCCCTGCTTGGCGAAGCTCCGGAGCATTCTCCTGATGTCCTTGGAACTTCGGTAGATGGCCCCCCCTAAATAGATTGACTTTCATCTATTGATTTAGACGAAGTTGATCCTTGAGCAGGGAGAGGCTCTATATGTCTTTTACTCCTTCCAGGCCCCTGTTGAGCGACCTCCGAGTGCGGCTCCGAAGTTGTCGAAGGCCTTTGAATTGGATCTTCACGATGTACTTCTACAGAAGGGGGCTCTGCAAAAGCAAAGGTATTATACATTGTATAATTTTGCAGAAAATAATAAGAGAATTATGCGAAGTTTACCTTCGGCATTCTGGGGGCGATCGAGCACCGGACTGCTCGGAGGATCGAAGGTGAGGTCTTCGTCTGAATCCAAAGTTAAAACTTCGACTGCCGGAGTATCTCCGTGAGCAGTCCTCCCTTCATCCACAACTGAAGTTGTAGTAACTTCAACTTCATCTTCGCCCACAGGGGCTTCGATTTGCTCTTCCTCTTGAGCATCCGGAGCTCTCACTTCTTCAATGTTAGCCCGAGACTCCGGCATACCTGCAGTATCTTCAATATGAATATCTTTTTGAGCCGCATCTTCATCAATCAACCTCACTAATAGTTTACCTTCATCTTCTTTAGAACCGGAGGTTGAGGTTCTTGGGCTCGGAGATGCAGGTTTTCTAGGCTTCCGAGCCACTTTCTTCACCGGAGTCTTTGCGGAGCTCGAAGCTCCGGCTTCGGCTATCCTCTTCTTGGGTCCTTTCTCCGAAGGCACCCAGTCCATCAGAGGGGGCTGAGTCATCTCCAACATTCCCCATACTCTGTTAAACCTCTCCCAACTCCCGACCAATTTAACTCTCCATTCTTTTTTAGTCGGAGTTGGGGCACCCAAAATCTTCTCCGAAGCCCTTATAATTTGCTCTGAAGTAATAGGGGCTGAATAAGCTAAAAAGTAAATAATTCAAGTTAGTCTTTCTTCGAAGTAAATATGTATAATACATGTTGGTTTCGAAGTTACCTGCAGGGCTCGAAGTCAAGTTAATTTTGCGGAGACCGCCTTCCGAATCATCCTCGAAGACGATAGGCCAGTTGGCCATCAGCAGAGAAATTTGCAGGCCGAGGAATTCTTCGGCTAAGTCTCGCATGCTTAACCTTCGGCTAATCTTTTGAAGCAGGTTGAGACGGGCTTCGAGTTGACCTTCGTTGGGCTGCACTAAGGCTTCTTTCCGAAATTGGATTTCTCTAAGGGGTCCAGCCAAAGGACTGCTTGCCCCAACTTCGGCATAGAACCATCTCAGAACCCAATCAGTATACCATCTTGCATTGATGGCTTTGGTAGGAAACTGAAGGGCATACTCATCTCGAAGCCTAAAGTTGATACTACCGAAGGATACCACTACTTTTTCACCTCCGGGGCCTACGAAGGTCTTTGGTTGGCATGTTGCTCTATGTAATGCAGCGAAGATCTCTGCCTTCCCCTCACAACCTTCGGCTCTCAGTGCCCATTCGAAGATAGCCAATCTAGCTACTGCATTCGGAGATAATTGGGGGAGGGTTACATGGAACAGATCAAGTACCTCCGCCAGGAAGTCTACTGCAGGAAGGCCCAAGCCGGCTTCGAAGAAGGCTTCAAATACAACTACTTCTCCGGGTCTTGGCGATGGAATCATTTCTTTGCCTGGCTTCCGGATCATAACTCCATTACTAATTTTCCCTCCCGCTGCGATTGCCAATGACTCTCTCTTGCAGGTAGAAGGCCCCAACTGGAAAGATTGATCCAAGTATTTTGTTGATGGCGGGAACAGACCTTGGTCATCGACGATTTGGGGATTTCTCCCTCCTGCCGCCATGGATGTCGCTGCCGGTATCGGAGGTGCCGCCGCCAACGCTGCCGCCGCTGCTGCTGCCGAGCCAAGGCCGACGGAGGTGCAGATCCCTTAGTCTTCACCATTGCGGTCGCCGGATTGCTTTGAGGAAATGGAGGCTAGGGCTCAAAGAACTCAAAGGGCTAAAAAGTGTTTGATTGCGAGAAAGCGGTGAAAAGGTAACCGGGTAAGTTCTAGGCCTTCTATTTATAGCCTAGATTTCACTTTTTTACCGTTAGTCCATGTCGTTTTGCATTCCTGCCGTTACTTCTCTCCGAGATTAGCGCTTGCTACAGTTTCCGTTAGAAACAGAAAACTAACGGCTATTTCCTCTAAGTCTAAAAAGACTTTCGAACTTCCTGAGTCGGTTCTAAGATGGTTCGAAAAGCAATTATCCTAAGACTGATTCGGAGTTTATATCTTCATGCATTTTGGAGATGAACTAAAAACCAATAACCCCTATGTTTGGTTGTTTTTTCCTTCCGTATACTGCTCTCCTAACGTTACAGGTTAAACGGAGAAGCGTATTCGAGGGGCTACTGTTGGGGGAAAATATCTCATCTTCGGGGTTATTGCCGAAGCAACATAAAGGAAGACAGCGGATTCGAAGGTTCCCAGACGTTCATCTTCGAAGATACTCGGAGTCAAGTTCGAAGTACGAAGATAGGCATTGGTTCAGAGTACATCTTCGAACTAAGGCTTTTCAAGATCTTTTCTACCAGCTAAGATGGAAGACTTATCTTCTTTCTCATTAGATTAGTTTTTTACCATTTTAGCCCTATTAAGGGAGCTGAATAGTTTCCACTATGTCGGTTGTAACAGAGGGGTAAATAGGTCTTTTCCTTAATGTTTTGGCCTATAAATACCCCCCGTTTAACCCTGTAATAGGGACCGAATACAAGTTATTCAATACACACATTCGAACTATTCTAAGTTATTATCCTTTCGGAGACTTAGAACAGTTCTCTTCGCAAACACTTCGTTTGTTAGTTTCTCTTCTACAGAAACCTATTAGCGTAATCTTTTACGCCAACAGTACCTTCTAGCACTTGACGCGCTAGGTTCAGCGGAAGAAGAGGTTGATGAAGCACGTCAAGCCTATCCTCGCTTGGTCTCGGCTGTTCCTCACCAATCCGATCAATGAAGAAGTCGCCTTCCTCATGGTGATAGCCACGAGCGTCGCTTATGGAGCAACGCCTCCACGGAGTCCACACATACAGGAATGGAGTTCCTCCCACGGCAGCGTGCTAGGACTGCACATGAGAGACGGGAAATCCTTGATCTCAATGTTTTAGATCAAGAAAGGGAGGAGAGGACTCTTGGGTAGCTAGGTCTAATCTAGGCCTATTCCTATACCCAAGACGTCCTCCTCCTCTCCCTATATAGGGCTGAAGGCCCCTAGGTCGTGCTTATCCCGAAACCATAATAGATCCAATTTGTTTTCCCACGTTTGAAGTTTCGATCCTGTATCGGAACTTCTGATAGGGTATTTTAGGTTTCCTGACACAGTACGACACGCAATAGATCCAAATATTATCACCCACCTTGGAACTTCCGGTACCATATCGGAACTTCTGATCAGTAAAAAATTCCTCCGATTTCAAATTGGAACTTCTGGCTCGTCAGAACTTCTGATACCATATCAGAACTTCTGAAGTAACAATTGCTCTCTGTGTCGCAACCAGAAATTAACAGGAACTTCTGATACTCACTATAGGAACTTCCGATCCACTGAATTTTCTGGGCATATCCTTCATGACTAACCTTCGAGGAACAGTTTTTTCCATTGGAGCCTTGAAGGGAGACGTTGTTGATGATAAAATTTGGTCAAGGCCTAGGGCCCAATAAGGATCCGGCATGGTTAGCTAACGTCAAAGAAGTCCAGTCAAATTTGGTCAAAGAAATGCGATCAACGTTGGTCAAATAAGTCCATCTGTTGCACGTGACTGGATATGATGGAGCCGATAGAGATAAAGATGGAGATAAAATAGAATTGGTTACAATCGTAGTAAATATGTATCTAATAGGTAGATTAAAAATAACAACTACAACCACAAAACTACTTTTGGCGCATCGCCACCCTTGTTAATTCAAGGTTAACAACAGCGAGACTTGGCACTTAGAGCTGGGCTGCATTGTCTCCATCTCCGGTGAAGAGGAGAGTCTCTCCACCCTGGTGATTATATCGACTATGCTAGCATCGTCCAAGGCTACATCGATTCAATATCTTATGAAGCTAGCCTGGTCAGTGTTATCACTGGTTTATCTTGGTGTATCAGGTAGGTTTAAGGCTACATCGTTATGATCTCTTAAATCAAATTAGATTAGGTATGTTAGTTCAAGGCTTTATTGGTTAAGTTTGACATCTTGGTATATTGTTTATAATTTATTTTGTACATCATTCATCTATATAACGTATGTCTAATGCGTTGCAGCATTATTAAGTTAATCGTGATCTAGCAACTATCTTGGTTAGGTCTGATCTTGCTGTCATGATGATTTAATAGTATGGATACATTATCTAGTGTGGTAAGCTTAGATTTTGTCGAAGTACAAGTCGATAGATTACCTTTTAATTGCATGTTACATCTCTTTGACATCGAGGATTACTGATCTGCTCGAGCCTGTAGCATACTACTTTCCCCACCATCGGTCCAATGGTACGGGCATTGCATATCGGATGATCGCTTAGTCTTGCCCAGTGTTCCTTCGGAAACAATGGTCATTAGAAGGTAATCAGTTTTGGTTCAATTTGGATCTTTGAGCATTTCTCACTAAAGAATGTTGCTTTGGTTGGAATGTTGGGTTTTAATTTGGTTTTAGTTTCACAACTTCTTGATGAGGGCTTAGAGGTTCACTTTAAGAAGGGCATGTCTTCTGTTGTTGATTCTAGAGGATCTTTGGTTTGCTAGATCATACTCTTCGGTATGGTTTTTTGGATTGATTTATCTAGTTCTTTTGGCCCTTCTCGGTGTTTGATCGCTGGATCCTCTTCTGAGCTATAGAGGTGGTATAGGAGGTTAGGTCATTTGAGCTTTGATTTGCTAGTCAGATTGAGTTATATGGACCTCATCCGAGGATTTCCCAAGCTTAAGATGGAGAAGGATCTAGTTTGCAATCCTTATCGTAATGAAAAATGGTTGCCGCTTCTCACGCACCTATGACTCAAGTGATGACTTCGTATACGGGAGAGCTATTACATATGGAGAATGTAGGTCCAGCTCGGGTATGTTTAGTCGGTGGGAAGTGGCACGTGGTTGTGATAGTTGATGATTTTTCTCAATTTTCATGGGTTTTCTTTTTGGAGTCTAAGGATGAGGCTTTCTAGTTTTTTCATGACCTGATCTTGAAGCTGAAGAATGAGAACAATGGTCAGATGCAAAAATTCACTCTAACAAAGGTTTTCAATTCAAGAATTCTTAGTTCGTCAGTTTCTGTAGTGATAAGGGTCTTGAGCACCAGTTTTTTGCCCTTATGCTCCCCATAGAATGGCATTGTGGAATGAAAGAACCACACGCTGGTCAAGATGGCTAGGTTGATGCTCAGTGAGCAAAGGACTCCTAGGTGTTTTTGGGGTGAATATATGAACACAACATGCTATCTGGCCAACCACATTTTTCTTAGAGCTTACCTAAGTAAAACATCATATGAGTTGCGGTATGGCAGACAACCCAAGGTGAGCCACTTGCAAGCATTTGGCTATAAGTGCTTTGTACTCAAGAGGGAGGGCATTTGGACAAGTTTGAGTCTCGCTGCTAGGATGGAGATTTTGTTGGTTATCCTTTGTATTCTCGAGGCCTTCGAGTATGGAACCTCGACACCCAGAAGCTTGTCGAGACTTGTGAGGTTTCCTTTGATGAATATTTGCCTTAGATTACCCATTCTTTTGAGCTTTCTAGTGATGATGAGCTTATAGAGCCCATCTTTGAGGAAGATGAGGATACTCCCGCTGATGATGAGGGTGGGCCTTCTGCAAAGCTTGCAGACCCTACTCCCTCTAGGACTTCGACTAAGTATGAGGGTGGACCTCTGATCACTTCTTCCACTTCGATCGAGCCACTTCAATCGAGTCTAGTGATGCTAGCTACAGATTCTCGTGAGGTGATGTCTATAATGCCCCGAAATCTCATGATCTCCAGTTTATTGAATTTCCTTAAGAAAATCAACTTACAAAATATTCATCAAGCGACAACATCTTATGGAAAACAAAATATACCTCAGGGGCTAATTTATTATACTGAAAATAAACTAACAAAATGAAAGACTCCAAAAAGATGATCATCTTGCTCCTAGATTCACGCCTTGACTATGACAAATTACTCTAGACCTTCTTCTTCGACAAACTCAGCATCTAAAAAGGTTATTCAATAAGGATGAATACAAAACATACTCAACAAGCCACTGAATGCAACATAAATGCAAAGATAATATCAATGGATAGTCATATAGCTTGTTTTGCATAAAAGTAATTTAATGAACTAAAAGTAAATGATATGAAAATCATCCACTACCTCGAGTACAAAAACTTTACTCACTCACACAACAGTCCTTATAAAACCAATAACCATTCACATTCAAGTTATTTAGACTAACTACAGAGAACATCACTTGGCTCGCCCATAACCGTAGGCACGACTTTTTCGAAAAGATTGTACTCTGATCAAAGGTGTACAAATTATCCACAAGGAAAGAATTTAGTAGATCTTGACCAAATTCCTGCCAAAACCCTTTTACATAGCTCGTCTCAGTAGAAGGAAAACCACAAAAGGTTTCGCCGACAGTCTAACACTTGGATCACGTAGACCCCTTTTGTGCCATTGTGTCTAGTCAATAAAAAGGAAACAAAGCATCATTTCTTCTCCACTCTCCTGACCTGTTGCTTGGTCCATCTTGCTAAACCGACCTATACACCATGTTAGGCCTTACCCACTAGACATGTGTCTTGTACAGAAATGCTTTGCAACAGATCCCGCAGGATGGTCCTTATAGTGCCCCGGGTGCTACCAACCAATGCACTCGCCTGCACCCAAAAACCCACCTTTACCATTAGCTTAAACATTTTCCAAACATTGCTTCCATCTTTTAGAACCATGATAAGAGACTTATCTAGGGACATATAGAAGAATAAAGTAGCCAATCTAGTCTACGACTCATTTGTAGAAATACTAAGCAAGTGTGCCAATACTTGGGCACTAACTAATATTGTAGTATTTAGGGCGACAAGGGAAAATGGATCAAAAGCATGGCTTGGGTTTGCACAACAAGGTCAAGTGATCTAAATAAATATAACTGTAGGTTTTAATTGGACTAATGCAATTAATTCTTTTATGTTATAGCAATAACTAATTTGGAAACATGGGTTCAAAATGTTAAAGGCATGGGGTGTGACTTTCCTTGCTCAATAAAAGATGAAAACGGCTCCTCGACAAAGACTAAGGCTCCTCGACAGCTTCAAACTCTAAAAGAGCGGAAAACAAGGAAAGCATAATTAAAAGGTGGAAAATAAATAGTACAATTCATGAAATTAAATTAGTTCGCGTTGTACAAAAAATTATGAGGGTTAAAATGGAATTTGAATGGACGAATTTGGAGTTAGGATGTGAAAGATATGAATTTTTTATGTTTGAATCAATTCTAGAATTATTTCTAAACTGGAAATTGGAAAAAGTCCACGGTGAACCAGATCCATAGTGAACTTCACATGTGTGCCACGGACCGAGCGGCTGAGGGCCATCAGATCCTCATCAGGCAGCACAGAGCGAGGCATGAGATTTAAGTGATATTGGACGGTTGAGAATAGATCAGAGTGAACCGGTATGCATCCATGCACCAGAACAGGCCATATTTCCTTTTAATCAGGATCGCGCGCCATAGATCGGATGGTAGAGATGAAATATGGCACGCGGGCGTGTTACCGGCGGCGATAGAGCATGGCGGTGATGACTCCGATGACGGCGAGCGTCGGTGAGGAAAGTGGAAGGCATGAATGGGTAGCGAATAGCGAGGGGGACCCAATGCTACCTAGTATGGTGACCGGTGACAACGGACGGTGGCCAACGATGAGTAATGGTGGACGGAACTCCTCGGGTTGATAGTTTCAGCGAGATCTAGCGACCGGGACGGCGATCGGAGGTTATGCCAAGAATGGGTGAGGGGTGGTGGACCATATGGAACTTGTTTTGGATGCGGGGAAGGTGGCTGGCGATGGTAAGCAGTGGCTGGAATAGAAACGATACGACGACGAAAACAAAGCTCGTTGGTGACTCAATATTCAATTGGAGGGGCGAAGGGGTACGAACGAGGTCAGGGGGTGGAGGCGAAACTATTTATAGGGACCAAATAGCCAAGGATCATGGAGTTAGGTGCTAGGGTTTGCTGAATGGCGGTGGGATTTGGGGGAAACTGATGATTGTCTAGTGGCGCTACGGAAGGGATGACAAGTGGGTGCCATGGGTCAGTGGGCAGAGCGGGGGCGCGAGGTTGACAGGTGGGGTCCATGTGGCAGAGAGAGCGGGGGCGTGCCCATGGGCAAAGGCTGACGCAGATAGGAGGGACCAACATGTCAGCGGGTGCGCGCGAATGGGCTAGGCCGTGGAGAGATAAAGGATGGAGGTGGCCCAACAGGAATTAAAATTCATTTTTCAATTAAAATAATTTCTAAAATTCATTTGTAATTTCTATTATATTTGCAAAAGTCGTAAAAATTTGGAAAACATCTTAAAATATTCTTTTAACCTGGAGAATTTAACAAAAAAAATTCCCAACTTAAAATCTGAATTATTTCTTAAGATTTTTAATTATTTTCATTCTTTTTACACTTTAAATAATTATTTTCTCATTTTTTATTTTCTCAAAAATAATATTTGGCAAAAATTCAGGGTGTTACAATCCTACCCCCTTAAAAATAAGGGTTAATTTTTTCTGTGCCATTACGATTTTTACGGTTTGCCAAAATGCCATCGTTGTGTCACTGCCAGATGGGGGCCGCCACAGTCACTGACAGTGGCATGTAGGCAATTTCTGAAAATTATAATGGCATGTGAGTAATTTTCCCTAAAAATAATCTTGTCCTTGAGATTCAGACGGAATCTCAAAATAGCTCTAGATACCGGGCCTTTAATTTCTCTTCCTTTTCCCATGTAGCTTCTTCCTCTAAATGATTGCTCCACTGAACCTTGCAAAAATGAATGACTTTGTTCCTAGTGACTCTCTCCTTGGTATCGAGGATACAAACAGGCTTTTCCACGTAGGTCAGATTGTCTTGAGTCTCCAACTGTTGGTGGTCACCTTGCTAATTAGGTACACGAAGACACATCTTGAGTTGAGAGACATGGAACACGTTGTGCACTCTGGCCAAAGTTTGTGGCAATTCAAATTCATACGGATCTTCACCTTGGCAGCGGATGTTTCAAAATGGTCCAACAAATTGAGGAGCTAATTTTGCTCTCATGTTAAATCTTTGCATTCCACGGAGAGGTCTAACATGAAGGTAAACATGGTCTCCTTCTTCAAACTCTAAATTCCGACGGCAATTATCAACATAACTCTTTTGACAATACTGAGCTACCTTTAACCTGTCCTGAATCACCTTAACTTTCTCTTCGACATCTCGAAGTATATCTGTTCCAAAAACTCAGCTTTCTCCTATCTGGTCCCAAAACAGAGGAGCTATGCACTTGTGACCATACAAGGCTTCAAACGACAACATTTGCAAACCGGTCTGATAACTTTTGTTGTAAGAAAACTCGGCATAAGGAAAACTTTTATCCCAAAATTTCCAAAATCTAGAGCATAGGCTCAAAGCACGTCTTCAAGAATCTGGTTTACTCTTTATGTTTGACCATCAGTCTATGGATGATAGGCAGTACGAAAATTTAATTGAGTACCAAGTTCTTCTTGCAAATTCTTCCAAAACTTGGAGGTAAACTGACTCTTTGGAACTCCATACAAACATACTATCTTGGTCATATACAGTTTTGCTACCATAGGTACACTGTAAGTTATCTTGACAACTATGAAGTAAGTCACTTTTGTTAGGCTATCGGTGACTACCCATATTGAGTCATAACCATCTTGAGTTCTGGGTAAACTTGTGATGAAATCCATTCCAACTTCTTCCCACTTCCACTCAGGAATCTTGAGGGGCTACAATAATGCTGCTAGCCTTTGGTGTTCTGCTCTAACTCACTAACAAGTATCATACCTACACATACTCATCAATTTCTCTTTTCATGCTTACCAACCAATATTTCTCTCTTAAGTCCCGATACATTTTGGTGCTTTCAGGGTGGATTGAATACAATGACTCATGAGATTCCTTAAGAATGAGACTCTTTATTTTTGTCTTATCTTGTACACACAAACGGTCTCTGAACCAAACAGTTCCCATTTCATCTTTTGAAGATCCTGGGGCATTTCCTCTTTGCATATTCTTCTTGATTTCTGCTATATCCGTATCTTATTTTTGTGCTTCACAAATCTGATATGTCAACACTGGCCATGCCTCTAGTGTGGTGAGATATGCTGAAGTTGTAATTCCTAGATTCAATCTTACCAATTATTGACATAACACAAACACTTCTTGCTACAACACAATGGCATTGCAATATCCTTTACGACATAAGGTGTCCACTACTACATTTTCTTTACCAGAATGGTAATTGATTCACATATCATAGTCCTTGATCAATTCCAACCATCTTTTTTGTCTGAGGTTCAGGTTTAGCTGAGTGAATATATACTTTAAACTCTTATAGTCCATGAAAACTTCACATCTGTTACCGACTAGGTAATGTCTCCAAATCTTTAAGGCATGAACTACTGATGCTAATTCTAGATCATGAGTAAGATAATTTAACTCATGGGGTCACAGCTGACGAGATGCATAGGATACCACTTTTCCATATTGCATTAAAACGCATCCTAGTCCTTGGCAAGATGCATCACAATAAACATGAAAATCCATGTGGTTATCGGGCAAAGTTAACACTGGTGCTGACACTAGCTTTTTCTTCAAAATCTGAAAAGTTTCTTCACAGTCTAGTGTCCACTTGAATTTCTCTTCCTTCTGGAGTAACTTTGTCAAGGGTCGAGCGATATTGGAGAAATTATCGATAAATCAATGGTAGTAACCAACCAATCCAAGAAAACTACGAATCTTTATTACTGATGTAGGTTGAACCCAATTTGTTACTTGCTTCAACGGTGGAAGGATCCACAGCTATCTCCTTGGCATAAATAATGTGTCTCAAAAATTTTCACTTGAGATGACCAAAATTCACACTTCTCATACTTTGCATATAGTTGATGTTATCTCAACTTTCCCAAGGTCAAATGCATATGTGCTTCATGCTCTTCTTTTGTCTTGGAATAGATTAGGATATCGTCAATGAATACTATGATGAACTTGTCCAAAATTCTATAAAGACATCATTCATCATGTTCATCAAAAATTTTGGAGCATTAGTGAGACCAACGACATGACGGTATACTCGTATAGACCATACCTAGATGTGAAAGAAATCTTTGGTATATTTTCTTCCCTTATCTTGAGTTGATGATAACCTGACCGGTGGTCAATTTTGCATAATACGGATGCTCCCTTAAGTTGGTAAAACAAATCATCAATCCTTGGAAAAGGATACTTGTTCTTGATAGTGACCACATTTAAGGCTCAATAGTCAACACACATCCTCTTACTCTTATCCTTCTTTTCTACGAAAATGACGAGTGATCCCCATGGCGATGTATTGGGTCGAATGTAACCTTTTTGCCCAAGATCTTCTATCTGACATTTTACTTCTGCGAACTCATTAGCGGTCATTCTGTAAGGATGTTTATTGATGGGAGCTGTTCCTAGCACTAAATCAATTCTGAACTCAATGTCTCTCTTTGGCAGCATGCTTGGCAGATCTTCTAGAAACACATATGGATATTCTTGAATGATAGGCACTTCTTCCAATGTAATCTGGTTAACCGTAGGACTCTTAATTTCTCTGGTAGCCATCTTGTAACTGACTGATGCTCCATCTTCACTCATCAAAGTGACCATCTTGTTGGCACAATCTATCACTCCCTTGATCTCAATGTTTGAGACCAAGAAAGGAAAGAGAGAACTCTTTGGTGGCTAGGTCTAATCTAGGCTATTGCTTGGTTCCAAGACGTCCTCCTCCTCTCCTTTTATAGGGATGAAGGCCCCTAGTCGTGCTCATCTCGGAATACATAAAATCGTAACAGATCCAATTTGTTTGCCCACATCAGAACTTCCGATCCTGGATCAGAACGTCTGACAGGGTATTTCATGCCTCCAGATATAGTACGACACACAACAGATCCAATCTGTTATCCGCCACCTCGGAACTTCCGATACCATATCAGAACTTCCGATCAGTATAAAAATTCCCTGATTCCGAATCGGAACTTATGGCTCGTCGGAACTTCTGATACCATATCGAAACTTCCAAAGAAACATTTGCTATCTGTATCGAGACTAGATAATAATCGGAACTTCTGATGCTACCTATCGGAACATCCAATCCATAAAATTTTCTTGGGCATATCCATCAATCTCCCACTTGAACAAGAACTAATTATTTGGCATGTTTTTAATCCATCCCCTTAAGTGTGTGACCTGATAGGTTCATACACTAACAGTGGTTCACCGGAAACTATTTCTGACTCACTGATCAATAGTGGTACCTAGCAGCACATATTGACCCTCAAAAGCGAACAAAATCAAATTTTCATGAACCTAATGTATGCATGCATCAGTCCCTTTACCACGTGTCATCAGTCAAGATCAAGGCGAGATGCATACCACCATTGTTGGTTAGCTCGACATTTGACTCGATCAAGTATCGGATCCAAATCACGACTAACTCCTTAGTCATAGTGGCATGGTCATGCACTTTTCCAATCCAATACCTCGAGGGGCCAGAGATGACTCTCCCGTTATTAGGAGGGGTAACTTCCATATTGACCGCTAGCATCCCAAGACATGTTTCACAACACACCAGAAAACAACCCTTATTACTACCCTGTTATGGAATAGTGTTGGATTTCTGGTGCGATCTAGGCTCCTTGGCTTGCGCAATGGCACCACTATTATCTAAATAGATGTCCACTACACTGGACGCACTAGGAACAACACCCAACTCAAAAACAAACTTTCTGATCCAAACAACCTCCTTCGCAGCTTCTGAAGCGGTGATATACTCAGCTTTTGTTGTAGAATCGGTCACCGTTTCTTGCTTGGAACTCTTCCAACTCACTGTGCCTCCATTGAGGCAAAACACACAGCTAGATTGCGATCGAGAATCATCTTTATCGGTCTGAAATCTAGACTCCGTGTAATGACTTACAACGAGCTCCTCTTCACCACCGTATACTAGGAACATTTCCTCAGTCCTTCTCAAGTACTTGAGGATACTCTTTTCTATAGCCCATTTACTTTTACCCGGGTTCGATTGGTATCTGCTCGTAACACTTAGAGCATATGACACATCTAGGCATGTACATAGCATGGCATACATGATGGATCCAATCGCGGAGGCATATGGGACCGCACTCATCTTCTCTAGCTCATTAGGTGTCGCAGCACACTGAGTCTTACTAAGAGAAATACCATGTGACATTGGCGGAAAACCCTTCTTAGAATTCTGTATTTTGAACTGTTTCAAAACCTTGTCAATGTACATACCCTGGCTTAATCCAATTAACCGTTTTGATATATATATATATATATATATATCTTTATGCCCAAAATGTATGCTGCCTCTCCAAAATCTTTCATCGAAAAACTATTTTTCAGTGAATTCTTGATAGCATTCAACAAAGGAATGTCGTTTTCGATCAACAATATGTCATCCACATATAGGACCAGAAACACAAGTAAGCTCCCACTAGCCTTTTTGTAGACACAAGGCTCTTCTTCGTTTTTGATGAAGCCAAACACTTTGACTACCTCATCAAAGCAACAATTCCAACTCCAAGAAGCTTTCTTCAATCCATAAATGGACTTTAGCAACTTACAAACTTTCACAGCATTCCCCAAACCATCAAGACCTTCAGGTTGTGTCATGTACACATCCTCACTTAGGTTTCCATTCAGGAAAGTCGTATTAACATCCATTTGTCATATCTCATAATCATAAAATGTGGCACTAGCTAGGATGATCCGAATAGACTTAAGCACAGCGATGGGCGAAAACATTTCATCATAATCAACACCTTGAATATGTTTGAAACATTTTGCCACCAATCGTGCCTTATAGTTTTTACACCATCGGGTGGATCAACCAAGTTCCAAACTTGGTTAACCCGTATGGACTCCAACTCAGATCTAATGGCTTCAAGCCATTTCTCATAGTCTGGTTCCATCACTGCTTATGCATAGGTCTTAGGCTCATCGTTGTCCAACAAAAACACGTCGTGATGCCCAGTGGTCAAGAACATGTACCTCTCTGGCGCATGAACTATTCTCCCAGACCTTCATGGGGATGTCACATGTACAACAGGCTCCGCAACACTTTGATCATCCTGTTGTTGTTTAGTGGGATTTGGAACACTTTCCAGTGGCTCTTGATCTTCTTTTAGATGCACCGTCCTCCCACTAACTCCTTTTGAGATAAACTCTTTCTCAAGTAACACACCATTTCGAGCGACAAACACTTTGCTCTCCTCTCTATTATAGAAATAGTATCCTTTGGTTTCCCTAGGATACCCCACAAAGAAGCACTTGTTAGACTTAGGACTGAGCTTATCAGACATCATACGTTTGACATACGCCTCACATCCCCAAATCTTTAGAAAAGACTAACTGGGATGCCTCCCAGACCACATCTCATATGGTGTCTTCTCTACTGACTTAGATGGAACTCTATTAATCGTGAAAGCGGTTGTTTCTAGAGCGTGACCCCAAAAGGATAATGGAAGCTCAGTGTGACTCATCATGGACCACACCGTATCCAACAAAGTGTGGTTTCTCTGCTCGGACACCCCATTCCATTGAGGCGTGCCGGGTGGAGTCAGTTGTGGAACAATTCCACATTGCTTCAGATGATCACTAAACTCATGGCTCAAATATTGACCCCCACGATCCGATCGTAGAAATTTAATTGTCTTGCCCGCATGATCTTGTTCCTCGTTCTGGAACTCCTTGAACTTTTCGAAGGATTCCCACTTATGCCTCATCAATTAGACATAGCCATATCTACTAAAGTCGTCGGTAAAAGTGATAAAATACTGAAATCCTTTCCTAGCCGTGTGACTCATTGGCCAATATGTATTATGGCCAATATCTCACTCCTTGAACTTTCGATAGGGTATTTCAGGTCTCCCCATACAGTATGATCTGCAATATACCCAATCTGTTATCGCCCACCTCAGAACTTCTGATACCATATCGGAACTTCTGATCAGTACAAAAATTCCTCGATTCCGAATCGGAACTTCAGGCTCGTCGGAACTTCTGATACCATATCGAAACTTCTGAAGCAGCATTTGCATTGTATATAGAGACCAGATAATAATTAGAACTTCCGATGCTACCTATCGGAACTTCCGATCCACTAAATTTTCTTAGGCATATCCATCATCAACCAGAGTAGCAATGGCAGTAGTGATGGTCGATGCGCGAGGGACAGTCATGATGACCTCCGATATACCAGCCTTGCCGACGACCTCTATGGCGGCGTCCTCAACATCCAGGGTTAATTGGAGACCACCATCACCATCAGTCGCATCGTCAAATGCCACATAAAAAGAATCGACGTTGACGGGAGAAGATGATTGAAAAATAGGAAGGTATCGGCTGTTAGGAGCTCACAAGAAAGGGGTGCACAACGCAAAGGCAGGTACAAACCTGAGTTGATGAAGGGACTTCAACTGCCGGTGGGGGAGAATCAACACCAGGGATCCACGTGGCCGAAGGGGTAATCTGCGTCAGTTGTAAAACAGATAAAACAGTAAGCCTACACTCCACAAAATAGCATCACGAATAAGGGACGAAGGCTTACCAAGAAAGGCGAAGTTGAAGCCGGCGTGGTTGATTGACCAGTCTAGGCCCTAGTTGATCGGTGCACACCCACGACTAGTGCCTAGTGTTTGCGTGCCAGGGTTTTTGCCCGCTTCCTGCTCACCCAGGCCATGGTAGCAGGGGCGTCGATACCCAAGTTGGTGGTGGCTGATCTGGGCCAATAACGAATCGACCAACCACTAAGGCTCGTAGAAGGTGCTACAAGGTCCTTCTTCTGCATAGTGCAAAGATGAGCAAGAAATAGAAGGCAATCGGGGTGAACAAAAGGGCAAGTTTAAATATTTAGCTCAGAGTCTATGTCAACACCACTTGAACACAATCGCTCCCAATATGTCTTTGAGGGGTGATTGAAGATATGCCTCCTCCATTGAACCCACCATTGGTAGAAATCGGTGGAAGACGCCTAATAAGTCATCTAGGAAGCAAGATCGCCAAAGGGGACTTTATAGGCCATGTGGAAGAGGCGGTCGCACTCCACGTTGGCTTTGATCTCATCACGGACTTGGATCCAATCGATGAAGAAGAGATGAGGAGGAAGCTGACTGAGCCCTAGTTGCCTTGCGAAGACCATAAGATTATTGAACTCATATGAGGTCCTCCGAAGGTGGCTGGTAGTGAAGTTGATGGGCAGCAGGCAAGGAGAGATCACATCCTTGAACATGTTAATCGATTCCTCATCACGACACACATCAGTCAAAGTTAGCTAGTGGGGACACTCGTACTCTGACTAATATCCATAGGTGTACCAAGTGACCAGATTGGAGGGAAAACCAAGGTAAAAACCCTTGAAGAAGATGGCCAAGGGTTTGGAGGACATGCCGAGACTAGAGCGGCAGGCGGTTTCCTCACCTATCACTACAACAAAATAGAAGTCTTTCGTCGGCCAAATTAACTTTCGTCGGCTTTTGGAGGAGCTGACGGAAGTTATTTAACTTCCGTCGGCCTCCAGGAGCTGACGGAAGTTAAGTTAACTTCTATCGGCTCCTGACAGTGGCCGACGGAAGTTAGCGGGGATTTTTCCACGGCCGATCGGATCCCCCTAACTTCCGTCGGCCAGCATTAAAGCCGACGGAAGTTAGCTAACTTCCGTCAGCTTTAATGCTGGCCGACGGAAGTTAGAGGCCTTTTCCCCCAACCGCGCACGCGTACAGGGAGACCTAACTCCCTGTACGCGCCCACGCCGCCGCCGCCTCCCGCGCCCAGCCTGCCGCCGCCTCCCACCTCCGGACCGTGCCACCGCCGCCCGCCTCGGCCGCCGCCAACCCGCCCGACCGCCGCCCGCCTCGGCCACCGCCCACGCCGCCCGCCTCGGCCACCGCCGCCTGCCCGCTCGGCCGCCAGCCCGCGCCGCCGCCCGGCCCCCGCCCACTTCCGGCCCCCGCCAATGCTCGCCCCCGCCGCCGTCGGCCCCCGCCCACCACTGCAGGCTGCCCTCGCCGGTCCACCGTCGTGCTCCCCGCCGCTGCCGACCGCCGCCGCCTCCCACGCCGGCTCCCACGCCAACCGCCCACGCCGCCCCGACAACTTTGTCTTCGGCCAGTCCGGCGCCGGGAGGGACACTACACCGAGGGCGCCGAGCTCATCGACTCCGTTCTCAACGTCGTCCGCATATTCTTGGGTAAGACAACACTGTGTTACACATATTATCCTTTTTCAACCGTGTAGTATATGTTTCATGGAAAATAATCTAACAACCATTTTTGGCGGAGACAATGGAGTAATATGGTAACTTGGCAGCATAGATAATTAAGTTCTGGTTATAAGAGCAAGTAATTTGTAATGTGTGAATTCATGATAGTTCATACAAGTTCGATTGTTATTTGTGGATCGAAAAGATCAGACGCTATCAAACGTGTCGAAGATTTCAAGGATGAATTTAGGAAAAGATCCATTTGCTTGTTTGCATTTACATGTTGGCAAATTGGGATCAACTTGAGGGCTGATGTCCAGTTGAATAATCTGCTTGAAACACTAAGGATGCATGTTGCAATGGTTTTGAAAAGTGAAAACCATCAAGCCAAATAAGTTCATACAATACACTTGAGCTACATAGTAACTAGTATCTTTTGATTTGAAAGTGTTAAGTAGAACATATGTTGCTATCAGATGCGAGTTTTCAGTAGCGGAATATGTCCCCATCACATCTCACCATCTCCTTTTGCTGATGAAGGACACTGAGTCGACTCTCTACCTCCCCTTCCACTTGCGCCACCACCTCTTCCCCTTGCGCCACCGGCCACCGCCTCTGCTACCCCTCCTCTTGTGCCACCGGTCGCCGCCTCTGCTACTCTTCCCCATGCGCCGCGTCGCCGCCTCTGCTATCCCTTCCCCTTGTGCCACCGCTGCCTCTGCTACCCCTCCCCGTGGCACCTCTCTCCTTTCTGCCTCTCTAATCCTCTCCCCCTCCCTCGCGGCAATGGCGTGGTGAGGGCTCAATAGGGCATGGTGAGGGCGCAGCGGGGCACTTCCGTCGGCCAAAGCCAACGGAAGTTAGCCCTTTCCCGATGGTAGAATCTAACTTCCGTCGGCAATTGGTCGCCGGGTGTCTCTGGATGGCCGACTAGGTGAAAGTGCCTTCGACTAAGGCGTCAGCGCGTCGCCCTAGCTAGCCCCCTCTCGAGCTCTCGACTAAGTTAGGGTTTAGAAATGGGCTTTAAATGAGCCGAAATTTAAATGGGTTGTGTGGTAAAATTGAAATATATATGTGCTATTAATTATATTCTTGTGTTAATTTGTGGTTTGTTGATGATTTCATTATGATGATTAGTATATTATATATATACTTTATTATATATATTTCTTTTCGTATGCAATTTTTTATTTGACAACAACATAGATAGTGTAACGAAACCTATGCGTCACCCGTTTCGGACCAACATGTCTCACACGTGTCATGCGTGTGAGATGTGTAGGTCCGGAATTGTCCCTTTTTGGACAGCCTCGGAGTGGGCGACAAAGCGTGGTCTTTATGATGAGTCATGAGTCTGAATGGGATTTCACTAACATAACCTTGTTGATCTCCATTGCACCACTATCAGGCGTGCAATTGGAGAACAGTGGGGTTAATGCTGCTGAAATTTCGTTCAGACTCATGGCTCGTCATAAATACCACGTTTTGTTGGTCACTCTTGGGTGGGTTTAGGACCTATCTTTTCCTATAGACCATGGTTGTCACGGCGTTGCCTAGGCGCTGACTAGGCGTCCAGGCGGTCACCGTCGGACGCCATGGTGAATCGCCTCACCTGGGTGGAGTTAGGCGCCTGCCTGGAGCTTCTAGGCGTCGCCCATGGCGCCTAGGCGATCGCCAAGCATGTCTGGGCGGGCACCTAGGGTCCGTGGTAGTGTCTAAGGCGTGGCACAGGCCTTTCGGTTAACCCTATTCCCTTGCGCCGCGGGCTCTGCTTCCCCTTGCGTCGCCGGCCGCCCGGCCACCTCTGCTTCCCCTCCGTTGTCCGGAGGCGGAGGCGGGGGGTGGCCAGGGTGTGTTTATGTTGTGAGCCCTTTTATAGCGGCCTGTATGCTATGCCAATTTTTGGTTGCATAGGCCCGTGGTACTTATGCATGATGCATTCTTGATTGAATGAATGTTTTGCATATAGAATGGCTGAGGATGACCGACGGTGGATGTATAGTGGTTGGATGAAAAGTGGAGCTCACACGAGGGAGTGGGTAATCAACGCTGAGAAATTTGTTGATCGTGCATTCGCTTTGACAACAAACACTGGCGCGAGGTGCCCATGCATGAAGTGCAGAAATTCTCGTTGGCAAGACAAGAGGACGTTGTCATTGCATATTTGCAAATATGGTTTCGTGCCAGGTTATGAAGTTTGGTCTTTTCACGGCGAGACAGGCCGTGAAAAATCAGTATTAGTAGTGGAAGAAGAAGATGATAGCGTTGCTGACGATAGGATGGATGAGATGGTTGATGCTATACGACCAGAGTTTGAATCAAACCCCGAGGATCCTCCAACACCGGAGGTTCAAAAGTTTTTTGACATCCTTCGAGCTTCAGAAGAGCCATTGCATGAGCACACCACCGTAAGCGTTCTCTCTTTCGTGACTCGTATTATGGCTATTAAGTCAAAGTTTGCATTTTCAAACAATTGTTATAAGGAGCTCTTGAATCTGATCAGCGATATCCTTCCTAAGAACCATAAGGTGCCGAAAGACATGTACCAGTCAAAGAAAATGCTTTCTGCTCTCGGTATGGAGTATGAGAAGATTGATGTGTGCCGAGATAATTGTATGCTGTTCTAGAAAGAACATAGTAATGAGGTGAAATGCTTAAAATGTGGTAAACCGAGATTCGTAGAGGTCGTAAATGAAGATGGAGAGAAGGTGACGACAGAGGTTGCTCATAAGCAACTTCGTTACATGCCTCTTACACCTCGGGTGAAACGATTGTTTCTCTCAAAGAAAACCGCTAGACATATGCGATGGCATAAAGAAGGTGTACGTGAGAATAATCAAGTAATGGTGCACCCATCTGATGGTGCGGCATGGAAGGCTCTAGATGATTTTGATGCAGACTTTGCTAGTGATGCAAGGAATGTTCGCATCGGGTTGGCAATTGATGGATTCACGCCTTTCAATGTAACGGCATCGTCGTACTCTTGTTGGCCTGTGTTTGCTATTCCATACAACCTTCCACCTTCGTTTTGTATGAAATATGAATTTATGTTCCTGTGTCTCATTATACCCGGTCCAGATCATCCTGGAACACGACTAAACGTGATGCTGAAGCCCTTAATTGAAGAGTTGAAACAATTGTGGAAAGGAGTTGAAGCATATGACTATGACAAGAAACAAAAATTCAATCTTCGAGTTGCGTATCTGTGGTCGGTCCACGATTTTCCGGCATACGGTATTTTTTCTGGTTGGAGTTGTCATGGAAGGTTGACATGCCCGATATGTGCGAAGGACACAGATTGTTTTCGTCTGAACTTCGGGGGAAAGATTTGTTACTTTGATTACCATAGATGCTTTTTGCCCTTGAATCACCCATTTAGGTTACAGAGGAACAATTTCAAGAAGGACAGCATTGTTGTAAAGGGACCACCAAGGCGTTTAAATGGTAGAGAAATCGCTGATATGCTGAATGAGTTGGTCCTTAATGAAAATGAGGATGGATTTGTAGGATTCGGAACCGAACATAATTGGACCCACATATGTGGCTTATGGGAACTGCCATATGTCAAATCACTAATTCTGATGCACAACATTGACGTTATGCATCAGGAACGTAATGTTGGTGAAAGCATTATAAGTACATGTATGGATTTTACTGACAGGACAAAAGATAATGTAAAGGCGAGAAGAGATTTAGCTCAGATTTGTAATCGACCAACCCTTGAGTTGACGAATAGTGGTGGCAAGCCACGTGCCCCATTTTGTTTAAAACCTAAAGAAAAAACAAGTAATGAGGTGGTTGAAAAATTTGAAATTTCCAGATGGTTACGCCGCGGGATTTAGAAGAGCTGTGAACTTGAAGACAGGGAAATTAAATGGATTGAAAAGTCACGATTACCACATAATAATGGAAAGACTCCTTCCTGTAATGTTTCGTGGGTACCTGAATGATGATGTGTGGAAGGCGTTAGCTGAGCTGAGCCATTTTTGTAGACAACTTTGTGCGAAAGAAATTAAGAAAGATATGATGGAGATGCTAGAGAAAGAGATCCCGGTGCTTTTATGTAAACTAGAAAAAATATTCCCTCCAGGGTTCTTCAATCCAATGCAACATTTACTGGTTCATCTGCCATATGAAGCTAAGGTAGGTGGCCCTGTGCAATATAGGTGGATGTATCATATTGAAAGGTCCCTAAAGAAGCTTAGAGCGATGGTTGGTAATAAGGCCAGAGTTGAAGGTTGCATCGCAGAAGAATTTAAATTGAAAGAGATAGCATACTTCACTAGTGTATACTTCGCTGAGCATCACAATGTCAACACACCTGCTACACGGTACCATATGGATGAAGACCATCCTTGTAGTGATCTCCAAATATTTGGGTGGAAGGGCATAACTGTTGGTGTCTCCACGACATATTATGTAACTCAGGAAGAACGAACAAATGCCTTGCTCTACATGTACTCAAATATGGAAGAGATGGAACAATATTTCGCATAATTGATTCTTTTTAGTTTTATATTTAACCTCCAAATTTTATACCCGTTTGTTTACCTATTCGTTACAATGACAGTATGTTTGATTTGAAATACTTTACGTCTGGTCGTCAACCAACGGAGAAGAAATTAGATAAATTGCATCGAGAAGGAGTAAATGGCGGGCCTAGTTTCCTCACTTGGTTCAGAGAACATGTAAATCCTTACCTTTTGTGACACGTATTATTTTAGTCTACTAGGTTAATTATCTAATAATCTCATATGATTTGCAGTGTGTGCTCGCTGACAATGTACATATAGAATTGCGACAGCTCTCTTACGGGAGTATTAGTGCCAAAAGTTATGGTCGCTATGATGTTAATGGTTTCCGCTTCCGTTCAACTATTTTTTAAGCATATCGACCTCTAGCGGCAACAACTAATACTGGAGTTATTACAAGGGTCATTGATGGACACGGACACGAAACTATGTATTATGGAATCATCAAAAATATAATCGAGTACAAATTTGCCGGGAATAAGGAGATTAAAGTAGTCTTCTTCGATTGTGATTGGTTCGACCCTAAACATGGTACTCATGAAAACCAATTTGGGATGGTTGAAGTCAAACACGCGGAACGATTATCTGGTTGCGACAATTTTGTCCGTGCTCACCAAGTCGAGCAGGTGTATTATATGCCCTACCCATGTGAAAAACTAAGTGCTTGGTGGGTAGTCTACAAAGTGAATCCTCGGGAACGTCTACACACCCCTAGTGATGGCGCTTATCAATTGGAGGTTGAATAGGTCGATGAGGTTTACCAAGATGATGAATTGCCGACTTCGTTTAATGTAGAGTCAGAATCATCGACAGATTCTTTTCTCGGCGATTCTAATGATGTGGCAGTTCCCGAGAAAAGGAAACACCAACATAAGAAGAAAAAAGTAACATGGCGTGCTTTGGGGAGAAAAGGACAAATTGATCCTCATTTTGATGATAATTGACAAGTAATTGTTTTCATACATGCATATGCAATATACTTCATATTACATGTTTTTCCATATGTACAAACCTTCTTTACTAATAAATGTTTGTTTGTACTTAATTTGAATAGGATGTCGAAAAAGGTGAGGAGTGTCATGAGGAAGCTCTTCTGCTTGGGGAGTTCATCGGCGAGTACTCCGGCGAGTACACCGACGAGTCAGGAGGACACCCCATTCCAGGGTAGTTCCTCTTCATCAAACAGACGTCGTCAAGAGCAGCTCCTGAGATGCATAGATCCAACATTAATTGGTCGGCCTATTGCATTTCAACTAGATGATGAGGTAACTTTCAGATTGTTTTTTATGCTAGTTATAAACTATTACTAATTGTTTCAATACTGTTTTGTAGGAGGAAGAACACTTGGAGAGTGCGGGTCACGAGGATCAACCGGTGGGTGGGGGGCAGGAGGGGGATGTCCCAGAGTGTGCGGCACAGAGGGATGACCCAGAGGGTGTGGGGCAGGGGGATGACCCGGAGGGTGCAGGGCAGGGGGATCTCCCGGAGGGTGCGGGGCAGGGGGATCTCCCGGAGGGTGCGGGTCAGGAGGAAGGTGCTGAGGCTGCCGGCGGGTCCTCAGTATCTTTCAGGACGAGCTACCTGGTCGCCCCACCAGTAGTCTCTTCCGGTGGAGCCAAGATCGAGATTACGCCTGTAGGTGATGGGTAAGTGTAATACTCTTCTGTTGTTTTGCTTTTTTTCAAAAAATTTCTTTCACTAAACTGACTTTATTTATTATGTATTTCTAGATCTTGGATTGAGTCTCAGTTTGACGGCACTTCGAGGGTCAGGCAGGTTAACCAGATATTGGGTAACCTGTGTCGTCTGCACTACCCAGGGGTGCTGACAATGCCGACCGGTGAGCGGGTTCTATGCCAGACATGGGACCAGTACCGGTTTGCTCCTGACGGGCGCCACGGAACTGCTCAGGGGGCGGTGTCTCATGACTTCTGGGTATGCAAGTGTTTTTTCAATCTTCTTTTAGGCTTTTCGAGTTACAATAACCATGCAGTTACGCTTTTTCTTGCCAGAAGTCGGCAATCACCATAACCATGCCCTTCAAGTCTTCAACAACAATGCACATAAGGTGGTGAAGGACGCCATTTCGTATGCTCGCATTCAAGTGAACAATGCTTACTACAAGGAGAAGCTAGGGCAACGAATGAGCAAGGCGATGGGTTCATCGTCAATCTATTTGACTGAAGAAGAATACCGTTCGGTAAACAATTCTAACTTTTTAAATTTTCAATTGTTGAGATTTGTTGTCATATAATACAAATAGCATCTCTGTTCAGGTGAGGATTCCGTGGTTTGCAAACCGCGAGGACGCATATTTCGAATTCTGCAAGATTTGGTCTTCAGCCGCATTTAAGAAGACTTCCGAGCAGAAAAGACAATGCCGCGGGACGGATCCGAAGCATAGATATGGTGCCGACGGACATATTCGCCACGCTAAACGCTTGGTAAGACCTCCTTATATCACTCTCTAGCTATAGATACATTGTAATACGACTAACTCATTTCTAATGTACAGGAAGCTAAATCTGGCAACATGCCAAGTGACATAGAGGTGTATACCTCTGGTCACAAAGGAAGCGATCCTACACAGCCAGATGTCTTGTGTAGCCAGACAGCCACGGACCATTTGGTGAGATGTTATTAAGAGTTTACGTAATTTCATTTTTCTGCGTCTAGCTAATCGGACATGTTTTTTGCAGGCGCAGTATGGTGAACACATGGTTCAACTCCATGGAGAGGACTATGATTGGCGGAGAGAACCTGTCGACCAAATGGCCGTGTACTCCAGTGGAGGTGGCAAAAGCCATGGACGGTGAGACAGTGTTTTTATTAATGTTTTGTGTATGGTATTGTGATGGTAACTAACCCCTGTTAATGTTGCAGGTACTCCATGTTCAATGGAGTTATTGACTCGAGAGCGGTGAGAGCTCAGAAGTCAGCTCAGTCGTCGCAGAGCTCCGTCGGAGTTGGCTCCAGCCGTCGTCGCTCAGAAGAAACCCCGGAGGTGGATCGGGTGAGGGAGGAAATGAGGCAGGAAATGAGGCGGCGCGACGAGTACTATACCGCCTGCTTAGCACAACAGCAGGCGATGATCCAAGTAAGTTTAGTTTGGAGTGTTGTAGTTAAAAAGTATTCAGAAATAGGTTTAGAACTAACTGATTACATTACAACATGTGTAGCAACTAGCCCAGCAGCATGGTGGATTTGACATGTCCAATTTCCAACCACTACCTCCCCCGCCACCACCATTATATTCTACATCACCTGAGGTACCTCCTGACATATCGTTACTTCAGATATTTAAGTTAGTGTTTAGAAGAGTAGTTAAGTTAATTCGTTCTCTAATTTTGTCTATTTCTTCAGACTTTCCGTACGCCTGGCCAGGATGGAGCCTCTCGGGCAAATGTGGATGAAGCGGGAGGCAGCGGCGGCACCCACGACCCAAATGTGGGTGAAGCGGGAGGCAGCGGCGGCACCCACGACCCAAATGTGGGCGATCAGTGAGTATATGGACAAATATGACTTTGTATGTGGCTCTCGCTGTGTTTTGTGAATTTGGATGTGAATTTGGATGTTATATGTGAATTCAGATATGTACTGTGACTTTGGATGTGAATTCAGTTATATTATGTGATTTTGGATGTGATGTGTGAAGTGTGGATGTGATTTTGGATGTGATGTGTGAAGTGTGGATGTGAATTTGGATGTGAGATGTGATTTTGGATGTGAGATGTGATTTTGGATGTTATATGTGAAGTTTGAATGTGATTTTGGATGTGTATTGTGAATGTATGTGAAATTGTGGTTGGATGTGAGTGTGAGTAGGGGAACCAGGAAAAAACAAAAAAAATACCAGCTAACTTCTGTCGGCTTTTACCATAGCCGACGGAAGTTAGCTGGTTTCGGCCACGTGGGCAGAAAGGCTAACTTCCGTCGGCTAGGGCCAAAGCCGACGGAAGTTAGGGGCAACTAACTTCCGTCGGCCATGCTGGCCGACAGAAGTTAGCGCCCCTCTACTGACGTGGCAGAGTTCAGGGCTAACTTCCGTCGGCCACGTCAAGCCGACGGAAGTTAGCTAACTTCCCTCGGCGGCCGACGAAAGTTAGCTAACTTCCGTCGCCTCGCTTCCGTCGGCCAAAGGCCGACGGAAGTTAGCTTCTTCCGTCGGGAAAGGGCTAACTTCCGTCGGCTTTGGCCGACAGAAGTTGCCTGGATTGTTGTAGTGTATAGAACATTGGTGATAAACAGGATCGGCCAATGAGGGAAAATCAAAAGGGAATTACATTAAGGCAGGAGGAGGATTGTTGATGACCTTGGTGGTGTAGACATTGAGCCAAAGCTGAATAAACCACCAAGGGCACCAAGATGGCCAACAGGGATCACCAGCCGATAGCTTGGCTGATACTTGATGGAGAAGATGATAGGTGACTCTAAGGAGGTATCGGCCTAGAGGAATCTTTACGTGAGAAGAAAGTTGCTCGACTAAGAATTGGAAATTAGAAGTCGGGCCTAAGGAAGATCCACAAAAGACAAATCTTTCTAACTAGAGATTTAGGAATGATACGTGTTCACGAACATATATAGGTATAATTTTCTTATTGTGCTTTGCAATGTACCAGATCTAGCTGCTGGTGGATTTATTGTCAATATGATGGTTCGGCTTGGAGCGGAAAAAGAGGGGATTGGATGATGAGTTGATGTCGAGACATGTTAAGAAAAATATGTCAAGCAAGGTAGGGCTCATCGGCACATGGCCAAAGATGAAGGCATTTAGGGCGTCGAACAAAAAATAACAGGCGGTGGCTAGCATCGGCTCGTTCTCATATGGCTCACCAAGAGAAAGGTCGATGCAATGCCCAATGTCGATATCATCCCAAAGGGCGTGGTAAACGGCCAATACCCTAAGGTACTAGTCACACCAGCCAGGGAGAGGGGAAGGAAAGACCTCAAAACTTTAATCCCAATCGGAGGAAAGCATGAGAGAGAATTTGAAAGGGATCCTATCGGTTTCGGCGTTGATGATGTCAGTGGGGTCAGGATTGCCTAGCGGGCCCAAGAAGTAGCAAGATGGGTAGTTGGCCATAGGAATGAGGATTCGGTTCTTCAGGTTCTATGCAAAAGAAAGCAAAAAGAATCAGTTAGAAAGGGAGGCGGAAAAGCCAAGGAAAACCGAAGAACATCAAAAAGAAGAGACTGCCAAAAGACTTACCTTGGTGATCACATCATTGGTTGCCATTGCGAATGTTACCGGAGTACAGGGCCAGCGAAGAGGATGAAGAACAATGAAACAACAGTTGTGGGGGCGCTTGAAGCAGAACAGTGACGAACTCGAGGGATAAAGTGAGAGCACTATGTAAGCTGAATGTGCGAAAGGGAGAATAGAAGAGTGGCCAGTGGGTACTTATAGAATGAAAGCAACTCCTCGGTTGCCGGGTCAAGCCAATCCTGCCAGATTTGGTGAGACCATCTTCAATGTTTGGCAAAAAGGTAATCATGAGTATGGTTTTCGAAATGCAAAGAACTGTGTAGGCCCAGGATTAGGGGAACAGAATCTTTGGTTTAAAGGATACTAGTGCAAAACTGTGTGGGATGAAGCCTGGTCCGACACCGCCACAGAGAAAAGTAGATGTGTCAGACCAACTGACATCCATCACAATCGTTCATGGCCAAAGAAGAAGGTACAAAGATGAAGGTGAAAGGTTGATGCAATATGGAGTTGGTACCCTATGTATTGTTATATAAAGTACTAGAAGATGAAGGGTTTTGGCTACTAATGATAAATTTGAGCATGCATTTTGAAGAGATGCTTGAAAAACATGATGACAGAGGGTTTTAATGACCGATAATTTTGAAGCATCGGTTACCCCTTAATACTCCAAAACTAGGGGGCATATGTTAACGCCAAGATTTGGCAGAGCCCAGGCCCACTAAGGATGTCACACAGTCAACAAAAGTCAAGGAAGTCTAGTCAAAGGTTGGTCAAAGAAACCCATCTGTTCTATTACAAATGGTCGGGTAAGAGAAAGCCGATGGAGATAAAAGAAGATAAAGGTAAAACAGAATCGGTTACGATGGATGTTACTTGGACGACAAGTCTTCGGACTATAAATATGTATCCAATTAGCTAGGTTTAGAGGAGAGAGATACACAATCAACCACAACAAAATTACTTCGCGGCGCATCGCCACCCTTGGATTCCAAAGGTTAATTCTGGTGGGGTAACATTTATTCTTAACAATTATCACAAATTATCTAACTATTTTCTCAGTCATTAGTGGGGTAATTTATCATAATTTGTAACCCCTAATCCCTCGCATATAAAGGGATCGAAGGGAGCCTCTACAGAGGCAACAACAGCAACAACATCAACAACAAGGAGGACTCCCTCTCGACATTCGGAAGAGGGAGCACTTCCCCTTAATCACACATGAGAGTAGGGCTATTATCCTCCGGGAGACCTGATCTTGCCTAAACACTTGAGTCCCCTCTCCTTTTTGCCTTGTCCATCGAGATAACCATTGAATCACCTTCACGACTCCCTTTCCTACCTATAAAAATCACACTGCGGGTACCCCGTATGCTATTATTGTTCCCACACAACAACACAAACCTCAAATTATTATTGTTGGGGGAATTAGTTTTCCCTTGAACAGGGGCCAAACGACGTCACCCTTTGAAGTCCTCAGGCTCGGATCCTGTCAACTGGCAAAGCCTGAAGATGATCTCCAGCCTCCTCTGACGAGGTCGACTCCAAGAACAGCCAAGACCTGCCTTTCTGGGGCCAAGCCTTCGGGACCATTTCGGAGCCCTCTAGAGCCAAGCCTCCGGAGCCCTTTGGAGCCAAGCCTCCAGGACCCCTCCAGAGCCATGCCTTTGGGATCCCTCTAGTCCCCTTCGAAGCCAAGCCTCCAGGATCCCTCTAGAACCCCTTCGGAGCCTTTCGGAGCCCACCCCGAGAGCCGCTTCGGAGCCCACTTCGAAGCCCTCTTTGGGGTCTGCTTCAGAGTGCCATTCGGAGCCCTCTCAGCTGCCTCCGACTGAAGCCCTCCGGCAAGTACTCCGGACCAGGAGAAATATCCAAGCATTGCTACAGTGTAAAGACATCGGGGGCCCTCGCCCCTGATATGGCGTATACCTACTCTAGAAGTGACATTTATCTACTGGGTCTTTTCCTTTGGCCTGCATGCCTATAAAAGCATGGCCATGCCCTTGTAATTGGGGGGTGGTTCAGTAGAGGAAAAACTATGCCAAATCCACTGCAACTAGACGTAGATCTATTATCCCTTTAGGGAGGCTTGAACCAGTATAAATTCTCTCTCCCTCTATGAGAACCCTTCCGGGTTCATTCCATACGCCATATACCACATAAAAACTTGTTGTAACTAACACAATTGCTACAACAATTGGCATCGTCCATGGGGACTTATTGTACAAAAAGCTAAGTTCTTTGCCATTGCCTGTATTTCGAAGTAATCTTGCGGAAGGAGCTTCAGAGTCCCAGGATTCTGCGCACCCTTCGCCAAGAGACTTCAAGTACAGGTCGAAGGCCTCTCTCGCCTTCTACCACCGCTCACGGCTCGGAGTGCACCCTTCGGCAAGGGGCTCTAGGCACGCGCCGAAGGTCTCTGAAGCCCTAGGGGCTACGAGGCAAGCTCTTCAACCACGTGAAGCTGCTCGGTTTCCAGATCAAGTTGAGCTTCCGAAGGTATGTACACAAATCGAAGTCCTGCTTCGTTCTAAAAAGAAACAGAAATTGTTTCATTAAACCTCTGAAGCCTTGCTTCGCTTTATTGAAAACCAAAGTCTTGCTTCGCTTTAAAATCAAAGCATTGCTTCGCCTTATTTAAAATCAAAGCCTTGCTTAGCCTTATTTAAAATTGAAGTCTTGCTTCGCCTTATTTAAAACTGAAGCCTCGCTTCGCTTTGCAAAAACCGAAGCACTCCACCGAAGGCTACACAGCGCCTCCGGGCTGGTAGAAGTGGGATGCAGGACCCCCTCGGGCGACAGCTTGAGGTGTCTAGGACTTCCGAGCAATGTCTCGATGTGTCCGGGATTCTAGACTCTGGCCTTATGCATCTCAGGGTCGAAGGTGGCCCAGGGTCGTAGGTGGCCCAGAGTCGAAGGTGGCTCAACCTATCACAGGTTCAGTGAATCCACACTACCCATTCCTTTCATTCAGTACAGGATCAAGCTCAGAAGCCTTGCTTCGCTATCTGAACATGCTTCAAAGACTTGCTTCGCGTGTCAAAATCTAATCTAAGATTTAAGCATATCGAGGCCATGCTTCCCCTAAAATTTAAATGTGCTTCGGAGCCCTGCTCGCGCATATTTACTATCTAAAACCAAGCATGCCGAAGCCATGCTTCACTTAATTTGAGTACGTTGAAGCCTTGCTTCACTTTAAATTAAAGTGTTCAAAGCCCAAAAGAGGCCTCCGATCAACGCGATACAAGCGTCCAAAGCCACCCAAGGCGCACCCCTTCGCATTTTATAATTGCGCACACCGGCAATGCCCAAGTCCCTAACCGCCACGCGCAAGGGGGGACCGAGGTATGTATGCGAAGTGTGCGAATGAAATGTGCAGTATGAGAATGACAAGCTAAACGTTCGGAACACACAATTCGTGCGAAGCATGTGGGCTAAGTAAGCAAATATAACATAAATTCCATTCATTGAATGCTAAAAGTGAAGTATGTTACTGTTGGGGGAAAATATCTCATCTTCGGGGTTATTGCCGAAGCAGCATAAAGACAGCCAATCAATTCGAAGGTTGTTCGAAGACCATCTTCGAATATGCCCAGAACCTCGTTCGAAGTCCAAAGACTGGCATTGGTTCGAAGTATGTCTTCGAACCAAAGCTCTTCAAGATCTTTTCTGCCAGCTAAGATGGAAGACTTATCTTCTATCCTATTAGATTAGTCTTTTACCATTTTAGCCCTATTAAGGAAACCAAATAGTTTCCTTAATGTCGGTTGTAATAGAGGGGTAAATAGGTCTTTTCCTTAATGTTTAGGCCTATAAATACCCCCCATTTCACCCTGTAATGAGGACCGATTACAAGTGAATCAATACACACTTTCGAACTATTCTAAGTTATTATCCTTTCGGAGGCTTAGAACAGTTTGCTTCGCAAACACTTCGTTTGTTAGTTTCTTTTCTACAGAAACCTGTTAGCGTAATCTTTTACGCCAACAGTTGGCGCCGTCCGTGGGGAACCTAGTCCAAAAAACTTCGTTCTCTACCAACCTCTTGCATCATGCCTCCTAAGCGGAGCGCACCTCGCAATCCCACTCGGAGGTCCTCTCGGATCTCCGGAGAGATACCCTTCGACACAGTCGAAGTCGGAGGGTCTTCGACTATCCCTCCATCTCAAACTCCGCAAGGGGCTTTTATCCCTCGAGGATACGAAACCTCTCCACCAACCCCTTCCACACTCCGACCACCCGGAGCCACTCTGCCACCCTCCATTCCGATTCGAACTGATCATACCAGTTCTCAAGACCCGGAAGGTCCTTCCGGAGGAGATGAAGATAGCCTTGGAGATATGGCCACTCAAATGGCCAATCTTCAAGCCGAGGTAGCGAGGTGGCGGCAAGAGGCTGCGAACAGGCTTCGTCCTCAAGTCACCCCAGTTATCCCCGAAGTGCACGAAGACGACGATCTTGACTATCTCGAAGCCCCGGAGAACGCCTCTTACGACAATGAATCTCCGTTGCATCCCGAGCTTCAGAAGGTTCGCTTCGATCCGAGGTTCAAAGCTTCGAAGCTTAGCAAGTATGCCGGAGACGAAGATCCCAGTGAGTTTGCGCGTTCTTATGCCCTAGCAATCGAGGCTAGTGGCGGAGACAGAGAAACTATGGCGAAGTGCTTCCCGTTAGCCCTTCAAGGAGTGGCGTTGAGATGGTTCTGGTCTTTAAAACCAGGATCAATCACTTCATGGTCACAGTTGAAGAAGAAGTTCATAAGTAACTTTCAGGGCACTTTTGTGCCCCCCATGTCGACAGGAAGCCTTTTCCAAGTGAAACAGCTCCCCGGAGAAACATTGAGGCAGTACTTCAAGCGCTTCGCTCACACGAAGTCGCAAATTCGGGGGCTGTCCACATCTTCGGTGGTTGATGCGGCTCGGGAAGGAGTCAGTCATAAAGGCCTTCTGGATAAATTGCATCGGAAGAGCATCACCACAGTATCACAGTTGATGTCGTACTTCGAGGAATACTCGAAGTCGGAAGAAGGTTGGCTTCGGAGGACTACTGCTACTTCGACAGTGTTGACAGAAGTTAAAGCAGAGGTGAAGACTTCGGCTCAGCCGCAAGAACCAGTCCCCGAAGTGCAACATGATAGAAGAAGAGGGCAAAAGCACCCTCGCTCTGAAGTCTTAAACATTGCACCCCCGCAGAAGTTTGTACCAAGAGCTCCACAGCCTGCGGGGAACAAGTCCAGCGGCTGGAAGCCGCTAGGGAAAACGGCTGGCAAGGGCCAGACCCTTTTTTGTTGTATTCATGGAGAGAACCGAAGCCATGCAACTGACACCTGCAAGGCTATTCTTACCCTTCGGGGAGAATACTTGGAGAGAACTTCGGGTCGAGGTAGTACCGACCGAAGTCCAGCAGCAGCAGTGCGCTCGGAGCCGGTTCAGGCTGTGGCGCAGATAGAAAATTTTGATGCTGCAAGGCATCCTCCGGTGGCCAATGTTATGCCACCTCCGAAGCAAGAAGAAGGGCAAGATAGAGGGAAGAGAGTAGTTCTCCCTATCTCCGGAGGAGGTACCCTCGGAAGCATGTCCAAGAGACAGCGAAGAGAGTACGTTCGAGAAGTAGGCCACATTGGGACTTCGTCATCTGCAGCTGCAATGCCGGAGTGGTCTCATGTTCCAATATCTTTCTCTGCGGAGGATGCAGCTGGTATCAAGTTCCCGCATGCAGATCCATTGGTTATTACTGCTGATATTGCAGGAACAGAAGTTCGAAGGGTGCTAATTGACGGAGGTAGCTCGGCAGATATCATATTTGTACAAGCCTTCAATCAGTTATGCATTTCCCGGAAGCATCTCCTCCCAGCGGCTTGTCCTTTGCAAGGCTTTGCAGGACCTCCGCTAGATGCACTTGGCCAAATAGGCCTGGAAGTAACCTTCGGAGAAGGTTTACTAGCCCGAACTGAAGAAGTTATCTTTGATGTGGTGGACGCCCCGTATGCTTATAATGTCATCTTTGGGCGAGGCATGTTGAATCAGTTCGGAGCTGTGGCGCATCACAACTACTTGTGCATGAAGATGCCCACACAATCAGGAGTTCTGACAATCTTCGGAGATCAAGCCATAGCTCGGAGGGCAGAATATGGTCATGGTCCTCCTCTTGATCCGAGGCAAGTAAACAGTGTCCAAGATAATGGAGAAATTTTTTCAGCCTCCTCCGAAGCTTCGAAGAAGTCATTTCCAAGACCAAGTCCCGAAGGAGAAATTGCAACGAAGGTCATTGTCAAAAATGGTAAAGAATACACTTTCCAATTTGGTAAAGATTTACCTCCTGAAGTTGCAACTTCCTTGGAAAAGGTCGTAGAAGAAAATCTGGATGTCTTCGCTTGGTCTGATGAAGATATCACCGGAGTCGATCGGGATATTATTGAGCACAGCTTACTTGTAAACCCGAAGGCCCGGCCTGTTCGACAAGGGATACGGAAGATGTCCGCAGAGAGAGCTGCTCTAGCTAAGGACGAAGTTGAAAAATTGTTGAAAGCTGGGATTATCAGAGAAGTGGCCCATACAGAATGGTTAGCCAACCCAGTCTTCGTCAAGAAAAAGTCCTCCGGAAAGTGGCGCATGTGCATTGATTTCACATCTTTGAATAAAGCGTGCCCACGTGACCCCTACCCCATGCCCCGAATTGATCAACTAGTTGACTCCACTGCAGGTTCGGAGTTACTAAGCTTCCTCGACGCGTATTCCGGTTATCATCAAATATGGTTGAAGCGCGAAGATGAAATCAAGACGAGCTTTGTAACTCCTTCGGGAGTCCTCTGCTATGTAAGAATGCCCTTCGGCCTAAGAAATGCCGGGGCTACTTTTTCAAGATTAGTTGCTAAGGCTCTAGGTCATCAACTAGGTCGCAATGTGGAGGCCTATATGGATGATATTGTAATAAAGAGTGCTTTAAAGCACCAACATAGCCTAGACTTAGCAGAAACATTCAATAGCCTTCGGGCATGTGGGATCCGCCTTAACCCCGAAAAATGTATATTCGGAGCTAAGGCTGGAAAGTTGTTAGGGTACTTAGTTTCAAGCAGGGGAATTGAAGCTAGCCCTACTCAAATAACTGCGCTGCAGAAGATGGCTCCTCCCGAGAATTTAAAGCAAGTGCAAAAGCTGACTGGACGTCTGGCCGCACTTAGCAGGTTTTTATCAAGGTCTGCAGAGAGGAGTTTGCCAATTTTTAAAGCTTTGAAAGGGTCCGAAGATTTTGCATGGACACCGGAGTGTCAGAAAAGCTTCGAAGATATTAAAGATTATCTCAGCAATCTTGCTACGCTTACGGTGCCTATTGCGGACGAAACCCTACTCCTGTATCTTGCAGCCACAGGATCAGCTGTCAGCGCAGTCCTTGTCAGAGAAGCTGATATCAATGGGAAGTTGGTCCAAAATCCTGTCTATTTTGTATCCGAAGCATTGTCAGGAGCAAAGACAAGATACTCCGAACTTGAAAAGTTCGTTTATGCTCTGATAATGGCTTCGAGGAAGCTAAGGCATTATTTTTTGTCTCATAATGTAATTGTACCAACTTCATATCCTTTAGGAGATATGCTCCGAAGCAAAGATTCCACTGGAAGGATTGGAAAGTGGGCAGTAGAACTAGCACCCTTCGGCATATCTTTCCTGGCAAGGACAGCTATCAAATCTCAAGTCCTAGCAGACTTCGTAGCAGAGTGGACTCCACCTGCGAAGTTGACTCCCGAAAAATCAGATGACGGAGTTTGGATTATTTACTCCGATGGGGCTTTTCAAGCATCCGGAGCAGGCATTGGGGCAGTATTAATTTCACCATCAGGACAAAGAGCAATGTACTCCGCAAGACTCAACTTTAAGTCTACCAATAATATAGCGGAGTACGAAGGAATATTATTGGGACTCCGGAAAGCACGTGCTCTAGGGGCTACAAGAATAATTATAAAAACAGATTCTCAGATAGTAGCAGGGCACGTAGACAAAAGTTTTCAAGTCCGACATCCACAGCTTGCAAAGTACTTGGAAGCAATTCGCAAGATCGAAGCACATTTCAAGGGTATTTCCATTCGGAGTATACCAAGAGCTGAAAACGTGCAAGCGGACATTTTAGCGAAGGCTGCTGCCGGAGCTGTGGATGTGCCTGACGAAGCTTTCTATGAGGAGCTCAATATACCTTCGGTGCCACAAGTTGCTTCTGCAGAGATTCTCTGCATTCCTAGTGCCGATTGGAAAGATTCAATCATAGAACTCTTGCAAGGAGGAACAAATTTGCCCGAAGAACCCCAATTGTCAAGATTAAAGCTCAGAGCAAGAAACTATCAGTTAATCAACGGTATATTATACAAGGCCGGAGTATGTTCCCCTCTACTCCGATGTATATCTCAAGCCGAAGGCCAAGAAATTCTCCGAGAAATTCACGAAGGCCTTTGTGGAAGTCATTTAGCCCCTAGAGCTCTGGCAGGAAAAACACTTCGCCAGGGGCTTTATTGGCCCACAATAACAGCTGATGCGGAGAGCTTGGTCCGCACTTGTCAAGGATGCCAGTGGATGGGTCGACGGAGTCATCGCCCACCAACAGCTCTTCAAGTCATTGCTCCGGTATGGCCAATGGCCAGATGGGGTATGGATCTAATTGGTCCCTTTCCGTTAGCAAAGGGAAATCTGAAGTTCGCAGTGGTAGCTATTGAGTATTTTTCTAAGTGGGTGGAAGCAGAGCCCTTAACAGCTATCACTTCGAATAATGTACAGAAATTCTTCTGGAAAAACATTATTTGCCGGTTCGGAGTGCCTAGATATCTCACAGTTGATAATGGAACACAGTTCGATGCAGAACCCTTCAGGAAGTTTTGCGAAGACCTAGGCATTCAACTATGTTTTGCTGCAGTGAGACATCCTCAGTCAAATGGAGCAGTTGAGCGAGCCAATGGAAATATCTTATCAGGGCTAAATCGAAGAATAGTAGGACTATCAAAAGGACTATGGACCGAAGAGCTTCCGAAGATTCTGTGGTCCATTCGGACTACGCAAACAAGGTCCACAGGGTTTACTCCGTTCAGACTGCTATTCGGAGATGAAGCTATGACTCCAACGGAGCTCAAAGGGGGATCACTTCGCAGCACCGAACCAGACATCGAAGAAGAAATACAAGCTTCGTTAGATTTGTCAGAAGAGACAAGGCTTCGAGCTGTAGCTAATTTATCAAAGTATCATCAGCAGACGAAGACTTGGTATGACCCGAAGGTTAAGCTTAGTGAGTTAAGGCCGGGTCATCTTGTTCTACGAAGCATTATAGCACCAGGGAAGTTAGGCAATAAATGGGAAGGTCCATATCTAATCGTCCGCTCGGGGCGCCCTGGTTCATTTAAATTAGCTAATTTAGAAGGTGAAGAGTTAGCACATACTTGGCATGCGGAGCACCTAAAGCGATACTTCGCATAAGGGCTCCTTGTAATTCGCTTGTAATCACCTCTAAATTAATAAAGCATACACCATGTGGCTTGCCTTCCCCTTGACACTCCTAGTTTCCTGAGCGGACGCGCTGGGACAGAAGTCGTTCGAGAGGGAAGTGTCATCAAGCAGGGCTGTATTTCCGGACTTCGTACCCATAAAGTCGAGGCCTCCGGTGTGGTGGCTGAAATCCATCCGGAGCCCAAGCTGATACCTTGTAGGCATCCGTAAAAGAGCCAATACCACATTCTACGGAGTCCAAGCTTCGGCTGGTAGACTTCCGTAAAAAGAGCCGAAGGTGGCCAAAATCTGCGGAGTCCAAGCTGCAGCTTGTCAGACTTCCGTAAAAAGAGCCGAAGGTGGCCAAATTCTGCGAAGTCCAAGCTCCGGCTGGTAGACTTCTGCAAAAAAGAGCCCAAGTGGCCAATTTCTACGAAGTCCAAGCTCCGGCTGGTAGACTTCTGCAAAAAAGAGCCCAAGTGGCCAAATTCTGCGAAGTCCAAGCTCCGGCTGGTAGACTTCTGCAAAAATAGCCGAAGGTGGCTACAATTTCTGCGAAGTCCAAGCTCCGGCTGGTAGACTTCTGCAAAAAAGAGCCCAAGTGGCCAAATTCTGCGAAGTCCAAGCTCCGGCTGGTAGACTTCTGCAAAAATAGCCGAAGGTGGCTACAATTTCTGCGAAGTCCAAGCTCCGGCTGGTAGACTTCTGCAAAAAAGAGCCCAAGTGGCCAAATTCTGCGAAGTCCAAGCTCCGGCTGGTAGACTTCTGCAAAAATAGCCGAAGGTGGCTACAATTTCTGCGAAATCCAAGCTCCGGCTGGTAGATTTCTGCAAAAAACAGCCGAAGGTGGCTAAAGCAAAACAGCATTTAAGCCATGAGCTTCGAATGTTTGTTCATATAAGTCCAAAGTGACAAATTTCTTAAGACACTAAAGTGTCCTCGAAGTTATCTTAATTGATTTCTTTCGTAAAGCAAACAAAGGTACCAAGTTACCATTCTTCTGACTACAAAGGTCAAAGACATTTCATAAGATTTCAAAAGATCTTTAAAAATGACAGAGGGGCTCCGAACCCCCAAAAAATTGTACTCCGAAGTTTTTACTTTGCGCATAACCATCTTTGAATGCAGTTCGAAGTTGCTTATACCCAAAGAGGGGCTAGTAAATATGGAGACAATTTTAAATCGGCATTCATTATTGAAACAAATGTGTTTACAGATTACATTATGAAAAATTGGTATCTATACCAAGAAGGAATCGGAGACCTCTTCGATCCCGAGAGCTAGGGGTGGAACGACTAGTTCCAACATCGGAAGTTCTAAGAACTTTGCGTTTAACTCTCTTCCTCCCCTTCGAAGCTCTAAAATCTTTCTGTTCTTGTTGAAGCTCGGCCCAAGTTCGAAGCCGCTCAGGACTTCTCTCCCAGCTTCTAAGACCTTCAGATCTTTTATTTTGGGCTTCACCTTCGTCTTCGGACCAATTAGTGTCTTCAGAAGACGAGGTGTTTGCGTCGATTTCTTTATCTTCCTCTTTAATATAAGACAATACGTCTTTGATTACTTCGGGCGCAATAACGCCGGAGTCATCTCGAGGGATAAGAAATCGAGGACGTTTATAACTCTTTAGAAGTTCGAAGGTGTTCCACAGTGAGCGAAGTTCGCTGTTAAGCTCTAACACTTCGATATCTTCGATAAGAGGCAAAGCCTAAAAATATGACAAACAAGATTTTCATTGATAAATGTTTACAAGCATCAGCTTTACATAATCAAAAAATCCTAAATAATCCTAAACCTGCGGGTTCGGAGGAGGCTGACTGCTCGAAGCTTGACTCCGGACTTGCTTTTGGCGTTGGCCTTCATCAATCCAAGCCTTGATCGCAGATCGACCTTCGGCTCTCCATGAAGTTTGGAAGGCCCGCCAAGCAGCAGCTACACCTTCGGAAGGTTTGAGAAGTCGGTCGTCGTCGAAGGTGATTGGACCTCTTCCTGCGTCCGGAGTTATTGATCGGCCCAAATCCTCGTAATAGCGAAGTAGACCAACAGCAGACACATGTCCGGAGAGTTCTCCGTATCTAATGCCCGCCGTCTTCATCTGCTTCGCCACCCCTTGGATCCTTTTCAACCGGCGCAGAAGGCTGATGTTATCATCAGAAGGAAGAATTCCGGTAGTACCGAAGTATTCCAGGACTTCTAACAACTGATTCATAACCTCCGCAGCCACCTTCTCAGACTTCAACTTATCTTCGTTCAGTGCATCCTTCGTCGAAGTAACTTCGTCCAAAACACCAGAAAGCCTAGCATTTTCAGTGGTCAAAGTGTTTTTCTGTGTCAACAATTGGCTAGCTTCCTCTTCAAGTCGGACGAGTCTAGACCCTGCAGTAGCATGTTCTGCCCGCAGTTTTTCAACCTCTGCTCGAAGCACAATCCTCTCTGCTTCGAGCTCTTTCTTTGCAGCTTCTAAGCTTTGCCTGGCCCTTCGCTCTGTTAATATTATATTGTCCATTTGAGTCACTCGACTTTCAGAGATGTTAAAATTCCTTTGAAGAGTGCTATTTTCTTCCCGAAGCCGAGCGATTTCTTCGTCATTACATAAACTTGCAGCTCGGGCCAAAACAGTTTGCTGTCAAAGTAAAAACTAAAGTAAATATTCATTCGAAGATAAATTCTATAATAATTTGCAGTTGCTTCGTACCTGATAAGCTGTACGTTCAATAATGGCATTAAGCTCCGTCCTGTCAGCCTTGCGCAGGATGGCCACTAATTTGGTCTCCCCTATGTCACGACTAGCTCGATCCAAAGGTTCGAGCAAAGTCCGAAGACCAGTTGTTTGCCCTAAGAAAGGAGCCAGCAAGGGGAGCATGCTTATTGCCTCTTGGTCATCTTCGTTCAACGAAGGACCGGAGCTTTGGCCTACGGTCTTCGGAGCCACTGGAGTTTGAGCCTCCCTGGAAGATTGGCTCTCGTCTGTTGAATCAGACGGAGTTGATTCGGAGCTTATAGCAGGCAGGGGCTCTATTTGTCTTTTGCCTCTTCCAGGCCCCTTTTGAGTAACTCTCGGGGCTAGCTCCGAAGTCGTCGAAGGTTCAGGAATTATTTCCTCCTGGCGGACTTCTTCCATAGGAGTGGGTTCTGCAAAGTAATCAAAAGTATTATACATAGTATAAAAATTCAAATAAATACAAAAGTTCTTCGAAATCTACCTTCGGCAGTCCGTGGAGGAGTCGTTGTCGGACTGATTGGTGGATCGAAAGCTAATTCTTCATCTGAATCAGCCGTTGAATCATGGACTGCAGGAGCATCGTCCTGGGTAGTCCTCGCTGCTTCTTCGGGAATCGAAGCCATAGTGACTTCGACCCCACTTTCATTCACAGGAACTTCGTCCTGAGCTACATCTTCTTGAACTACCGAAGTCCTTGGCTGATCAATATTTTCTCCAGACTCCGGTACGTTCACAGATACTTCGGCTTGTGCGAGCTTTTGAGTTTCATTCTCTTCCATTAGCCGCACAAGTAACCTTTCCACTTCTTCTTGGGAATCGGAAACCGAAGCTCTGGAGCTCGAAGGTATAGGATCTAAAGGTGCGAGGTTCTTCGGCTTCCGAGCCACCCTCTTCACCGGAGTTTTTGCTGAACTTGAAGTTCCAGTTTCGGCTTTCCTTTTTTGAGGCCCTTTCTCCAAAGGCGCCCAATCCATCAGAGGGGGAGGAGTGAGTTTCAGCATTCCCCATACTCTGTTAAATCTTTCCCAACTCCCAACCAGCTTAATTCGCCACTCTTTTTCGGTCGGAGTTGGAGCACCCAAGATTTTTTCCGAAGCCCTTATAATTTGTTCTGAAGTAACAGGGGCTGAAGATTCTACAAAATAAATAATTCAAGTCAGTTTTTTCTTCGAAGCAAATATGTTTAATGCATGTTGTTTTCGAAGTTACCTGTAGGACTTGAAGTCAAGTTAATTCTGCGAAGACCACCTTCGGAATCATCTTCGAAGATAATAGGCCAGTCGGCCATCAGTGGAGGAATTTGAAGACCGATGAACTCTTCTGCCAAATCCCGCATACTGAGCCTTCGGCTAACTTTTTCAAGCAAGTTCAGACGGGCTTCGAATTGACCTTCGTCAGGACGCACCAAAGCCTCCTTTCGGAATTGGATTTCTCTAAGGGGTCCGGCCAGAGGATTGCTTGCCCCGACTTCGGCATAGAACCATTTCAAAATCCAGTCGGTGTACCACCTAGCGTTGATGGCTTTAGCAGGAAAGCGAAGGGCGTACTCATCCCGAAGTCTAAAGTTGATACTGCCAAAAGACGTTACTACTTTTTCACCTCCGGGAGCTACGAAGGTTTTTGGCTGGCAGGTTGCTCTATGTAATGCAGCGAAGATTTCCGCCCTTCCTTCACATCCTTCGGCTCTTAAGGCCCATTCAAAAATAGCTAATCTAGCTACTGCATTCAGAGATAATTGAGGAAGAGTTATATGGAACAGTTCGAGTACCTCTGCCAGAAAATCCACTGCAGGAAGACCCAAACCGGCTTCGAAAAAAGCTTCGAACACTACTACTTCTCCGGGTCTGGGCACTGGAATCACTTCTTTCCCTGGTTTTCGAATCATAACTCCCGCACCAATATTTCCTCCTACTGCCATTGCCAGGGATTCTCTTTTGCAGGTTGAAGGTCCTAATTCAAAGGATTGGTCCAAATATTTGGTCGATGGAGGGCACAGACCTTGATCATCGGCGATTTGGGGATTTTTTCCCTTTGCTGCCATGGAAGTTGTCGCCTGCATCGAAGGCGTCGCCGCTACTGTTGCCGCTGCCGCTGCCGTAGTCGCTTGTTGACGAACCAAGGTTGAAGGAGGTGCAGAGCCTTTGGTCTTCGCCATCGCAATCGCTGGATCGATTTGAGAGAGTGGAGACTAGGGCTCAAGAACTCGAAAGCTAGGGCTCAAGAACTCAAAGGGCTCAAAAGGCTTTTGACTGAGAGGAAGCAGTGAAAAGGTAATCGAGTAAGTTCTCGAGTTCTTTATTTATAGTCTAAACTTTCCGTTTGTTACCGTTTAGGCTCTGCCCTTTCGCATTCCCGCTTGTTATTTTCCTCCGAAAATAACGCCTCGTATAACTCCGTTAGAAATAGAAACTAACGGCTATATTTTCTAAGTCTAAAAAGACTTTCGAACTTCCTGAGTCGGTTCTAAGATAATTCGAAAAGTAATTACCTTATGACTAATTCGAAGTTCATATCTTCATGTATTTCGGAGATAAAATGAAAATCAATAACCCCTATGATTGGTTATCTTTTCTTTCCGTATACTGCTCTCCTAACGTTGCAGGTCGAACGGAGAAGCGTATTCGAGGGGCTACTGTTGGGGGAAAATATCTCATCTTCGGGGTTATTGCCGAAGCAGCATAAAGACAGCCAATCAATTCGAAGGTTGTTCGAAGACCATCTTCGAATATGCCCAGAACCTCGTTCGAAGTCCGAAGACTGGCATTGGTTCGAAGTATGTCTTCGAACCAAAGCTCTTCAAGATCTTTTCTGCCAGCTAAGATGGAAGACTTATCTTCTATCCTATTAGATTAGTCTTTTACCATTTTAGCCCTATTAAGGAAACCAAATAGTTTCCTTAATGTCGGTTGTAATAGAGGGGTAAATAGGTCTTTTCCTTAATGTTTAGGCCTATAAATACCCCCCATTTCACCCTGTAATGAGGACCGATTACAAGTGAATCAATACACACTTTCAAACTATTCTAAGTTATTATCCTTTCGGAGGCTTAGAACAGTTTGCTTCGCAAACACTTCGTTTGTTAGTTTCTTTTCTACAGAAACCTGTTAGCGTAATCTTTTACGCCAACAGTTACAAATACACTTCGAGAACTAAAAACTACGAGTAATTTGTATCTAAGCCTAGGAAAAACGAGCTCGAGGCCCTGACATGTTCGGCCCTCGCTTGCTCTTCTTCTGGGCAGGGCCCCCTCGGCTAGACGAAGCCCCGTCAGAGCCTGACCTCACGCGGCCAGACTGTCCACGCTCTGAAGCCCGCAGATCTTGTCTTTCACCTTGCAGGTTGGTCCAAGTCTGGGACACAGGCGGTGCCACATCGAAGGTAGAAAAGTCTAGGGCTACGTCGCCTTGTAAGGTCATACCCGAAGAGTACACCCCCTTGCCACTTAAGACTACTTCAAAACAGCTTAAGTCTGGCGAGGATGAAGAACTACGAAGGGACTCTGTCTTCACACAGCTCCTGGGCTACTTCGGGAATAGCTTCGCCCTTAGGACCCCTCAGAAGTTTGAACCGAGGGGGCCTTCGGCCCTAGCTACTTTGGGCACCACCCAAAGCCGGCGAAGCTCTTCTGAATCTTCAAGCATTTCGATGTCAACATCTGAAGGCTGAGCCTGGGCAGGTATAAAGTACCTCCGCATTTCTATTAATAAACTGACAAGACATTTATAGGCCTACGACTAAGAATTACAAAAAGCCTAAGGAGGTATACACCTTCGGTGGTTGAGGGTTCAACGTCGAAGGCTGAGTTGGCGAGACCTGTGCCCTGGCTCAGCTAAGGCGGGAGACCCAATGCAGATCGAGGACCGCTTCACACCCTTGGGCCTTCTAGGGTTCTTGAAGTCGACCCCACGCTCCGCGGACTGCCGAAGGTGGCAAAACTAATTGAGGGCCTTGAAGGCCACCAGTCTGGCTGAGGTCGCTGCCTCAAGATGGTTGCAACCCGCGTTGTGAAGCATTTGCAACACCCCTTGGTCAGCCACTTTCCCGGCCATCAGTGTGAAGCCCTTCATCGACACCTCCGCCGTTGTCATGGCCGTCTGATGGAACTCAATGCAGTCCCCTATGGGATATTGAGGATTAAAGTCTAGGGTCGGGCACTCGGTCCCAGGTGCTTGAGGACTTCGGTCAGGCTCGAGGCAACCTTGTCGACTCCTCGGACCACGAAGTCTTCCAGAGATCGACAGGATGCACGAAGATCAGAGCACTCTGCCGCCAGCTTCGCCCTGGTCTCCTCCGAAGCCTGAAGTGCTTCTCGAAGCTTTTTTGTCTCTGAGGCCAACGCTTCTCTTGCCTTGACTGCCTCGGACCTCGCCGCCTCTGCCGCTGCTTCAGCTTGCCTTCGCCTCTCAGCCTCCTCCGAAGCCTGGCGCCGAAGGGTGTCCCTCTCCTCCACCAAAAGAGCCACCCGGTGATCCGCGGAGGCTGCTACTGCAGTCTTTAGTTCAAAGGCCTAGCAAGATTCAAGAAAATATTCAGTATTGATTGAAAATGCTAAGTACCACTCGGAGACCGTGTGAAGCTTCGCTCACCTGGATGAGGTCTTCATGGTCATTTGCAAAGAGATCGAGGTGGCTAGCGCAGCTAAGCTGTGCCACCAAGTCTCCTTGCCCCACAGCAACACAACCCTCGTAAAAGGAGTTGATGGCCGCCTCCATCACAGGTCCCCTTGGAAGCAGAGGCCGGATGTAACACCCCAAATTTTCAAAGTAATAAAAATATTATTTAATTCAATTTCTTGACTTTATCAATTTGAAAATACTTTTAAATACCCTTCTATACCATTTTGAACTACACCATGGAGTTAATGACCAAACCAGGGGCTGAAACTTTTTGTGTATGATCCTAAGACCAAAATATATTTTTGAGAATTTTTATAAATTTTTACCAAGCTTGGAAGTAGCCCTAAGATTTTAATCTATTTCCTGGAATTATTTTTATTCAGAAATGATTTAAAACAGTATTGGGCCTCCCCCCTCCCTTCTCTCTCTCCCGGTCGGCCCAGCCCATCACCCACGCCCGCCTCTGGCTGACAACCTGACCCCACCTATCGGCGCCGATCGTCTCCCCTCGCGCGTGCGCCCGACACCACGACCCCACCCGTCAGCCCTCTCCCTCTCGCACTCGCGCCCGCTGGCCAGTGGCCCCCGCCTGTCAGTTTCGTCATCAACCTCGCGCCAGCCCCCCTAATTCCGCCGGCCGAGGACCTCGCCTCGGTTCCGCTCGCCGGCTCCCCCTCCCGTTAAACCAACCCCGCCATTAAATTCCCCGAGGCCCGTCGGTCATTTAATCGTGTTAAGGCACGCGTTTAAGCCTCCGGATCGCATTCACGCGCATTGCCGATCCCTCACCGGCGAGTAAACCCCTCCTCGGCTTTCCTTGCATGCGACGCCCATTAAACCTCGCCGGCACGCCTATTTAAGCCCCCTGGCCACCCGCACTTGATCCCCCACGCCCACTCGCCACGAGGACGAACAGAGCACCCGTGATTCGCCTTTTGGCGCACTCCCACTATTTTGCCTCCGGCCACCGCTAGCCGTCGCCTCGGACCACCATCGTCCACGCCATCGCCACCATCATGATCGCAAGAATGACCCCCACCTCGGCCACCACTCCGCCGACGTCGAACCCCGCCAGAACACCGTCGCCGTCGAGGACCCCGAACCACTCCGTCGTCTACCCTCGCCGCCGACCGCGCTCCTGTAGGACCGAAAGTAGCGACCAGAGGGCGGGTGAATGGGCGCCTAAAAATTTCTTGCTAAACTATATCTTAATCCCAACATCCAAAGGAACTTAACCAGACAAATAATATTATCAAAGCAAATTACTGGAATAAAAACTAGTCTAGCTTAAAAATAATTATTATCTTAATCTAAATGATATTAAAGATAAACTAAATAAAAACTACTACAGTAAATTAAAACACCTAGAGAAATCACGAGATATTAATATTTTAATCTAAAAATAAGATATTAATTAAATGAATAAAAATATAGATCATTAAAAATTAATTCAGACTTAAACCGAAAATATTGCAGGTAAAATAAAATTAGACTAAAAATATAACTGCGACTAATTTTTCTTTTCTTTTTATATGACCAGATTATACAGATAAAAAGGAAATACGAGATAACCAATAAACTTTAACAGATTAAAAGATATTTCGAAATAGTCTTTTAGCTAATTAATTAATTAATAGATTAGAACTTACCTTCGCATGCATGCTCATCTCCGTGAACTGAAATCCCGTTTACCTGCATCGGAGAAATCCCGTGAACTGAAATCCTGTGAACTGAAATCGTCTTTCATGGGCTTCTATCTGTCGTGGCCGTAGAAATCTACTTTCTCTTCACCGTGCTTCGGAGAACGTGCTTGCAGGAGGACAGCAAAACGGCGACTTCTTTTTCCGCCAGCAGCAGCCGTGGGAAATCAGCAACGCATGCGCCTCCTCAAGTATTGTGCGCTGTGGGTCCCGCCGCTGTGGCTTCCGTGCGACAAGCTGGCTGCCTCTGGTATTTCATGCGTTGGAAGAATGCATTCGGATGAACACCAAAAAGGAAGCAAAATCAAAGTTGTTTGGTGCACGGTGAATATTCTGGATCTATTCCTCAAAGTTATATTCGGTGCAGAAAAACAACGAAGAAACGATATGACGATGGACTCTAGATTGATCTAATAAAAACAGTCATCTATCCCTAAGGGGATAGGGCCTATTTATAGGCAAATCCTAATACATGAAAAGACTACTTTACCCTCAGGTAAATAAACTGACTCTAAAATAAATTCCAAAAATTACTAAAAAATTATTAGAAAAATCACCTGACTCAAATAAAAATATTCTAAACTTAAAAACTAAATATTAATATCCTAAAAACGAATTAATGATAGATTGTCAGTTTTACGCCGAAACTGACAAAGCGTCCACCGTCTTCGCACTGGGTACCCGGATTGGGCCGACCCGACCCCGCAGCTCCCTCAGCCCGGCAATCGCTCGCCGCCCGTGTACCTAAGTCAAACCCAGTCAACAGACCAGTGGATCATTTGCCGCTCCTAGCCATGTACCCGGATTGGGCCAGCCCGACTCCGCAGCTCCTCTGCCCGGCCGTCGCTGCCCGTGTACCTGAGTCACATGCGCCTCAGACTCGGCAGGTCTCCATCTCTCCCTTCCTTTGACTTCCGTTGACAATCACTCATCACATCTGGAATATCAAAACCATATTCTTCAACATGGTTTCTCAATCTCCCCCTTGATGAGTGCATTGTCAATAGCCTTTTCAGCTCATCTCCAGAACCTGCAAAAACATGTGGAAACAAGAAAAACAAAGACAAAAGAAAATAGAAGAAAGAAAATAAAAGTTTAACCCTAATGACCAAAAGCCAAATAAAAGCACGAAAACGGTCATTATAGTTAACCAAAAATAAAGACTCAAAAATAAGTGCAAATCTCAGAATTGCCAATAAGGAAACTAAAAAGTAAACTCCAAAATTTCTCCCCCTTGTTGACAATTGGACTCATCAAGTGAGACTAAATGCACTTTAAAGAGACATAAACACAAACTCCCCCTGAAATGCAGCTCCCCCTCAAAATATGCCATGAATGCAGATGGAGTGCAGGTGGAGTGTGAAAAGCATGCTTCTTAGATATGATTAACTGCAATAACAACATCTAACAGGTATAGCGAAAGATATATTGTCTAAGATACATGACATGATCAGTGCAATAGATGATATCTTAAGAAAGTCATTAGCACGCATTTTTCGATTTTTGCAAAACAAAAGCATCACCATATTTTCTAGTTGACAAGCAAAGTAAAGCATGAGATGCAAAAGCTAACTGATATCTACCAAGATAAGCATTGTCCAAAACAAAGTGTGTTGGAACAATTGCGTTAGTTCCAGCAGGTTTTTCTGTGGTGGAGTATGATGTGGAGAGTGAACCTCGATGGGTTCTCACAGGGAGAGATAGGGTTTATACTGGTTCGGGCCTCCCCTAGGGGATAATAACCCTACGTCCAGTTTGTAGTGGATTTGGCATGGTGTACCTTGATATGAAGAGGATAACTCCAGGGTCTCATGGCTCCCTAGAGCCTGTGTCCCCCGCTACAAGGGCTTGGCCCTGCTTATATAGGCGCGCAGGCCAAAGGAAAAGACTGGGATGCCCCTTATGAGCCTCAGGCTCATAGGGGCAGAGAGGGGAAAAGGAGCTAGCTACAATACAAAAGGTACCAGACAACTTTACAGCCTTACTGGCGTGTCAGGCTGCGTCAGGCTTTGACCAGCTAAACGACATACCAGGGGCGGGGGGCCCCCGGTATGGACTTGGCTCCGGAGGGCGGCCTCCGGACCTGGCTCCGGAGGGTGGCCTCCGGGCTGGGCTCTCGGAGGGTGGCCTCCGGACTTGGCTCCGGAGGGTGACCTCCGAACTGGGCTCCTGGAGGGCGGCCTCCGGCTTGGCTCTCGGAGGGTGGCCTCCGGACTTGGCTCCGGAGGGCGACCTCCGAACTGGGCTCCCGGAGGGCGGCCTCCGGGCTTGGCTCTCGGAGGATGGCCTCCGGACGTGGCTCCGGAGGGCGACCTCCGAACTGGGCTCCCGGAGGGCGGCCTCCGGGCTTGGCTCTCGGAGGGTGGCCTCCGGACTTGGCTCCGGAGGGCGACCTCCGAACTGGGCTCCCGGAGGGCGGCCTCCGGGCTTGAATTGGGGGCTCCGGGCCGGACCTCCTGGTCTAGGGGCTCCGAAGCTACGGACCCCGAAAGGCACCTTGGGACCTGGAAACAATACTTAGAGAAAACAGGCTCCGACAGTACCTGGTTCTGGGCCGAAGGCTGTCGGAGGCTGACGTCATTTGGCCCCTGTTTAAGGGAAATATATTCCCCCAACAGTAGCCCCTCGCGTGTAGGCCTTCGGAACGAAGGGGTGCACGCGCCCTTAGGACAAATGACCTGAAAACACTTCGGAGGAAACGTACCTCCGGAGCCAGGACCGAAGAAGACCTCGATTCCTGGGGGTAATAAATGCTCGTGCCAGAGCGGCCTCGGGGAGCCCGAACGGCTCCGCAACGGTCAGAAAAGTTACCGTTATCTTGCTTGGGCTTGATTTGCTTTCGCCGAAGGCCCATCTGGCAGTGGGCTCGGCCCATGACGGTTGGAATTCTTACCGCGCCTATAAATAGAGACTTACCGCGTGCGGCTCCGGCACACTTTCATTCACTTCTTTCTTACCGCCTTACCACCTTCGCTCTCCTCTTCCTCCTAGCCTCGCAGAGCGACCTTCGCTAGCTTCTAGCCCTTCGCCATCCTTTAGCCCTTCGATCCGAAATCTGATCAGAATGCCGAAGAAGGCAGTGGCGAAGCTCCCGGTTTTGGGCTCGAGCTCGGGCTCCGCCCAAGTGCAGGCGGCGGCAGCAGCGGCCGCGGCAGCGAAGCCTGCAGCTAGGCGACTGGGGCCGAGGGACCTTCGGACGCCCTCCGACAGGTTCGAGCAGACCCTGGAGATGAGGGCTTCGATCTCTACGGAGGAGTCGGTCCGGAGAGCCTGCGAGGGGAAGATTGCAGCGAAAATCCAGTTAAGGGTCCCAGAGAAGTCGGAGGCCATACCGAAGCCCCGTGCTGACGAAGTGGTGGTGTTTGAAGCCTTCTTCGAGGCCGGCCTCGGACTGCCTGTGGTGGGGATGCTGAGCGAAGTCCTCAAGGCCTACAACCTTGAGCTCCCTCAGCTTTCGCCCAACGCAGTGGCGAGGCTAGCTGCTTTTGAGTGGGCCATGAGGGCCGAAGGCTGCGAGGGCCGCGCGGACGTCTTCGTTGCTCTTCATGATGCCAACTGCCAGCCGAAGCCCAGGGAGGGGACAGACCGCATCAAGAGGGCGCTGGCCTTCGGCAGCGCCAACTTCCAGCTCCGGAAGGAGTTTCAGGACGCCTTCCCTGCGAGGGCTGTAAACAACAAGTGGTATTCGAGATGGGACCAAGAATGGTTCTATGCTTCCGTCGGCGCGAACTCTCCCCTTCGGAGTACCAACGCCCACATCCTGTACCGGCGCGAAGGGGTGGTGAAGACCAGCGAAGGCCTCCTTCAATCGAGGATCTCGCTGCTCCGAAGGGTGGCGGCGAAGATGAGCATGAGGGACCTCGCGGAGGAGTTCATCACCCTTCGGCTAAGCCCCCTCGCGCGCTCTTGGCCGGAGGGTCTCTTCCAGGCTTCGGATCGAGGTGAACTCAGCGAGCTGGCCTTCGACCGCTTCTGTAAGTCTTCGCGCTCTTCTTGCTTTTAACACTTGAGCACTTTGCCCCTAACTCAACCTTTTCGTGTAGCCGACCTCGACATGAGGACCCCGGAGGAGGCCATCGCGGCGGCGGACCGAGTCGTCGGGACTCCGACCCCCGAGGAGCAGAACCAACGCCTCGCCCTGGTGGGGTCCTGGGAGCGCTGGAACAGAGTGTGGACCGTGCTTGGCCTCGGAGGGCTCCCCGCTCTGCCGGACTTCGCCCACCTGGCTGCCTCGTCGGCCGGAGCCAAGAGGAAGAGGGGGGACGAGGACGAAGCGGACGCCTCGGGGGAGGCTGCGGCGAAGCCCGCAGCTACTCCGACCCCCAAGAAGGCCGCGAAACCCCTGGCGGCGAGGGCTTCGGAGGAGGAGGCCGATGCGCGCACTCCTGCTGCCAAGGAGGCCACGGATGCCCCGGCGGAACCAACTTCGGGCGCGAAGGCGGATGCGCCAGCTTCACAGCGAGGGAGCTGGAGGACACACTTAGCCCCTGGTTCCTTCCAGGAGATCTCTGATGATGGTAAACCCCTTTTCTTTTCGCATGCTTCTCTTCAATATGCAGGTTTTGACTTGGCTTTTCGCAGAGGACGAAGATGATGCGAGGCCCACTGTGGCGAAGCCGGCAGGCGAAGGTGGGTCGAAGCCCGCCGAAGCGAAGCCCTCGGAGGCTTCGAGCAGCAGCAGCAGCGGCAGCGGCAGCGGCAGTGGGTCAGAGTCCGAGAGCACTTCGTCTGACGGCGAGGGCGGCGGAGACCGTGCGGACCCTCGAGGCGAAGAAGATGTCGACGTGGTGGGCCTGAGCCCCGCCTTGCCGGAGTCCGCGGAAACCACCGTGGCGGTGATTCACCCCTTCAAGCCGAGGGGGGGCGTGACGGCGGCGGCGATCCTCGGCTTCCGCGAGGCCTGCGCTTCTGCGGAGGAGGGGGACTTGGTGGCCCAGCTTAGCCACCGAGATCCCACGGAGCTCTTCGTTAGCTCAAACGAAGTCCTTATGCGGGTGAGCGGAGCCCCTTGCCGCTTCGAGCTGTACTTTGTCCCTTGGTTCATACTTAAGGTTTCTTGAATTCCTGCAGGCCCTCGCACTGAACGCGGCAGCTTCGACTGCTGCCGACCGGCAGATGGAGCGCCTTGCAGAAGAGAAGGAGGCCCTTCGCCGCGAGGTCTTGGAGGAAGCCGAGAAGCGGAGGCGGGCCGAGGCTTCGGCTGCTGAGGCGAAGGAAGCCTTGGCCTCGGAGATGGCTCGGCTCCGCGCGGAACTCCAAGCTTCGAAGGATGCCAAGGCTCGTCAGGCGAAGGAGAACGAGGAGCTCCGCCAGCGGGCTCGGGATCTTGAGAGCTTCGTTGTGGCTAACCTCGGTGAGGCCACTCAGAGCCTGACCGAGGTCCTTGAGAAGATAGGGACCGAGTGCCGGACTCCGGACTTTGGCGATCAGGACCCGATTGGGGACCGCGCTGATTTCTTGAAGACCACAGCCTCGGTAGCGGACGAAGCGCTGACGGGCTTCGCTCTTATGGCAGGTCGCGTCGCCGGCCAAGGGGTGCTGCATATGCTTCATGCCGCGGGGTGCGACCACCTTCGGGCTGCGACCTCCGTGACCCCAGTGGCCTTCGGGGGTCCGTACTTGGTGACGCCTCCGGGCGAAGTCCGAGGGGCCTGGCAGCGGCTGCAGGAACCTTGGAAGGAGCAAGGCTGCGAGGCAGTCCTTGACCTCATGAAGGCCCTTCGACAACGCCGGTTCAAGGGGCCCGTCGACTCGGACAAGCCTTCGACCTCGACGACTCCGCCTCCGAAGGTGTAGATCTCCTTAGGCTTTCTTGTAACACCTAGCTGTAGGCTTTGTAAAAACTTATCAGTTTATTAATATGAATGTGGGGGTTTTTTATACCTGCCCAGGCTCAGCCTTCGAGCATAGACCTCGAAGTCCTCGAGGACTCTGAAGGGCTTCGACAACTGTGGGCGATTCTTGAAGTAGCTAGGTCCGAAGGTCCCCCTCGGTTTAAGCTTCCGAGGGGGCCTAGGGGCGAAGCCATCTCCGAAATAGCTCAGGACTTGCTAGCCGCTGTGAAGGCGGAGCCCCTTCAGAACCCCTTACCTTTGCCTTCGCGAACGGTGTTAGCGAGCGACTGAAGCCCTAGACTTTTCTGCCTTCGACACGGCCCCGCCTGCTTCGCGAACATGGAGCAACCTGCAAAGCGGAAGTCGAAGCCTGTGGGCTTCGGAGCCTGGACGGGCCGGTCGAGGGAGAGCGGGCTCCGACGAGGCAACGTCCAGCCGAGGTGGCCCTGGCCGAAGAAGGGGCAAGCGAGGGTCGGGGGCTCGCACACGGTTCTTCTTAGGCTTAGATACAGATTATACGTAGTTTGGTTTCCGAAGTATGTTTGTAACACACTTCTCAACATACAATGAATTGAGCTTGTTATCTTCGCACACTTTGTCTGTATGCTTCGTGTTGTTTGGCTTCGAACATTTTAGCTTGCTACGCTCGTACTGTTCATTACACTCGCACACCTCGCATACATTCTTCCCCCCTTTTGCTCGTGGCAGTTAGGGATTTAACCGTTGCTGGTGCGGGCAAAAAGTAAACATGCGAAGGGGTGCGCCTTTTCGGCGGCTTCGGATATTTGGTTTTGTGCCGAACGAAGGCCTCTTACGGGCTCCGAACGCATCAATTTGGTGCGAAGCAAGGCTTCCGCATACCCAATTTGAGCGAAGCATGCTTCGGCATGCCGGGATTTGGATGCTGTGCGTGAGCGGGGCTCTGAAACGCACTTAGATTATGGCGAAGTATGACTTCGAGACGCTTAGGCGTATAGTATATGAGCACGCGAAGCCAGGCTTCGGAGTGTGTTTAGATAATGAAGCAAGGCTTCAGAACTTGGTCCTGTAATGAGAAGGATATTTGGTGTGGATTCACCGAACCTGTGATAGTGTGAGCCACCTTCGACTCTGAGCCACCTTCGACTCTGGGTCACCTTCGACCCTGGGATGCTTCGGGTGCGGAACTCGGAATCCCTGGGATGCTTCGGGCGCGGAGCCCGGAATCCCTGGACGCGTCGGGCCAGTGGCCCGGAGTCCTTTTAGCCCACTGCTACGGGCCCGGGGGCACTGTGTAGCCTTCGGAGGGGTACTTCGAGTTTTATAAGGCGAAGCAAGGCTTCGGTTTTAAATAAGGCGAAGCGTGGCTTCGGGTTTAAATAAGGCGAAGCATGACTTCGGTTTTTAAGTAAAGCGAAGCAAGGCTTCGGTTTTTGAACAAGGCGAAGCGTGGCTTCGGTTTTTGAACAAGGTGAAGCGTGGCTTCGGTTTTTGAACAAGGCGAAGCGTGGCTTCGGTTTTTGAACAAGGCGAAGCATGGCTTCGGGCTTATGTTAATGTAACTGCAGATTGGTGCATCGGAGTAAGGCTTCGGGCGGTACTTACCTTGTAGCCCTCGGGCTCCGATGACCTTTGAAACGTGGAGCGGAGCCCCTTGCCGGAGAGTGGGCTTCGGTACGCGAAGGATGGAGGAAGGCGAAGGTGGCCTTCGATCTGCCCTCGAAGCCCCTTGCCGGAGGGTGCGCGAAGCGAGAAAGCCTCGATGCTCCCCCCTCGGGCGCACTTCGGGTTGCAGGCAGTGGTAGAGAACTTAGCTTCTAGGACTAAGTTCCCCACGGACGGCGCCAACTGTTGGAACAATTGCGTTAGTTCCAGCAGGTTTTTCTGTGGTGGAGTATGATGTGGAGAGTGAACCTCGATGGGTTCTCACAAGGAGAGATAGGGTTTATACTGGTTCGGGCCTCCCCTAGGGGATAATAACCCTACGTCCAGTTTGTAGTGGATTTGGCATGGTGTACCTTGATATGAAGAGGATAACTCCAGGGTCTCATGGCTCCCTGGAGCCTGTGTCCCCCGCTACAAGGGCTTGGCCCTGCTTATATAGGCGCGCAGGCCAAAGGAAAAGACTGGGATGCCCCTTATGAGCCTCAGGCTCATAGGGGCAGAGAGGGGAAAAGGAGCTAGCTACAATACAAAAGGTACCAGACAACTTTACAGCCTTACTGGCGTGTCAGGCTGCGTCAGGCTTTGACCAGCTAAACGACATACCAGGGGCGGGGGGCCCCCGGTATGGACTTGGCTCCGGAGGGCGGCCTCCGGACCTGGCTCCGGAGGGTGGCCTCCGGGCTGGGCTCTCGGAGGGTGGCCTCCGGACTTGGCTCCGGAGGGTGACCTCCGAACTGGGCTCCTGGAGGGCGGCCTCTGGCTTGGCTCTCGGAGGGTGGCCTCCGGACTTGGCTCCGGAGGGCGACCTCCGAACTGGGCTCCCGGAGGGCGGCCTCCGGGCTTGGCTCTCGGAGGATGGCCTCCGGACGTGGCTCCGAGGGCGACCTCCGAACTGGGCTCCCGGAGGGCGGCCTCCGGGCTTGGCTCTCGGAGGGTGGCCTCCGGACTTGGCTCCGGAGGGCGGCCTCCGGGCTTGAATTGGGGGCTCCGGGCCGGACCTCCTGGTCTAGGGGCTCCGAAGCTACGGACCCCGAAAGGCACCTTGGGACCTGGAAACAATACTTAGAGAAAACAGGCTCCGACAGTACCTGGTTCTGGGCCGAAGGCTGTCGGAGGCTGACGTCATTTGGCCCCTGTTTAAGGGAAATATATTCCCCCAACAAAGTGCTTTAGCAAACTTGTCATCTTTTTAAATTTTTCAGACTGGTTCTTTTTCCTTTCATTTTTGCCAGGGGTTATTTGCATGTCAAACCTTATGCTAACCGACCAAGTCAAGCCTAGGCCAGAACTGGACCATCAGAAGCTTAAGACATTGGTCTTGGCATACATTACACCGTCCTAGTTCATACCAAAGTGCTATGGTAAGCAGTCCATAACAATGCAATGCGACAAAGCAAACCCACCTGGATCTTTTCTGATAATCATAAAAATGCATAATTTTTTCATTTTTCTGAATTTTTTATCATTTTTATAGCACATTTTTCATATTTAAAGCATATTGATGTCCAAGTTGCATATCTGCATCTAAGTAAGGATCTAGCTACAAGGCATGTAAAAGATAGCGAAAGCATTCAGCCTACACATGCTAGTTACCAGAAGCAATGGTGATCATTTTTCAATTTTAAAACATAAAAGCCATGCATATGACAAATATCAGATATATCATGTGAACTGAAACAGAACATGATCCTTGTGATTTCTCTCCCCTGAAATCTATTAGTTATGGAGTTTTGGTTTAATTTGTTAGCATGGTGGGTTCCGGGTGCAAGTGAGGGCATTGCTTAGTCGCATCCAGGGCACTATGAGGACCGATCTGCGGGATCCGTCACAAAACACTTCCGTACCAACCACAAGTCTAGTAGGTAAGTCCTAACTAGAGGTATGGGACGTTCCAAATCGAGGAGCTATGTGGAGAGGGGCAAGTAGCACCTATGGGTGACTTGTACCATGAGGCACAAAAGGGGGTGTGACATTGGTCTAGTGCGCCGGCGCGCCAGCGAAACCTATAGTGTGTGTCATTGGGTTGGAGTGTCTCGTGCTAAAGGTTTTGGCATGAGTTCCTGTGACTTGGGTCATCTGAACACACTGTAGTGTGAAGGAATAAGTGCCTTGTTGGTACAGTGATACACCTCTGATCAGAGTATAAATCTTTTCGAAAAGTCCAGCCCACGGTTAAGGCGGGTTGCATGACATCCCACAGTTAATTTATACTTGTGAAGTGTTGCATGATGATATGACATATAAGGACTATTGAGCGAGAAGTAACGCCAGTACTCCTCGAGTTAGAAAGTGTTGCATTATTCATGATTTATTATTCTAAATAAATTAAACTTGACTACATTAAATGTCGCAACATAAAAATGTACTTTTACGCACTTTAAACCATTACCCCCTTTTTGTTATTATCCTACATTATTATTGCATTCTCGGCGACTTATTGAGTACTGTTGTACTCATAACCGTTGAAAACCCCTTCAGAGGCTTCGTATTATGATGAGAATGGTCTGGAGTAGCGGCCTAGTCAAGGACATGACCCTGGAGGAGATGTTCATCCTGAAGCTTTATTTTTACTAGTTTCTTTTATTTCTACGCTTGGGTAATAATGTGGTTAGCGAACCACGAATGATTGATGTACGTACGTTGTCGTGTGATGAACATCTTGTTATCATTGATTTTTCCTTGGAAAATTCAATAAAGTCATGAATTTTTTAATTCCAGGTGCTACAAGTAGCAATGATAGTGGGGACTTGCGGCTGTAGCGCCATAGTAGACGAACGAGGGGGCGGGGATGTAACACCCCTAATTTCCAAAAAGGTAAAAAAACAAGAAATACAAAATTCCAGAAAATGATTTATTTTTGATTTTCAATAAAGCTGAAAATGCACAAAAAAATAAAAACCTAGAGAAATAATTCAAATCATGAAGTGAGAAAAAATTATATTATGTTCCTAAGACCAAGATACAATTTTGAGAATTTTTACAAATTTTTATAACTTCTACTACGGGCTCATATTTCATAAACTATTTGTGTAATTATTTTTATTCAGAAATAAATTTTAAATAGCATTGGGCCGCACCCCCCTTTCTCCCTCCACAGGCTGGCCCAGCCCATCAACTCCGCACCCCCTCATTGACACACGGGTCCACTCATCAGAATCCCACTCCTCTCTCTCAAGCGCGCCCGAGCCATGGCCCACCTGTCAGCCTCCTTCCCTCTCAGTGCGTGCGCCCTGGCCCACCTATCGGCGCCGACAGTTGCTCCATCGCTCCACGCCCACCACTAACAGTGGCCTCGCCCTGTCAGGTTCTTCTTCCTCACGACATCGCACCCTCGAGATCCCCTGCCGCTGCCCTAACTCCTGAATCCGCCTTCGCTGGCCCCCTCCCCTCGAACCGATGTCCGATATTTACTCACCTTAATGTTGGTGATTGTTTCCGACTCGGATCCCCTCACATTAAGCCCCACGACACCGTAATTACATGCGTTAACCACCTCATCGGGGTTAAATTCCCCTCTCGGCTTTCATGGCACACGCCCCCTCCTTCACTGCCCGACGCCTTATAAAGCCCCCCTCTGGCCGCCTCGTTCGGCCCTCACACTCGCATAAGCCCCGCATTGCATTTTTTCGCTACTACCTATGTGCGCTCTCCAGTCACCGCTCATCGTCGCCGGAGCCAATTTCCATCGCCGTAGATCGCCTCCCCGTGACTGTTGTTGCCTCCCAGATCCCGGCCACCACTCCGCTCGAGCTCCTCGGCACCGGAACTCCATAGCCAATGAGGACCCAAAACTTCACTGCCACCCCCGCTCGTCGCCGGCCTCACTCCATCGATCTCGAGCCACCGCACCGGTATCATCGTGTTCCCCTCACCGCACTAGTTCCATTTCTAGCATCGCCCGGTAGCCTTATCCATCGATGTCGCCACCGCGACCATCGCAAGCCCCTGCCATCGCCAGAGAAGACAACCGGTATGAGTAATTACCCGCACGAATTCAATCTAGGTCATTCGACTGATCGAATCGGTACCGAGCGACGAGAGTCGTCCAATTTCATTTAATCACCCCGCCTCCACCACGTGCGTCCGATCGTGATCCAACAGCGGTCCGTGCTCCGGTTCACAGCACAGTATGCGGGTTCACGGTGTACTCGGTTTACCGTGGACCGGCGGCCTATTTAAAATTTAAATAAATTCCCGAAATTGCTTTAAACTTCAAAAATTCATATCTTCTTCAAATTAGCACCAAAATTGGAAATTCAAATTCCAGAAAATTTATCTTTTTATTATCTTCATGTTCATCCAATAAAATTCATATGTTTATACTGAACTTTTATATGGTTTTAATTGGAATTAAAAAAATCTAGAAATTGTTTTAAACTTCAAAAATTCATAATTTCTTTGAATTAACTCTAAATTTGGCCATTCAAATTTCAGAAAATTTATCCTTTTATTCTCTACATGTTTAGCCAATCAAATTTGTATGATTGTATTGTTTATTCTATTGGTTTTAATTGTTTATTCTTTTCGTTTTACGTACCTAGAATAATACGACCTCGTCGAGCAGCTCGAGTATTTTCCCGAGGTTCCAACTTCATCATTTGCAGAACAAGGCAAGTCACCAACCCATTTTTGAGCATGTTGAACCCAGTTTTAAATTAAATATTGATAAAACACATAGGATATAATTATTTAGATCCCCGACCCTGATGTGCAAACCCACGCCATGCTATCAAGCCTAAACTCCTTGAGAAACCAAGGGTTGGTTTCGGTGTTTGTGATGAGTGATTGACAGGCTTTTAACCTCTGGTTCAAAGGGGTACCTCCGAAGGGGGTTCGGAGGTTGGACCTCCGAAGGGTTCGGTGGTTTGGTTGCTGCAGCTGTTGCAGCGGAGTGTGCCTGTCGGAGGGGTCCGACAGTACATGATGACTGGGTTCGTACCGAAGGTCTCGGTACTTTGGGCGGTACACCAGAGTGTGTGCCGAAGGTTGCTAACCCGGAGAGGTCTCCGGAGTACTGGATACACTTGTCTGCTTGTCTGTGGTGCGCAGGGGACTGCGGAGGCGACGGACGGTTCGTAGCAGGTGAACCTGGGTCAAGCGGGAGGCTTGATGCCAGTGGAGCGGGGAGCTCCGTCACAGAGGCTGCGAAGGGGTCGAGGTCGGTCCTCGGGTCGAGGTGCACCAGGTGAAGGCAGTAAGTGCAGAGCGTGGCTCCAGGTGAAGGTACTCCGAGACAAAGTCCTCGGAGGTGAGGCACTTCGAAGTGTACTCCGGATGGAGTGACTTCGGAGTATGGTGGAACAAGTCCTCTGCGGAGGCAAGGCGTTCGAAGTGTGCTCCGGAGGGAGACATTCGAAGGTACCCGATGAAGGTCTCAGAAGTCGAGGTGCATCGAACGCGTGGTCCGGGTGAGGCTCGTCGAGGAGTGTGCTCGGGGAGAAACACTGCGACGAAGGGCTCATGGAATGCTTCATGCGGAGGCCTTGGATGAAGGAGGGACTTCGAAGGGTGGTACTCCGAAGGTGGGGCTTCGGAGTGAGGAAGGCTTCGGAGCGAGGCTAGCTCCGGAGCGAGGTTAACTTGTGGTGCTTCGGCCATGCATGGTTTCGGTACACGGACTGACATAGTTCGAGCTGGGAGTAGCTGCGAAGCCGTGGTGGTCCACTCCGAGGGTGTTGGTGCGAAGGCCCAAGGGCTTTGACGGCTTCGGCTCAAAACCATCACTGTATCGGAGGCTATCTTCGGTGAAGCGAAGGCCGTCAGGCTCAAGGCTTCTCACCGAAGCTACCGCACCCCTCGCGTGCGAAGGGGGCTTCAGAAAGGTCAAAGACTGCAAAGGCTGACATTGTCTGCTCTGCAAAAAGCTGACGCTGTCCCCTCTGCAAAGCTGACAGAGAAGCCTCCAGAATAAAGTTGACTACCTTTTGTACCCCTCTGTTCTGTAGAGACAAAACCAATGTAAACCCTAGGGGTAAAGTAGTCAATTCACTTGGGTGAACTGTGGGCTATAAATATGGGGGCTGGGTAGGTAACATTTAACACTTTGAGTATTTACTGTTGAGCTCCTGTACTAGCCACCACACACTTTGTATTCATCCAGTGAGTTCATTTTAGTGTTCCTTATTCAAGCGGCGAAGCCCTGCTTCTGTGTGCTTTTTGCTTGAGCTTGTTTTACATACCTCGCTGCATACTTCGTCCATTTGTGTGTCACCTTGAGTGACTTGTGGCAGTGCATCGAAGCCTGTGTTGGCGAAGTGTGTTTTGTGCGAAGTGTGTTTTTCAGTGCGCGTTCGCTCTGTGTAACAGGAGGCTAGACCTCGCTGCTTACTAGCGAAGCCCTGTTCGAAGCCCGTTTTGCTTCTCGTGTCTGAACCCTTAGCGAAGTCTGTTTAGTGTGCGTTTAGACCTGTGCAGTACGAAGCCCAGCACCAGTTGTTGTCGCTAAGTATTAGGTCAAAGTCTTCAGAGGGTAGTCCACTCTTGCGAAGGGTGAAGTGCGAAGCCTGCTCGAAGCACCCTGTGTGCGGAGCCTGCACTGACCTAGCAGAGTTGTTTTCGGGGTTGTTGGTGGAGCGAAGTCTGCTTGGCTTCGGACTTTTACTCCTTGCGAAGCCTGTGTTCGGAGCTGTCATATACCTCCGAACCAGACCTTCGAAGGCTGGTGTTCGAAGCCTGTTCCGCAGTAGACAGTACTAAAACCGAAGGCTGTTTTTAGCCCAAGTTTTTAAAAGCTCCCATTCACCCCCCTCTGGTCGCCGTTTCCGGTCCAACACTCCTTGTCACCATACAAATAGTATTAGATAGTGTCCAATGTATCGACACAACTGTTATAGGTTTAAAAATGAGTCGTAGACACTTTGGTTCTATTATATGATCCCCATGATTTCTCTCCCCCTAGAATTCTACTAGTTATGGAGTTTTGGTTATTTGAGTTAACATGGTGGGTTTCGGGTGCAAGCGAGAGCATTGGTTAGTCGCACCTGGGCACTATAAGGACCGATTTGTGGGATCCATTGCGATACACTTTCGTACCAACCACAAGTCTAATGGGTAAGTCTTAACTGGAGGTATGGGACGTTCCAATTCAAGACACTATGTGGAGAGGGTCAAGTAGCACCTGCGGGTAACTTGTACCATGTGGCACAAAAGGGCGCACGACGTTGGTCTAGTTCGCTGGCGCGCTAGCGAAACCTATAGTGTGTGTCATTGGGTTGGAGTGCTTTATGCTAAAGGTTTCGGCATGAGTTCCTGTGACTTGGGTCATTTGGACACACTGTGGTGTGCGGGAATGAGTGCCTTGTGGGTCCAGTGGTACACCTCTTATCATAGTCTAAATCTTAACGAAAAGTCGAGCCCACGGTCAAGGGAGGGTTGAGTGACATCCCACAGTTAGATTATACTTGTGAAGTGTTGCGTGATGAATGGACATGTAAGGACTATTGAGCGAGGAGGGCTGACTGTACTCCTCGAGTTAGAATATGTTGCATTGTTCGTGATTTAATTTTTTGTACGATTAAACTTGACAACATTAAATGTTGTAATATAAAAATGTACGTTTCTGCACTTAAACTATTACCCTTCCTTTGTTATTACCATGCATTACTATTGCATTCTCGGTGGCTTGTTGAGTACTTTTGTACTCATACCCCTTGAAAACCCACTTCAATGGCGGTCCATTACGATGAGGATGGTCTGGAGTAGCGACTGTAGGACCGAAAGTAGCGACCAGAGGGGGGTGAATGGGCGCCTAAAAATTATTTCGAATCAACGGCCTGCTCCCAACACCCAATGCACCTCAATAGACAGTCAAAGGAAAGTAAAATAGATTACAAGTGCTAAAAATAATCTAGCCTCAAAACGACCGATGTCCTAAGCGAAAAGACACCATCAAAGTGTTTAAAGGCAGATTAAAATATCATCTCAGAACGAATGACATCTTCACAAAAATTTCACCAAATCACAAATGATCCATCAAGCATAAGCAAAATATTCTCAGTTTATAGAAGGTTCATCAAGTAAGAGCAACCACAATATTTAACGCATTTAATCTAGACAAAATAAATGTTGTAAATAAAATGTGCTCATAAATATATCTATGAAAATTCAGTGCATTCTGAAATAAAGACCTGAACAAATGGATTAATCACGGATTATATGAGAATAAAAAACTGGGCACAAGGATCAAGAAAATTGTAAACTGTGCTGCTCGTTGAATGATAAAACGTTATGCTAATGTGACAGCACGTGAAATACAGCAACCAACACTAGTTAATTAAGTAATTAGTCTAATCACAAGCATCTAGCGTGACGTAACACAAGGCAAAACGGGAATATTTCACAAGCACGCAAAACAAGAAAAGCAATTACTGTTGTATGGATGTCTCCTGTTCATGGTCCTTCCGCCGAATCCATGGCCTGCATGCACGCTCCTGGCAATGCCGATGATGCGGTGCCAGGCACCTGCGTGTGGCTCCGCGCCAAACAAGAAATAAAACACGTCGGCAGGACTCAGCTGCTGCCGCATGCAGCCTACGCCTCGAGCCCTCCATCGGGCCTGCCAGCAAACTCCGCCTCCCAACGCGCTAGCAGAGTGCTCGCGTGCGCTCAAGAAAAATGACCGGATGAATTTGCTTCACAGAGAAAAAGAACCGGCATCGGTTTTTGAAGGGAATAAAAACGATAGCTGGCTGAGGAAGCAATCAACGCAGAAATAGTCCAGTCGATGGAAAAATCAAAGCATGGCGGCGCAAGAAGATGAACAAATGCCGGCGGCGGAAAACAGTGGAGAGGAAGGGAAAAATGACCCACGAATTTCAGAATTGGTAAAGTGATATTTCAAAAATGGGTGCCCTAACCCTAGGATATTGGGGCCGATTTATAGACAGCCCAATAAATGGAAAAATGCAGAAATACCCCTAGGGTTTTTTTACAAACACTGAATAAAAATGGAAAAGACCGAAATGCCCTTTAGGATTTTTTATAGACTCGACTGACAGACTGTGGGCCTAAAGGCAAAATAGTAAAAACCTAAATAAAGATAACTTGTCCTGATGCGGAGCTTTCGTAGCAGCTACGGCTTCGCCTTAGAACGGTCAGATCCGAGATCAGTGGTCGTCAGTTTTGCGCCGAAACTGACAAAGCGTCCACCGTCTTCGCACCGGGTACACGGATTGGGCCGGCCCGATTCCACGGCTCCCTCAGCCCGGCAATCTCTCGCTGCCCGTGTAGCTGAGTCAATCCCGGTCAATAGCCCAGTGGATCCTCTACTGCTCCTAGCCCATGTACCCGGATTGGGCCAGCCCGACTTCACGGCCCCTCTGCCCGACAGTCAGTCGTTGCCCGTGTACCTGAGTCACACGCGGCCCAGATGCAGCAGGTCTTCTCTCTTTTCAGTCCTCTTTGACTACCGTTGACAATGACTCATCACATCTGGAGCCATGAGGCCCACGCTCTTCAGCATGGCTCCTCAGCGACCTAGTCAAAGGACGTGAGCCTGGAAGATATGTTCATCCCAAAGATTATTTTACTAGTTTATTTTCTTTTAATGTTTGTGTAATAATGTGGTCTGTGAACCACGAATGTTTGATGTATGAACGATGTCATGTGATGAATATCTTGTTATTATTAATTTTCTTTGGAATTTCAATAAAGTTCGGATTTAGTTAAATTTTGGGTGCTACAAGATGGTATCATATCCGACTTGACTGTAGGAAGCCAAACAGACCCACCCAATACTTAGCTTTACAAAAACTTATTTCATAAAAATCTACTTCATATTTTTATTCTCTCCCTTGCTCTTTAAACTTTGTCTTCTTTGTAGATGTCGATCCATGTCTGCAGTTTCTGCCGAGAGGCCATCGGTTTCATCCAAGAACTCCGTATGTTGGCAACATTCCTACTATACACCCATGAGCCTGAGTACCATAGGATCTACCATATCAAAGAGAGTGGCCCATGCTAGGTGACCCTGACGCTCATCGCCTCGGACCAAGAGCTGATCTCCACCACCTCAGCCAGAGCTACAAGTTTTGAGATTGGTTGTCAGGAGACATCCCTTCAAGAACTCGGAGAGCTTCATCAGATCTATGACGACCACCTTGATGACACTGCCCTTCACCATATGCCATCATGGGAGCTAGGATTGGATCGCAGCACCTACGTCAGTTGTCTCGATGACTGCAACTCTCTCGTATCCTGACAAACCTATCTCTTATCGGCTATGGATACCCTATACACCGAGGCTCTCCTGCACGCCGATGAGACACAATCTTGGGTTGACTACTATCGTTAGGAGGTCGACGAACTTCGACATCGGAATACCCAGCTCCTTAGCTAGAACCAGGAGCTCTGGAAGGATATTGCATAGCTGGTACCCTTGGCTCCCCCTTGAAGGAAGACCCTTCGCCGACTGAAGAAGTTGACCAGGCGAAGCACGGTCCTACCCAACCTAGGTGAAGCTGGGGCATCAGAGGAACTAATGGCCGACAACAAGGCCGAGCCTAGCACCACAGCAGGGTTTGTCCAAGGGTCTGAGAACACATCCGGTGATACCCCTGATAGCCACTAGATGGTTATGATAGACGGTAGATTCCAGATGATCATTTTTTCTTGTTTGTGGTACCATCCATAGAGACTTGTGCTATGGGTGGGATGAAAATATGAGCTGAAATGTAATTAACTATTTTGTACCACATTTAATAAAGAATTTGTGAACTATTTTGGGGTAAATTTTTCTAAGTCTTTTCTTATGTTCTTGGGGTATTATCACCTTCAAAATGGCCAAAGACCAGAACCCGTCCGCCACCCACAACTTGCCAAGTACTATGGTACCCAATGGAGAGGCTCTAGGATAGCATCAAACCGGAGCACCCATCGCCAACATTCCTACACTGGCCGAGATGATGGCCACCCAGAATCAACTCATCACCGCACTGTTGGCTCAGATGTAACAGCAGTAGGACCACATGCATGAACAACAGGCACAGATAAATCGCCTGCAGCAGCACCACTTGGAGCTACCCTCACGCCCTCAAGCCCCCGCACTGGCCCCTGCTACTCAGCTTTCAGAGTTCCTACGCGTGAGGCCTTCCACGTTCTCAAGCACGACCAAACCGATAGAGGCAGGGGATTGGTTGAGGACAATGGGGAAGAAATTGGACCTCCTCCCTTGCTTTGATGCGGAGCGAGTGGCATTCGCAGCCCACCAACTCTAGCGTTCAGCTGCCGAATGGTGGGACAACTACCGCAAGTCCTAGCTCGAGGCTCATGTAGTCACTTGGGTAGAATTCTCCACCACCTTCCGAGCCTCCCACGTATGCAGACCGCCAAGCCAAGTTCCTCAGGGGACTGAAGGATGAAATGTCCATCCAACTCATCGCGGTAGACTACTCGGACTTCCAAAGGTTGGTGAACAAGGCCATCATCGAAGAGAATGAGGAGAACAAGCTGGACCTCAAAAAGAGGAAAATGATTACCTTCAAGCACAACCAAGGGATCTTGTAGAGACCCCTCTTCTCTCCTCCGGTCCATGCACCGAGCCATCACCCTAGTCCTGCCATCAGGCCGCAGTACACCTCCGGTGGCTCAAGCACAGGGAACCCCCGCCCTGCTCCACCAGCTCCACCGGCCCCAATGGCACTAGCCACCAAGACCAATAATCTAAGGGACCGGAATGGCAAGCCGGTTGTGTTCTTCAACTACCGAAAGGAGGGGCACTACTATCATCAGTGCCCTCACCCCAAACAACCCCAAGGAGTTGCTCCCAACCTGGTGATCCACACCCGCATCAACCACGTCACCGTAGAAGAAGCCCAAGAGGCTCCAAAAGTCTTCCTCGGTATGTTTACTGCAAACTCCAAACATGTAGTAATATTATTTGACTCGGGAGCAACCCACTCTTTCATATCCAAAAAAACTTCATGAAAAATAATGGACTAGAAGTACTCCAACTACCCAAACCCTTGGTAATTGCCACCCCCGGCAACCAAAGTCTAGCCGCCCTGTTTAGCCCAAGGACAAGGATAGAGATCCAAGGGGTATTATTTTGGGCCGACCCAATTCTTATAGATTTCAAGGGCCTAGACCTCATCCTCGGTATGGACTGGTTGATGAAACATAAGGGGATGATAGACTACGCCAACAAGTCAATCACAGTAACCAGTGAGGATGGAATCACCGTCACCTTTAAGATGGCCACCTAGGGTTTGAGAAGAACTTCTCTCCACCAGATGGCGATAGAAGAAGTACATGTGGACCTAGGATATGCGGACGTCTTTCCAGAGGAACTACCAAGAATACCACCCAAGAGGGACATTGAATTTAGGATCGAACTTATAACCGGAACCACACCCATCTCCAAGCACCCGTATCATATGGCCGCAAACGAGTTAGCCGAAGTCAAAAGTAACATTGAAGAGCTTGAGCAGAAGGGATACATTCGACCGAGTACCTCACCTTGGGGTGCATCGGTCTTATTCTCCATGAAGAAGGATAAGACGAAGAGGATGTGTGTGGACTATAGGGCTTTGAATGATGTAACCATCAAGAACATGTACCCTTTACCACGGATCGATGACCTATTCGATCAACTCAAGGGATCCTCGGTTTTCTCCAAGATTGACCTCCAATCAGGCTACCATTAGCTTAGGATCAGAGAGGAGGACATCCCTAAGACCGCATTCATGTCCCGATATGGCTTGTATGAGTATACAGTGATGTCGTTCGGACTCATGAATGCCCCCGCATTCTTCATGAATATGATGAACAATGTCTTCATGGAATTCTTGGACAAGTTCATCGTAGTATTCATCAACAACATCCTCGTCTACTCCAAGAACAAGGAAGAGCATGAAGTCCATCTCCGTCTGACTTTGGGACAGTTACGGAAGCATCAGTTATATGCTAAGTATAGCAAGTGCGAAATCTGGTCCTTCGAAGTGAAATATCTAGGGCATGTCATATCTGTCGGAGGGATAGCAGTGGATCTGACCACCGTGGAAGCAGTAACAAACTGGATGCAGCCCAAGAATGTATCGGAGATCCGGAGTTTTCTAGGACTGACCGGATATTACCGACGATTCATCAAAAAATTTCTAAGATTGCCAAGTCCATGACTAGATTACTACATAATGAAGTGAAGTTCAAATGGACTCCACCTTGTGAAGAAAGTTTCCAAACCCTCAAGAGGAAGCTAGTATCAGCCCCGGTGTTGACTTTGCTAGACATCCAGAAAGACTTCCATGTCTACTATGATGCCTCTCATCTAGGATTAGGGTGTGTTCTCATGCAAGACGAGAAGGTGGTATCATACGCCTCTCGACAATTGAGACCCCACGAGCTGAACTACCCCACGCATGACTTGGAATTGGCAGTAGTAGTCCATGCGCTAAAGATATGGAGCCATTATCTTATCGGTAACAGATGTGATGTTTTTACCGACCACAATAGCCTCAAGTATATATTCACCCATCCTGACCTAAACCTCAGGCAAAGAAGATGGTTAGAGTTAATCAAGGATTATGACTTAGGCATCCACTACCATCCAGGCAAGGCAAACGTAGTGGCCGATGCTTTAAGTCAGAAGGGATACTGCAACACCCTCATGATACAAGATTAGGCCCCTCTGTTATACAAGGAAATGGAAAGGCTAAACTTAGGGATAACCACCGAGAGTACCTCACGAACCAAATCCACGAAGCATAGAAAGAAGGCCCCGGCGTAGCAGAAATCCAGAAGAACATGAGGAGAGGAAAGGCCCCAGGTTTCTTCAAAGATGAAGTTGGCACCATATGGTTCGGAAATCAGTTGTGTGTGCCCGATAGACCAGAGCTGAAGGCCCTCATCCTCAAGGAAGCCCATGAGACCATGTACTCCATACATTCTGGGAGTACTAAGATGTATCAAGACTTGAAAGAGAAGTACTGGTGGGTCAGTATGAAAAGAGAAATAGTTGAGTATGTGGCCAGATGTGACACTTGTCAACGAGTCAAGGAAGAGCACTAGAGGCCTGCCGATTTGTTGTAGCTCCTCAAGGTCCTCGAATGGAAGTGGGAAGAGGTAGGAATGGACTTCATCACTGGACTACCCAGAACCTAAGACGGATATGACTCCATTTGGGTGATCATTGATTGGCTCACTAAGGTAGCTCATTTCATCCCCGTCAAGATGACTTACAGTGGCCTGAAGCTAGCAGATCTGTACATGGCCTGGATCGTGTGTTTACACAGAGTTCCAAAGAAGATCGTATTTGACAGAGGTAGCCAGTTCACCTCCAAGTTTTGGAAGAATCTTCAGGAAGAACTCAGCACCCGGCTAAACTTCAGTATGGCTTATCATCCCCAGATTGATGGGAAGACTGAACGGGTGAACCAGATATTAGAAGACATGCTCAGAGCATGCGCCATAGATTTTGGCAGAATGTGGGACAAGAGCTTGCCTTATGCAGAGTTCTCCTACAATAACAGCTATCAGGTCAGATTACATATGTCACCTTTTGAGGCATTATATGGACATAAGTGCCGAACACCGCTACTATGGGATCAGACTGATGAATCTCAGTTATTCAGAATAGACATTCTGCGAGAGGCCAAAGAGAAGGTTAAAATCATAAGAGACCGACTAAAGATAGCACAATCCCACCAAAAGAGTTATGCCGATAGTCGACGTAGAGACTTGGCATTCGAGGAAGGCGACTATGTTTATCTTCGAGTCACTCCCCTCCGAGGCACTCAGAGGTTCAACATGAAGGGAAAGTTAGCTCCCCGTTATGTTGGTCCCTTCTCGATCCTCTATCGGCAAGGAGAAGTGGCATATCAGACGGATTTACCACCCTCCTTTGCTGGGGTGCATGATGTATTTCATGTCTCCCAGTTGAAGAAGTGTCTACGGGTACCCACCGAGCAGGTAGACCTTCAGCAGCTCGACATTCAAGAAGATCTGACTTATATTGAGAAGTCGGTTCAGATCCTAGAAGTCAAGGAAAGGGTAACCAGAAGTCAAGTGGTTCGTTTCTGCAAAGGTTCAGTGGACCAACCACCCCGTCGAAGAAACCACTTGGGAAAAAGAGGAAGAACTGAAAACCCCGTACCCAGAGTTATTTGAGAAACTCTCCGAATCTTGAGGACGAGATTCTATATAAGGGGGATAGGTTTGTAACACCCCTAATTTCCAAAAAGGTAAAAATAAACCAGAAATACAAAATTCCAGAAAATGATTTATTTTTGATTTTCAATAAAGTTGAAAATGCCCAGATAAATAAAAACCTAGAGAAATAATTCAAATCATGATCTGAGAAAATTATATTATGTTCCTAAGACCAAGATACAATTTTGAGAATTTTTATAACTTCTACTAGTGGCTCATATTTCATAAACTATTTTCTGTAATTATTTTTTGTTGGCGTAAAAGATTACGCTAACAGGTTTCTGTAGAAAAGAAACTAACAAACGAAGTGTTTGTGAAGCAAACTGTTCTAAGCCTCCGAAAGGATAATAGCTTAGAATAGTTTGAAAGTGTGTATTGAATCACTTGTATTCGGTCCCTATTACAGGGTGAAATGGGGGGTATTTATAGGCCCAAACATTAAGGAAAAGACCTATTTACCCCTCTATTACAACCGACATTAAGGAAACTATTCGGTTTCCTTAATAGGGCTAAAATGGTAAAAGACTAATCTAATAAGAAAGAAGATAAGTCTTCCATCTTAGCTGGCAGAAAAAATCCTGAAGGGCCTTAGTTCGAAGACATACTTCGAACCAATGCATGTCTTCGATCTTCGAACGGGGTTCCGGGCATCTTCTAAGATGATCTTCGGAGAATCTTCGAACTGGTTGACTATCTTTATGCTGCTTCGGCAATAACCCCGAAGATGAGATATTTTCCCCCAACAGTAGCCCCTCGAATACGCTTCTCCGTTGACCTGTAACGTTTAGGAGAGCAGTATACGCAAGAAAAGTAATCATGCGTAGGGGTTAACAGATTTATATCATCTCCGAATTATGTGGAGATATATGCTTCAAATTGGCATTCGAAGAGGTTACATTCGAAGTAACTTAGAAGTATCTTTAAAAAGACTGAAGACTTTCCAGACTTAGAAGAAATAGCCGTTAGCTTGTTTCTTCTAACGGAAGTTAAACGATCCGTTATTTTCGGAGGAAAATAACGGGCGAGAATGCGAAAGGGCAGAGCCAAAACGGTAACAAACGGAACATTTAGGCTATAAATAAAGGGCTTAAAACTTACCCGATTACCTTTTCACCGCTTTCTCACAGTCAAAAGCTTTTTGAGCCCCTTGAGTTCTTGAGCCCTAGCCTTTGAGTTCTTGAGCCCTAGCCTCCATTTCCTCAGATCAATCCAGCGATCGTGATGGTGAAGACCAAGGGATCTGCGCCTCCTTCGGCCTTGGCTCGGCAACAGGCGGCCGCAGCGGCAGCAGCGGCAGCATTGGCGGCGGCACCCTCGATGCAGGCGGCAACATCCATGGCGGCAGGGAGGAGAAATCCCCAAATCGCCGATGACCAAGGTCTGTGCCCACCATCGACCAAATATTTGGATCAGTCTTTTGAGTTGGGACCTTCTACCTGCAAGAGAGAGTCTTTGGCAATCACAGCAGGGGGAAAGATTAGTAATGGAGTTATGATTCGGAAGCCGGGCAAAGAATCGATTCCATCACCAAGACCCGGAGAGGTTGTAGTATTCGAAGCCTTTTTCGAAGCAGGCTTGGGCCTCCCTGCTGTGGACTTCTTGGCCGAAGTGCTTGACCTGTTCCATGTAACCCTCCCCCAGCTATCTCCGAATGCCGTAGCTAGATTAGCTATCTTTGAGTGGGCGCTGAGAGCCGAAGGTTGTGAGGGGAGGGCAGAAATCTTCGCTGCACTTCATAGAGCGACTTGTCAGCCGAAGACCTTCGTAGGCTCCGGAGGTGAGAAAGTGGTGGTTGCCTTCGGAAGCATTAATTTTAGGCTTCGAGACGAATATGCCCTGCAATTCCCTGCTAAGGCCATCAATGCTAGATGGTACACCGATTGGGTCCTGAGGTGGTTTTATGCCGAAGTTGGAGCGAGCAGTCCTCTGGCTGGGCCTCTCAAAGAAATTCAATTTCGGAAGGAAGCCTTAGTACAACCTGACGAAGGCCAGCTCGAAGCTCGCCTTAACCTGCTTCAGAAAATCAGCCGAAGGTTAAGCATGCGGGACTTAGCCGAAGAATTCCTCGGACTGCAAATTCCTCCGCTGATGGCCAACTGGCCTATCGTCTTCGAGGATGACTCAGAAGGTGGTCTTCGCAAGATCAATTTTACTTCGAGCCCTGCAGGTAACTTCGAAACCAACATGCATTGTACATATTTACTTCGAAGAAAGACTAACTCGAATTATTTTTTAGCTTCTTCAGCCCCTATTACTTCAGAGCAAATTGTAAGGGCTTCGGAGAAGATTTTGGGTGCCCCAACTCCGACGGAAAAAGAATGGCGAATTAAATTGGTCGGGAGTTGGGAGCGGTTTAACAGAGTATGGGGAATGTTGGAGTTAACTCCGCCCCCTCTGATGGACTGGGTGCCTCTGGAGAAAGGACCCAAGAAAAGAGTGGCTGAAGCCGGAGCTTCTAGTTCTGCAAGGACTCCGGTGAAGAAGGTGGCTCGGAAGCCAAAAAATCTCGCACCTTCGGATCCCGTGCCTTCAAGCTCAAGAACCTCAATCTCTGGTTCTAAAGAAGATGAAGGTATATTATTAGTGAAATTGATTGATGAAGATGCAGCTCAACGAAGTATTCACATTGAAGATACTGCAGGTATACCAGAGCCCCAAGCCAACATCGAAGAAGTAAGAGCTCCGGATACCCAGGAGGAACAAATCGAAGCCCCTATGGGTGGAGATGAAGTCGAAGTTCCGGCAACTTCGGTTGTGGAGGAAAGGACTGCTCACGGAGATGCTCCAACAGTGGAAAATCTATCTGCGGAGTCAGATGATGACTTCACTTTTGACCCTCCAATCAGTCCAGTGCTCGATCTTCCGGAGAATGTCGAAGGTAAATTTCGCATAATTTTTATCAATTTCTGCAAAATTATACAATGTATAATATTTTTGTTTTTGCAGAGCCTCCTGTTGTCGAAGTACCTCACGAAGATACAATTCAAAGGCCTTCGACAACTTCGGAGCCACACCCGGAGGTTACTCAACAGGGGCCTGGAAGAGGTAAAAGACACATAGAGCCTCTCCCTACTCAAGGATCGACTTCGTCTGAGTCAACAGATGAAAGTGAATCAACTGAGGGGGGGGCATCTTCAGAAGTTCCAAGGGCCTCAGAAGAACTCTCCGGACCTTCGCTAAGCAGAGCTGATCAGAAAGCTTCAGTAATGCTTCCTCTCTTAACTCCTTTTTTGGAGGAGAGAACCGGACTTCGGACTCTGGTTAAACCTTTGGGTCAAGCCAGTCGCAAAGTCGGGGAAACAGAACTGGTAGCCCTCTTGAGCAAGGCGAAAAGTTCGGAGCTTAACATTGCTATAGAAAGAGCAGCTTATCAGGTACAAAGCATCTTCGAAATAAATAGCAAATTATATATGAATAATTTCTTATTTCTGTTTTTCTCTTTTTTTTAGCAAGCAGTCTTAGCCCGCGCTGCAGCTTTATCGGGCGAAAATGAAATTGCTCAACTTCGGGAAGAGAACGAAGCTCTTCAAAGAAATTTTAACTTCTCCGAAGGTCGAGTAGCTCAGATGGATAATGTAATATTAGCAGAGCGAAGGGCTAGGCAAAGCTTAGAGGCTGCGAAGAAAGAGCTCGAAGCAGAGAGAATTGTGCTTCGAGCGGAGGTTGAAAGACTGCGAAAGGAGGATGCTGCTAAGGGGTCCGAACTTGTGAGGCTCCAAGAAGAGGCTAGCCAACTCCTGACTCAAAAGAATACTTTGACTACGGAGAATGCTAGAATTTCCGGAATTCTAGCAGAAACGACTTCGGTCAAGGATGCACTTATTGAGGAAAAGCTTAAGTCTGAGAAGGTGGCTTCGGAGGTCATCGAGCAGATGCTAGGTGTCTTGGAGTACTTCGGTACTATTGGATCACTACCTTCGGATGACAATGTGACTCTGCTGCGCCGGTTAAAGAGGATCCAAGGAGCAGCGAAGCAAATGAAGATTGCAGGCATACGTTATGGAGAACTCTCCGGACAAGTGTCTGCTCTCGGATTGCTTCGTTACTACGAGGATTTGGGCCGAACAATTACTCCGAGCGCAGAGGGCTCCATCACCTTCGACGACGCGAGACTTTTGAATCCTTCTGAAGGCGTGACTGCCGCCTGGCGAGCCTTTCAAACTTCATGGAGAGCCGAAGGTCGCTCTGCGATCAAGGCTTGGATTGATGAAGGCCAACGCCAGAAGCAAGTTCGGAGCCAAGCTTCGAGCAGTCAGCCACCTCCGAACCCGCAGGTTTAGGAATTATTTAGGATTTTTTGATTATGTAAAGCTCATGCTTGTAAACATTTATCAATGAAAGTCTTGTTTGTTATATTTTTAGGCTTTGCCTCTTATGGAAGATATCGAAGTGTTAGAGCTTAACAACGAACTTCGCTCATTGTGGAATACCTTCGAACTTCTAAAGAGTTATAAGCGTCCTCGATTTCTTATTCCTCGAGACGACTCCGGCGTAATTGCGCCCGAAGTAATCAAAGACGTATTGTCTTATATTAAAGAGGAAGATAAAGAGGTTGACGCAAACGCCTCGTCTTCTGAAGACACTAATTGGTCTGAAGACGAAGGTGAAGCCCAAAATAAAAGATCTGAAGATCTTAGAAGCTGGGAAAGAAGCCCCGAGCGGCTTCGAACTTGGGCCGAGCTTCAACAAGAGCAGAAGGATTTTAGAGCTTCGAAGGGAAGGAAGAGAGTTAAACGTAAAGTTCTTAGAACTTCTGATGTTGGAACTAGTCGTTCCACCCCTAGCTCTCGGGACCGAAGAGGTCTCCGATTCCTTCTTGGTATAGATACCAATTTTTCATAGTGTAATCTGTAAACACATTTATTTCAATAATGAATGCCGATTTAAAATTGTCTCCATATTTACTAGCCCCTCTTTGGGTATAAGCAACTTCGAAATGTATTCAAAGATGGTTATGCGCAAAGAAAAAACTTCGGAGTACAATTTTTTTGGGGGTTCGGAGCCCCTCTATCATTTAAAGATCTTTTGAAATCTTAAGAAATGTCTTCGACTTTTGCAGTCAGAAGAATGGTAACTTAGTACCTTTGTTTTACGAAAGAAATCAATTGAGATAACTTTCAAGACACTTTAGTGTCTTAAAGAATTTGTCACTTTGGACTATGTTAACAGACATTCGAAGCTCATGGCTCAAATGCTGTTTTGCTTTAGCCACCTTCGGCTTGTCTTTGTGATCTCTGACGAACCAATGGTTCGGAGTTTGCAATGGTCTCTTTGGACTGTTTTTACGGATGTCTACCAGCCAATGGCTTGGACTCCGTATAATTGTAGCCACCTTCGGCTATTTTTGCAGAAGTCTACCAGCCAATGGCTTGGACTTCGCAGAATTGTAGCCACCTTCGGCTATTTTTGCAGAAGTCTACCAGCCAATGGCTTGGACTTCGCAGAATTTGGCCACCTTCGGCTCTTTTTTACGGAAGTCTGCAAGCTGCAGCTTGGACTCCGTAGATTTTGGCCACCTTTGGCTCTTTTTACGGAAGTATACCAGCCAATGGCTTGGACTCCGTAGAATGTGGTTTTGGGCTCTTTTACGGATGCCTACAAGCCGTGGCCTGGGCTCCGGATTATGTCAGCCACCACACCGGAGGCTTCGACTTTATGGGTTCGAAGTCCGGAAATACAGCCCAGCTTAATGACACTTCCCTCTCGGTCGACCCCGCGGTTCCAGCACGTCCGCTCGGGAAGCTGGAAGTCTATGAGGGGAAGGCAACTATCAGGGTGTATGCTTTATTAATTTAGAGGTGATTACAAGCGAATTACAAGGAGCCCTTATGCGAAGTATCGCTTTAGGTGCTCCGCATGCCAAGTATGTGCTAACTCTTCACCTTCTAAATTAGCTAATTTGAATGAACCAGGGCGCCCTGAACGGACAATTAGATATGGACCTTCCCATTTATTGCCTAACTTCCCTGGTGCTATAATGCTTCGTAGAACAAGATGACCCGGCCTTAACTCGCTGAGTTTAACCTTCGGGTCATACCAAGTCTTCGTCTGCTGATGATACTTTGATAAATTAGCTACAGCCCGAAGTCTTGTTTCTTCTGACAAATCTAACGAAGCTTGTCTTTCTTCTTCAATGTCCGGTTCGGTGCTGCGAAATGATCCCCCCTTGAGCTCCGTTGGAGTCATAGCTTCATCTCCGAATAGTAGTCTGAACGGAGTAAAACCTGTGGACCTTGTTTGCGTAGTCCGAATGGACCACAGAATCTTCGGAAGCTCTTCGGTCCACAGTCCCTTTGACAATCCTACTATTCTTCGATTTAGCCCTGATAAAATATTTCCATTGGCTCGCTCTACGGCTCCATTCGACTGAGGATGCCTCACTGCAGCAAAACATAGCTGAATGCCTAGGTCTTCGCAAAACTTCCTGAAGGGTTCTGCGTCGAACTGTGTTCCATTATCAACTGTGAGATATCTAGGCACTCCGAACCGGCAAATAATGTTCTTCCAGAAGAATTTCTGTACATTGTTCGAAGTGATAGCTGTTAAGGGCTCTGCTTCCACCCACTTAGAAAAATATTCAACAGCTACCACTGCGAACTTCAGATTTCCCTTTGCTAACGGAAAGGGACCAATTAGATCCATACCCCATCTGGCCATAGGCCATACCGGAGCAATGACTTGAAGAGCTGTTGGTGGGCGATGACTCCGTCGACCCATCCACTGGCATCCTTGACAAGTGCGGACCAAGCTCTCCGCATCAGCTGTTATTGTGGGCCAATAAAGCCCCTGGCGAAGTGTTTTTCCTGCCAGAGCTCTAGGGGCTAAATGGCTTCCACAAAGGCCTTCGTGAATTTCTCGAAGAATTTCTTGGCCTTCGGCTTGAGATATACATCGGAGTAGAGGGGAACATACTCCGGCCTTGTATAATATACCGTTGATTAACTGATAATTTCTTGCTCTGAGCTTTAATCTTGACAATTGGGGCTCTTCGGGCAAATTTGTTCCTCCTTGCAAGAGTTCTATGATCGAATCTTTCCAATCTGCACTAGGAATGCAAAGAATCTCCGCAGAGGCAATTTGTGGCATCGAAGGTATATTGATCTCCTCATAGAAAGCTTCTTCAGGCACATCCACAGCTCTGGCTGCAGCCTTCGCTAAAATGTCCGCTTGCACGTTTTCAGCTCTTGGTATACTCCGAATGGAAATACCTTTGAAGTGTGCTTCGATTTCGCGGATTTCTTCTAAGTATTTTGCAAGCTGTGGATGTCGAACTTGAAAACTTTTGTCTACGTGCCCTGCTACTATCTGAGAATCTGTTTTTATAATTATTCTTGTAGCCCCTAGAGCACGTGCTTTCCGGAGTCCCAATAAAATCCCTTCGTACTCCGCTATATTATTGGTAGACTTAAAGTTGAGTCTTGCGGAGTACATTGCTCTTTGCCCTGACGGTGAAATCAACACTGCCCCAATGCCTGCTCCGGATGCTTGGAAAGCCCCGTCGGAGTAAACAGTCCAAACTCCGTCACTTGATTTCTCCGGAGTCAAATTCGCAGGTGGAGTCCACTCTGCTACGAAGTCTGCTAGGACTTGGGATTTGATAGCTGTCCTTGCCAAGAAAGATATGCCGAAGGGTGCTAGCTCTACTGCCCACTTTCCAATCCTTCCAGTGGAATCTTTGCTTCGGAGCATATCTCCTAAAGGATACGAAGTTGGTACAATTACATTATGAGCCAAAAAATAATGTCTTAGCTTCCTCGAAGCCATTATCAGGGCATAAACGAACTTCTCAAGTTCGGAGTATCTTGTCTTCGCTCCTGATAATGCTTCGGATACAAAATAGACAGGATTTTGGACCAACTTCCCATTGAAATCCACTTCTCTGACAAGGACTGCGCTGACAGCTGAACCTGTAGCCGCAAGATACAGGAGTAGGGTTTCGTCCGCAATAGGCACCGTAAGTGTAGCAAGATTGCTGAGATAATCTTTAATATCTTCGAAGCTTTTTTGACACTCCGGTGTCCATACAAAATCTTCGGACCCTTTCAAAGCTTTGAATATTGGCAGGCTCCTCTCTGCAGACCTTGATAAAAACCTGCTAAGTGCGGCCAGACGTCCAGTCAGCTTTTGCACTTGCTTTAAATTCTCCGGAGGAGCCATCTTCTGCAGCGCAGTTATTTGAGTAGGGCTAGCTTCAATTCCCCTGCTTGAAACTAAGTACCCTAACAACTTTCCAGCCTTAGCTCCGAATATACATTTTTCGGGGTTAAGGCAGATCCCACATGCCCGAAGGCTATTGAACGTTTCTGCTAAGTCTAGGCTATGTTGGTGCTTTAAAGCACTCTTTATTACAATATCATCCATATAGGCCTCCACATTGCGACCTAGTTGATGACCTAGAGCCTTAGCAACTAATCTTGAAAAAGTAGCCCCGGCATTTCTTAGGCCGAAGGGCATTCTTACATAGCAGAAGACTCCCGAAGGAGTTACAAAGCTCGTCTTGATTTCATCTTCGCGCTTCAACCATATTTGATGATAACCAGAATACGCGTCAAGGAAGCTTAGTAACTCCGAACCTGCAGTGGAGTCAACTAGTTGATCAATTCGGGGCATGGGGTAGGGGTCACGTGGGCATGCTTTATTCAGAGATGTGAAATCAATGCACATGCGCCACTTCCCGGAAGACTTCTTCCTGACGAAGACTGGGTTGGCTAACCATTCTGTGTGGGCCACTTCTCTGATAATCCCAGCCTTCAACAGTTTTTCAACTTCGTCTTTAGCTAGAGCAGCTCTCTCTGCGGACATCTTCCGGAGTCCTTGTCGAACAGGCCGGGCCTTCGGGTTTACAAGTAAACTGTGCTCAATAATATCCCGATCGACTCCGATGATATCTTCGTCAGACCAAGCGAAGACATCCAAATTTTCTTCCACGACTTTTTCCAAGGAGGTTGCAACTTCAGGAGGTAAATCTTTACAAAATTGAAAAGTGTATTCTTTGCCATCTTTAACAATGATATTTGTTGCAATCTCTCCTTCAGGACTTGGTCTCGGAAACGACTTCTTCGAAGCTTCGGAGGAGGCTGAAAAAATTTCTTCATTATCCTGGACACTATTTACTTGCCTCGGATCAAGAGGAGGACCGTGACCATATTCTGCCCTCCGAGCCATGGCTTGATCTCCGAAGATTGTCAGGACTCCTGCTTGTGTGGGCATCTTCATGCACAAGTAGTTGTGATGCGCCACAGCTCCGAACTGATTCAACATGCCCCGTCCGAAGATGACATTATAAGCATACGGAGCATCTACCACATCAAAGATAACTTCTTCAGTTCGGAGGAGATGCTTCCTGGAAATGCATCTGGCCTATCTGGCCAAGTGCATCAAGCGGAGGTCCTGCGAAGCCTTGCAGAGGACGAGCCGCTGGGAGGAGATGCTTCCTGGAAATGCATAACTGATCGAAGGCTTGCACAAAAATGATATCTGCCGAACTACCTCCGTCAATTAGCACCCTTCGGACTTCAGTCCCTGCAATATCAGCAGTGATAACCAATGGATCTGCATGCGGGAACTTAATACCAGCTGCATCCTCCGCAGAGAAAGATATTGGAACATGAGACCACTCCGGCATTGCAGCTGCAGATGACGAAGTCCCAATATGGCCTACTTCCCGAACGTACTCTCTTCGCTGTCTCTTGGACATGCTTCCGAGGGTACCTCCTCCGGAGATAGGGCGAACTACTCTCTTTCCTCTATCTTGCCCTTCCTCTTGCTTCGGAGGTGGCATAACATTGGCCACCGGTGGGTGCCTTGCAGCATCAAAATTTTCTATCCGCGCCACAGCCTGGACCGGGTCTGGGCGCGCTGTTGCTGGACTTCGGTCGGTACTGCCTCGACCCGAAGTTCTTTCCAAGTATTCTCCCCTTAGGGTAAGGATAGCCTTGCAAGTGTCAGTTGCATGGCTTCGATTCTCTCCATGAATACAGCAAAAAAGGGTCTGGCCCTTGCCAGCCGTTTTTCCTGGCGGCCTCCAGCCGCTGGCCTTGTTCCCCGCAGACTGTGGAGCTCTCTGTATAAACTTCTGTGGGGGTGCAATATTCAAGACTTCAGAGCGAGGGTGCTTTTGCCCTCTTCTTTGATCATGTTGCACTTCGAAGACTGGTTCCTGCGGCTGTGCCGAAGTCTTCGCCTCTGCTTTAACTTCTTGCAATACTGTCGAAGTAGCAGCAGTCCTCCGAAGCCAACCCTCTTCTGACCTCGCATACTCCTCGAAATATGACATTAGCTGTGATACTGTGGAGATGCTCTTCTGATGCAGTTTATCCAGAAGGCCTTGATGACTGACGCCTTCCCGAGACGCATCAACCACTGAGGATGTGGACAGCCCCCGAATTTGCGACTTCGTATGAGCGAAGCGCTTGAAGTACTGCCTCAATGTTTCTCTGGGGAGCTGTTTCACTTGGAAAAGGCTTCCTGTTGACATAGGAGGCACGAAGGTGCCCTGAAAGTTACTTATAAACTTCCTCTTCAACTGTGACCACGAATTGATTGATCCTGGCTTTAAAGACCAGAACCATCTCAACGCCACTCCTTGAAGAGCTAACGGGAAGCACTTCGCCATAGTGTCTCTGTCTCCGCCACTAGCCTCAATCGCTAGGGCATAAGAACGCGCGAACTCTCCGGGATCTTCATCTCCGGCATACTTGCAGAGCTTCGAAGTTTTAAACTTTGGATCAAAGCGAACCTTCTGTAGCTCAGGATGCAACGGAGATTCATTGTCGTAGGAGGCGTTCTCTGGGGCTTCGGGATAACCAAGATCGTCGTCTTCGGGCACTTCGGAGATAGTTGGGATGGCTTGAGAGCGAAGCCTGTCCGCAGCTTCTTGTCGCCATCTTGCTACCTCAGCTTGAAGGTTGGCCATTTGAGTGGCCATATCTCCAAGGCTATCTTCATCTCCTCCGGAAGGACCTTCCGGGTCTTGAGAACTGGTATGATCAGTTCGAATCGGAATGGAGGGTGGAGGAGGGACTCCGGGCGGTCGGAGTATGGAAGGGGTTGGCGGAGAGGTTTCGTATCCTCGAGGGATAGAAGCCCCTTGCGGAGTTTGAGGTGGAGGGATAGTCGAAGACCCTCCGACTTCGACTGTGTCGAAGGGTATCTCTCCGGAGATTCGAGAGGACCTCCGAGTGGGATTGCGAGGTGCGCTCCGCTTAGGAGGCATGATGTAAGAAGTTGGTAGAGAACGAAGTTTTTCGGACTAGGTTCCCCACGGACGGCGCCAACTGTTGGCGTAAAAGATTACGCTAACAGGTTTCTGTAGAAAAGAAACTAACAAACGAAGTGTTTGTGAAGCAAACTGTTCTAAGCCTCCGAAAGGATAATAGCTTAGAATAGTTTGAAAGTGTGTATTGAATCACTTGTATTCGGTCCCTATTACAGGGTGAAATGGGGGGTATTTATAGGCCCAAACATTAAGGAAAAGACCTATTTACCCCTCTATTACAACCGACATTAAGGAAACTATTCGGTTTCCTTAATAGGGCTAAAATGGTAAAAGACTAATCTAATAAGAAAGAAGATAAGTCTTCCATCTTAGCTGGCAGAAAAAATCCTGAAGGGCCTTAGTTCGAAGACATACTTCGAACCAATGCCTGTCTTCGATCTTCGAACGGGGTTCCGGGCATCTTCTAAGATGATCTTCGGAGAATCTTCGAACTGGTTGACTATCTTTATGCTGCTTCGGCAATAACCCCGAAGATGAGATATTTTCCCCCAACATTTTTATTCAGAAATAAATTTTAAATAGCATTGGGCCGCACCCCCCTTTCTCCCTCCACAGGCCAGCCCAGTGTAGGACCGAAAGTAGCGACCAGAGGGGGGTGAATGGGCGCCTTAAAAATTCTTTCGAATCAATGGCCTGTTCCCAATACCCAACGCACCTCAAAAGACTACGCAGCAGAAAATAGACAGAAGGCCTAAGTCTAAGGGTATCTAACCTAGAAGCAACAGATGTTAAACAGAGAACTATTAATGAAGTGCAACTAGGCAGATGAACACTGTGTAACAGGCCTAAACTTCCCAATGAAATGATCTAAGTATATGTAAGGTGAAATGAGAAGTTACTGTCCAAAGTTGTCTCCTGTTTGGAACTTGGCGAAGCCTGCTTCGCCCTTCGAGGTCTGCTCCGGAGATGATTGACGAAGACAGCTTCGCTGGTCGAAGCCTGCTTCGGAGGTTGGTTGCGGAGCTTGTCGAAGATGCCGAAGGTGTTTTGGTCTATCCTAGTTCGAAGTGGCAAGAAGCGAAGTATGCTTCGAAGCGAAGTATGACAGAGCCGGAGCCTGCTTCGAAGTATGTACTTCGAAGGCAAGGCTTCGGACACAGCTTCGAACGGAGCACTTCGAACCAAAACCCTGGAACAGGAAACTTCGAATACAAGACACAGACGGACTACCTTCGAACAAAGAAGCGAAGCCTGTCACTCGACAGAAAACCAAATTCGGAGCCTACACTCTACCTTCGAAAGAAGTAAGCTTCGAACCGAGAGGCGAAGGCTGACACGCGTCAGAGAAAACAAAGCGAAGTCTATCAGAGAAACAAGCTCCGAAGACAACTTCGAAACCCGTCGAAGTGAGGACTTCGAATGGCTTAAGTCTGAGTACCTTCGCACAGACGTTCGAAGTAGAGATGCTGACAGTTTTAAAAAATACTTCGAAGCCAGACACAGAATACAAAAACAGTCCGAAGTTCGAACGAAGCCTCTGAGAGTATACGTTCGAAGCCTGCCTCACGGAGCTGAGAGGCTTCGAAACAGAGATGATGGCTTCGCCAGAAAACAGTCAAAAAGGCATTCAATCCAGTCTGCTTCGATCAAAAAGCTGTGCGTTAGAAGGTGAAAAGGCTGGCAGCGAGTACTGTAGCTACAGTAGCAGTACTACTTGCAACAGCAAGAACTAGTACTACTTCTCATGAAGAACACACGCAACAGAGACACATCCTCAGGAATAAAATCAACCAGCACAACAAACCGAAGCTTCTTGAATCAGAGGAATCAATGCACACACCTCAACAACCAACAAAGAATTCAATCTCACATGAGCAAAGTAAATGCAAGGCAAAAAGGAATGAACCAGTGCCTGGCGGCGCACACAGGAGAGAGAACGTGAGAGGCAAAATGACCCAATGGATTAAAAAGTGAATTCTGGAAGGGGTAGTCCAAACCCTAGGGATTGGGGTCCTATTTATAGGCAGCCCAACACTAGGAATATTCTACCAGCCCCTTAGGGTTTTTACAGACTCAAGAATAAAGAAAAAGACTCTACTGCCCTTAGGTATTTTTACAGACATGACTGACTGACTGTGGGCCTAGAGATACAGATGACTTATCCGGAAGCTAAGTTTTCGTAGCGACTACGGCTTCTCTTCTGGACAGTCGGATACAAGATCAACGGTTGTCAGTTTTGCGCCGAAACTGACAAAGCCTCCACCGACTTTGCACCAGGTACCCAGATTGGGCCGGCCCGACTCCGCAGCTCTCGAAGCCCGGCAATCGCTCACCGCCCGTGTACCTGAGTCAATCATGGTCAACAGCCCAGTGGGTCTTCTACTGCTTCTGGCCCATGCACCCGGATTGGGCCAGCCCGACTTCGCAGCCTCCTCTGCCCGACAGTCGCTTGCTGCCCGTGTACCTGAGTCACACGCGGCCCATGAAACAGCAGATCTCTTCTCTTCTTCAGTCCTCTTTGACTATCGTTGACAATGACTCATCACTTCTGGAGCCATGAGGCCCACGCTATTCAGCATGGCTCCTCAATCTCCCCCTTGATGAGTGCATTGTCAACACTCCTCTTTTCTCAGCTCTTCAGCACCTGCGAACAAATGTGGAAACACGAGCACAAAATACAGGAAAACAAAGAAGAAGAAAAATAAGGTAAAAGTTTAACGCTAATGACCAAAAGCCAAACAGAAGCAAGAAACAGTCATTATGGTTAACCAAAACGTAAAAGCTCAAAATGAGTGCGATGTCAGAACAACAAGGATATCAACAGAGTAAGAACTCCCCCTTAAACTCTGATCCCAAATTTTCTCCCCCTTGTTGACAAGTGAACTCATCAAGCACTCAATAGAGACACAGACTCCCCCTGAAATGCAACTCCCCCTCAAAATATGCAGTGAATTCAACTGGAGTGCATAAGGAGTGTAGAAAGCATGCTTCTCAAATATGAGTGACTGCAATTACAGCATCTAACAAGTATAGCAAAAGAGATACTGTCTTAAGACACATGGCATGATCAGTGCAACAGATGATATCCAAAGAAAGTCATTAGCACGCATTTTTCAATTTTTGCAAACAAAAGCATCACCACATGTTCCAGTAAACAAGCAAGGTAAAACATGAGATGCAGAAGCTAACTGATATCTACCAAGATAAGCATCGTCCAAAACGAAGTGCTTCAGCAAACTTGTTATCTTTTAAATGTTCAGGCTTTTTCAATTTTCCTTTTTCATTTATGCCAAGGGTTATTTGCATGTTAATCCTTATGCTAACCGACCAAGTCAATCCTAGGCCAGAACTAGACCATCAGAAGCTTAATACATTGGTCTTGGCATACACTACACTGTCCTAGTTCATACCAAAGTGCTATGGTAAGCAGTCCAGAACAATGCAATGCGACAAAGCAAACCCACTTGGATCTTTTCAACTCAAGCATAAAAAGGCATGGAATATTCATTGTTCTCGAATTTTCATCATTTTTATAGCACATTTCCATGTTTAAAGCATACAGATGTCCAAGTTGCATATTTGCATCTAAGTCAGAAACTAGCTACAAGGCATGTAACAGATAGCAAGAACATTCAGCCTACGCATGCTAGTTACCAGAAGCAATGGTGATCATAATTTTTTTAAATTTTAAAGCATAAAAGCCATGCATATGACAGATATCAGACATATCAAGTGAACTGAACCAAAGCATGATCATTGACAAGTAATCAAAAGCAAGTACCAGCTAGAATAAGTAAAGCAGTTCAATCATATAGCAGAAGCAGGCTCAAAAAGTGTGATATGTGAATATGTATGATATGAACACACACAAAAAGACTCAAGAAAAGAGTAAAGAAGAAGGAAAACTGACGCAAAATATCCTAGAAAGGATACACAACACCCAAATCCCCTCGTAAACGCTCAAATGTAGACTGATCTAGGGGTTTGGTCAAAATGTCAGCCAACTGATGATGGGTATCAACATGAACAAGGTCAATGACACCTTTCTCATATTGATCCCGCAAGAAGTGAAAGCGCACATCAATATGTTTGGTTTTTGAATGGAGACACGGGTTTTTCCCTACACTAATAGCACTGGTGCTGTCGCAAAACAATGGAACTCTAGTAGGAAAGAACAACCCAAAATCCCGTAGAGTGGAAATCATCCAAACCAACTGTGAGCAGCAGCTAGCAGCAGCTACGTACTCAGCCTCTGTGGTCGAAAGAGCAACTCCTGATTGCTTTCGAGAAGACCAAGAGACAAGAGAAGAACCAAGAAACTGGCAAGTACCAGAAGTCGACTTGCGATCCAACCGGCACCCACCAAAGTTGGCATCCGAAAAGCCAGATAAATCAAGAGATGATGATGCTGAATAGTAAAGACCGAGATCGGACGCATAAGTGAGATACCTGAAAATGCGCTTGACAGCCTGCCGGTGAGACATGCGTGGTGAAGACTGGAAACGGGCGCAAAGTCCCACGGCAAACTGTATATCTGGCCTCGTTGCTATCAAATACAGCAGTGAACCGATCATCCCTCGAAACTCTCTCTCATTGACCTTGACGCCGCTCTCGTCCTTGTCCAAACCCCCAGAAGTGCCCATCGGGGTCATCTGCGGCTTCAATTCACCACCAAAGTCAAATTTCTTAAGCATATCTCGAGTGTATTTACCTTGGTGGATGAAGGTGCCGTCCTTGGTCTGCTTGATCTGGAGCCCTAGAAAGTACTTGAGCTAACCCATGAGGCTCATCTCAAACTCACTGTGCATCTGCTCAGAGAACTTGGACACAAGAGAATTAGTAGTACCGCCAAAAATAATATCGTCCACGTAAATCTGAGCAACTAAGAAGTCTGAAGCAACTCTGAGCAGAAAGAGAGTTTTGTCCACAGAACCCATCACAAAGCCCTTCCCCAACAAAAATTGCTTTAACCGCTCATACCAAGCCATGGGGGCTTGCTTCAACCCGTATAAATCTTTGTGCAACTTAAAAACATGTCGAGGAAACTTAGGGTTCTCAAAACCGGGGGGTTGCCTAACATAAACCTCCTCTTCTATGTACCCGTTCAGAAAAGCACTCTTAACATCCATTTGAAAAAGCTTAAAACCCTTCGAAACGGCAAAAGCTAGAAGAATACGAATGGACTCAAGACGGGCAACAGGAGCGAAGGTTTCTTCAAAGTCAATACCTTCCTTCTGGCAATAACCCTGGGCAACCAGTCGAGCTTTGTTGCGCACCACAACCCCATCTTCACCTTGTTTGTTCTTGAATACCCACTTGGTGCCTATGGGGTTGCATCCTGGTGGCGGCTCAACTAATGTCCAAACCCGATTGCGGACAAAGTTCTCTAGCTCTTCTTGCATAGCATTAATCCAATTAGAATCAGAAAGAGCATGAGAAATGTCTCTGGGCTCAAAAGACGCAACAAATGCAGATTCAGCAAACACAGCAAGAGAGGTAGATGGACGCAAAGTTCTCTTAGTCAAATCACCGATGATGAGCTCTGAGGGGTGATCACGCTGAACTGCTCGGGTTCCCTGGTGATCTGAAGTCACCTCACCGGAGTCAGCAGCTGGCACCTCTGGACTCGACTGAGGGGGCTTGATCGTAGTGGAAGAAGTGATCAGAGGTCCGCCCTCATCCTCAGTCGAAGTCTCAGAAGGTGTGGGCTCTGTGGGGGGATGCAGAAGGCCCACCCTCATCAGCAGCTGGAGTATCCTCATCTTCCTCGAAGATGGACTCTCCGAGCTCATCATCACCAGACAGCTCAAAAGAAGGAGTCAAAGAAGGCAAGGACTCATCAAATGAAACCTCACAAGTCTCGACAAGCAGCTGGGATTCGAGGTTCCAAACACGAAAACCTCGAGAATGCAAAGCGTAGCCAAGAAAAACACCATCCCAGCAACGAGACTCAAACTTGTCCAAATGCCCTCCCTTCTTGAGCACAAAGCACTTGCAGCCAAACGCTCGCAAGTGGCTCACCTTGGGCTGTCTGCCAAACCGCAATTCATATGATGTCTTACCAAGGTAATCTCTAAGAAAGATGCGGTTGGCCAGATAGCAAGCCGTGTTCATGGCTTCAGCCCAAAAATGCATAGGAGTCCTGTGCTCATCGAGCATCGTCCTGGCCATCTCGACTAGTGTGCGGTTCTTTTGTTCCACAACGCCGTTCTGTGGGGGAGTGTTAGGAGAAGAAAACTGATGGTCCAGACCCTGATCACTGCAGAAGCTGACGAACTGAGAGTTCTTGAACTCAGAGCCATTGTCGGAGCGAATTGCTCGCATCCGACCATTGTTCTCATTCTTCAGCTTCAAAATCAGGTCATGAACAAATTGAAAAGTTTCATCCTTAGACTCCAAAAAGAAAACCCACGAGAATCGAGAAAAGTCGTCAACAATCACAAGTGCATACCACTTCCCTCCGACTGAGCGTACCAGAGCTGGACCTACAGTGTCCAAATGTAAAAGCTCGCCTGGATACGAAGTCATCACCTGAGTCACAGGTGAGTGAGAAGCGGCAACCATTTTCCCATGATGATAGGGATGACAAACTAGATCCTTCTCCATCTTAAGCTTGGGCAATCCTCGGATGAGGTCCATAGAGCTTAACCTGACTAGCAGATCAAAACTCAAGTGACCTAACCTCCTATGCCACTTCCAGAGCTCAGACGAAGATCCAGCAATCAAACAGCGAGAAGGGCCAAAAGAACTAGAGAAGTCAATTCGAAAAACTTTGCCGAATGGTAAAATCTAGCAAATCAAAGACCCTCTAGAATCAACCACAGAAGAATTACCCTTCTTAAAATGCACTTCCAAACCATCCTCAAGAAGTTGCGAAACAGAAATCAAATTGAAGTTCAAATTTTTAACAAAAGCAACATTCTTCAAAGAGAAATGATCTGAAATGCGAATTGAGCCAATGCCACTTACCTTCCCTTGACCACTGTTCCCGAATGTGATGTACTCTTTGGAGCTCGGGGGAGTGAGACTGGAGAACCATCTACGATGTCCCGTCATGTGGCGAGAGCATCCTGAGTCCATGATCCAAACGTCCTCCAGTCCCCGATCCTGCACAATCAGTGGCTGTAAGTGGGAGCAAATGATCTGGCACCAGGTTTAGCAAAAGAGCTAAACCAGTGTCGATCCATCTGCTCAAAATATGGAAAGCGAAAACCATCAAGAGAGTTTGGACCAAAACGCGGCTCAAAGTGCGGTCCTTGGTTCTGCCTAACCCTGCGGCCACGAGGTCCAGAACCGTAGCCAACACGGTCTGGAACTCTGCCGGAATGGACACCACCAACTGGAGCACGGGCAAGAAAGCCGTCTCCTCTACCACCACCTACATGACGCGGCCTGGCCTCCAGCCTCTCCCTGCGTCGAGGAATATGCAGTCTACCACCCTGCTGGTAGAACTGCTCCTGACCACTACGCGCTCTCTCTACTCTCTCAACCCGCTTCCTCCTGAAGCAAAACTCCGCAAGATGCCCGTCTCTCTGACAGTACTCACAAAGATAGGTGGGCTTCTTGGGGTGTGGTTGAGGCTTGGGGTTCTTGGGCTTAGTGGTGTTTGGTGTTGTCTTCTTGAGCTGAGAGGGTCCAGGAAGAGAGTCAAGAGGAGTGTGGAGGTGTTTGGGCTTTGGAACCCAGATAGGCTTCTTGGGTGGAGCTTTAGGTGGTTCATGGATCACTCCATCCTTGGGCAACTAATCGAGCCTTGTTGCGCACCACAACCCCATCTTCACCTTGTTTGTTCTTGAATACCCACTTGGTTCCTATGGGGTTGCATCCTGGTGGCGGCTCAACTAATGTCCAAACCCGATTGCGGACAAAATTCTCAAGCTCTTCTTGCATAGAATTAATCCAATTAGAATCAGAAAGAGCGTGAGAAATGTCTCTGGCTCAAAAGATGCAACAAACGCAGATTCAGCAAACACAGCAAGAGAGGCAGAAGAACGCAAAGTTCTCTCAGTCAAATCACCAATGATGAGCTCTGAGGGGTGATCACGCTGAACTGCTCGGGTTCCCTGGTGATCCGAAGTCACCTCACCGGAGTCAGCAGCTGGCACCTCTGGACTCGACTGAGGGGGCTCGATTGTAGTGGAAGAAGTGATCAGAGGTCCGCCCTCATCCTCAGTCGAAGTCTCAGAAGGTGTAGGCTCTGCGGGGGATGCAAAAGGCCCACCCTCATCAGCAGCTGGAGTATCCTCATCTTCCTCGAAGATGAACTCTCCGAGCTCATCATCACCAGAAAGCTCAAAAGAAGGAGTCAAAGAAGGCAAGGACTCATCAAAAGAAACCTCACAAGTCTCGACAAGCAGCTGAGATTCGAGGTTCCAAACACGGAAGCCTCGAGAATGCAATGCATAACCAAGAAAAACACCATCCCAGCAACGAGACTCAAACTTGTCCAAATGCCCTCCCTTCTTGAGCACAAAGCACTTGCAGCCAAACGCTCGCAAGTGGCTCACCTTGGGCTGTCTGCCAAACCGCAATTCATATGATGTCTTACCAAGGTAAGCTCTAAGAAAAATGCGGTTGGCCAGATAGCAAGCCGTGTTCATGGATTCAGCCCAAAAGCGCCTAGGAGTCCTGTGCTCATCGAGCATCGTCCTGGCCATCTCAACTAGCGTGCGGTTCTTTCGTTCCACAACACCGTTCTGTGGGGGAGTGTAAGGAGAAGAAAACTGATGGTCTAGACCTTGATTACTACAGAAGCTGACGAACTGAGAGTTCTTGAACTCAGAGCCGTTGTCGGAGCGAATTGCTCGCATCCGACCATTGTTCTCATTCTTCAGCTTCAAAATCAGGTAATGGACAAATTGAAAAGTTTCATCCTTAGACTCCAAAAAGAAAACCCACGAGAATCGAGAAAAGTCATCAACAATTACAAGTGCATACCACTTCCCACCGACTGAGCGTACTCGAGCTGGACCTACAGTGTCCAAATGTAAAAGCTCGCCCGGATACGATGTCATCACCTGAGTCACAGGTGAGTGAGAAGCGGCAACCATTTTCCCATGACGACAGGGATGACAAACTAGATCCTTCTCCATCTTAAGCTTGGGCAATCCTCGGATGAGGTCCATAGAGCTTAACCTGACTAGCAGAGCAAAACTCAAATGACCTAATCTCCTATGCCACTTCCAGAGCTCAGAAGAAGATCCAGCAATCAAACAACGAGAAGGGCCAAAAGAACTAGAGAAGTCAATTCGAAAAACTTTACCGAATGGTAAGATCTGACAAACCAAAGACCCTCTAGAATCAACCACAGAAGAATTGCCCTTCTTAAAACGCACTTCCAACCCATCCTCAAGAAGTTGCGAAACAGAAATCAAATTAAAGTTCAAATTTTTAACCAAAGCAACATTCTTTAAAGAGAAATGATCTGAAATGCGAATTGATCCTATGCCACTTACTTTCCCTTGACCGTTGTTCCCGAATGTGATGTACTCTTTGGAGCTCGGGGGAGTGAGACTGGAGAACCATCTGCGATGTCCCGTCATGTGGCGAGAGCATCCTGAGTCCATGATCCAAACATCCTCCAGTCCCCGGTCCTGCACAATCAGTGTCTGTAAGTGGGAGCAAATGGTCCGGCATCAGGTTTAGCAAAAGAGCTAAACCAGTGTCGAGCCATCTGCTCAAAAGATGGAAAGCGAAAACCATCAAAAGAGTTTGGACCAAAACGCGGCTCAAAGCGCGGTCCTCGGTTCTGCCTAACCCTGCGGCCACGAGGTCCAGAACCGTAGCCAACACGGTCTGGAACTCTGCCGGAATGGACACCACCAACTGGAGCACGGGCATGAAAGCCGTCTCCTCTACCACCACCTACACGGCGCGGCCTGGCCTCCAGCCTCTCCCCGCGTCGAGGAACACGCAGTCTACCACCCTGCTGGTTGAACTGCTCCTGATCACTACGAGCCCTCTCTGCTCTCTCAACCCGCTTCCTCCTGAAGCAGAACTCCGCAAGATGTCCGTCTCTCTGACAGTACTCACAATGATAGGTGGGCTTCTTGGGATGTGGTTGAGCCTTGGGATGTTTGGGCTTAGTGGTGTTTGGTGTTGTCTTCTTGGGTTGAGAGGGTCTAGGAAGAGAGTCAAGAGAAGTGTGGAGATTTTTGGGCTTTGGAACCCAGATAGGTTTCTTGGGTGGAGCTTTAGGTGGTTCATGGATCACTCCATCATTGGGCTGACAAGCCTGGGAAGACTCAGTGGAGTGAGTCTTGGGATACCTCTGCTCTGGAGTCATTTTACTCCACTCCACTGCCCGGCTGATGGCACTCTCAAAGTCAGCCTTGGTGTAGGTGTAACCTACTCCAAACCCATCCTGCCTTTTGAACTACTGGATCATCATGCCGAGCTGTGGCTCTCTGGCACTGATCCAACTCAGGATAGACCGGAGGTAAAAGTTCTCATTCTGAGAATCTGCTAGCTCCTCTCTCAACGAAGCTAGAACCTCCACCTGAGACAAACAGGTCTCACACTCACTCTCAACTTGGACAGACTTCTCGGCTTTCAGCTTAATTAATTCCATTCTAAGAGACAGGCAGTTCTCACAAACAGTGGGTGGAACTGACAGTGTCTCAAGCTCTAGCCTAGTCTGGGCAAGCTCAGCTCTCAACCTTTCCAAATCACCCAAATGTTCATTACCCTTGGATTTCAGCTCAGCTAAGGCAGCTAAATGAGATGGGCAATCAACACAGGGTGCGACGACAGTGGCTTGAGCATCTTTCAGCTCCAGCTGAGCGCTTTCAAGCTCAGTGGCCAAAGCGTCCCTCTCATCAACCCTTTCTGTGTACCTGGACTTCAGAGTCGACAGGGTCACACAGAAGCACCTCACACTTCGGGCACTCACTGCTATCACCCAAGCAAGGGGAAGAAGATAGACTCTCAATTCTGCCGTTGGCCACGGCAAGCTCACTCTCTAACTCATCTATCCTCTTCTTAGCCCCCTAAGCAGTTTTTCCCGATATCTCAACTCCTGATGATTGCTCTCAAGTAAATCAACTATTTCGCGCTCGTAGGATGATACCTTGTTGTCGTCGTCGTCGGAGTCGTCGGAGGAGCTCTTTTCTTCCTTATCCCCAAGAGCCATTGAGCAGAAGCTCTTGCGGGATCTTCGGCGCTGGTGTGAGCGGCTCTTCGGCTTGTCTCCGAAAGCCATGAAGCAGAGGCCCGCCGGATCGTCCTTGTCCTTCCCCTTCCTGACGGCGATCTCCTCATCGCTTGAGCTCGATGAAGAGGAAGAAGACGTGGACTGCTTGGAGTAGCTTTTCTCCATCTCGGCGAAGAAGGCCTTGTCGCGCTTCTTGTTCTCTCGCCGGTAGTCCTTCAGGGCCTTCTTGAAGAATCAAGTCTTCGGCTTGCCCTTGTTGAAGGATGAGCTCTCGTGCTTGCCGGAGTCATGGAAGCTGCCACCGGTGCCCTTCTTGTATCCATTGCGCTTGGGGCAGTCGGCGATGAAGTGTCCTGGATCACCACACTCAAAGCATCCGGATTTTGTGCCGTGTCTTTTGAACATTCTCTTATCATAGACACGACGCACCCGGTTGTTAAAAAGACACAAATCATCATCTCCCAACAACTCAAGCTGGTCCTCAGTGATAGACATCAAGGAGAACCCAGCACAACTCACAGAAGAGGGATCAACAGAAGGTGTAGCAAGGGCCAGGGATTTTGATCCAGAACCAGTGAGATTTGATCTCAACTGGATATCTACCTCAGTGGCCTTCAGCTTGCTAAATAACTCAGAAATGGTCAAGGTATCGTAAGAAGTGCTCTCAACGATAGAGGATACCTTGATCTCCCAGATCTTTGGGTCCAAGGTATGGAGAACCTTGAGCGCCTGCTCGTGATCTGAGACTAACTGAGCACCCTCAGCCTTGTTGTCCCGAAGCTTGTTTATGATCGACTGAAAACGACCAAACAAAGCCTCAACAGATTCACCTGGCTTCTGTGTGAAATTCTCATATTCACGCCGGTAGGTCTGATAGAGCCGAGCCTTGACCTGTGCTGTTCCCTCATGGTGTGCCTTGAGGGTAGCCCAGATCTCTCTCGTAGTGGAGAGATGACTCACACGCTCAAACTCAGTGGGACCTAAGCCAGAAAACAGAATGTTCACAGCCTTACTGTTGCTCAGATGCTGAGCAATGATACCAGCAGTACCTTGCTCAGTAACTGGCAAAATGACAAACGTGGTGTGAACGCAAATGTCCCATATGTCCGAACCCTGGCTCATGAGATAGGCTCGCATGCGAGTCTTCCAATAATTATAGCCATAGGCTTCCAAGGACGGGACCTTGCCAGGAGACGTCATAGCCACTACTGGGGTTTAGAACCGGTTAAGGTATGGAAAAACCCTAACCTTGCTCTGATACCACTTGTAGGACCAAAAGTAGCGACCAGAGGGGGGTGAATGGGCGCCTTAAAAATTCTTTCGAATCAATGGCCTGTTCCCAATACCCAACGCACCTCAAAAGACTACGCAGCAGAAAATAGACAGAAGGCCTAAGTCTAAGGGTATCTAACCTAGAAGCAACAGATGTTAAACAGAGAACTATTAATGAAGTGCAACTAGGCAGATGAACACTGTGTAACAGGCCTAAACTTCCCAATGAAATGATCTAAGTATATGTAAGGTGAAATGAGAAGTTACTGTCCAAAGTTGTCCCCTGTTTGGAACTTGGCGAAGCCTGCTTCGCCCTTCGAGGTCTGCTCCGGAGATGATTGACGAAGATAGCTTCGCTGGTCGAAGCCTGCTTCGGAGGTTGGTTGCGGAGCCTGTCGAAGATGCCGAAGGTGTTTTGGTCTATCCTAGTTCGAAGTGGAAAGAAGCGAAGTATGCTTCGAAGCGAAGTATGACAGAGCCGGAGCCTGCTTCGAAGTATGTACTTCGAAGGCAAGGCTTCGGACACAGCTTCGAACGGAGCACTTCGAACCAAAACCCTGGAACAGGAAACTTCGAATACAAGACACAGACGGACTACCTTCGAACAAAGAAGCGAAGCCTGTCACACGACAGAAAACCAAATTCAGAGCCTACACTCTACCTTCGAAAGAAGTAAGCTTTGAACCGAGAGGCGAAGGCTGACACGCGTCAGAGAAAACAAAGCGAAGTCTATCAGAGGAACAAGCTCCGAAGACAACTTCGAAACCCGTCGAAGTGAGGACTTCGAATGGCTTAAGTCTGAGTACCTTCGCACATACGTTCGAAGTAGAGATGCTGATAGTTTTAAAAAATACTTCGAAGCCAGACACAGAATACAAAAACAGTCCGAAGTTCGAACGAAGCCTCTGAGAGTATACGTTCGAAGCCTGCCTCACGGAGCTGAGAGGCTTCGAAACAGAGATGATGGCTTCGCCAGAAAACAGTCAAAAAGGCATTCAATCCAGTCTGCTTCGATCAAAAAGCTGTGCGGTAGAAGGTGAAAAGGCTGGCAGCGAGTACTGTAGCTACAGTAGCAGTACTACTTGCAATAGCAAGAACTAGTACTACTTCTCACGAAGAACACACGCAACAGAGACACATCCTCAGGAATAAAATCAACCAGCACAACAAACCGAAGCTTCTTGAATCAGAGGAATCAATGCACACACCTCAACAACCAACAAAGAATTCAATCTCACAGGAGCAAAGTAAATGCAAGGCAAAAAGGAATGAACCAGTGCCTAGCGGCGCACACAGGAGAGAGAACGTGAGAGGCAAAATGACCCAATGGATTAAAAAGTGAATTCTGGAAGGGGTAGTCCAAACCCAAGGGATTGGGGTCATATTTATAGGCAGCCCAACACTAGGAATATTCTACCAGCCCCTTAGGGTTTTTACAGACTCAAGAATAAAGAAAAAGACTCTACTGCCCTTAGGTATTTTTACAGACATGACTGACTGACTGTGGGCCTAGAGATACAGATGACTTATCCGAAAGCTAAGTTTTCGTAGCGACTACGGCTTCTCTTCTGGACAGTCGGATACAAGATCAACGGTTGTCAGTTTTGTGCCGAAACTGACAAAGCCTCCACCGACTTTGCACCAGGTACCCAGATTGGGCTGGCCCGACTCCGCAGCTCTCTCAGCCCGGCAATCGCTCACCGCCCGTGTACCTGAGTCAATCCTGGTCAACAGCCCAGTGGGTCTTCTACTGATTCTGGCCCATGCACCCGGATTGGGCCAGCCCGACTTCGCAGCCTCCTCTGCCCGACAGTCGCTTGCTGCCCGTGTACCTGAGTCACACGCGGCCCATGAAACAGCAGATCTCTTCTCTTCTTCAGTCCTCTTTGACTATCGTTGACAATGACTCATCACTTCTGGAGCCATGAGGCCCACGCTATTCAGCATGGCTCCTCACCCAACCCATCAACCTCGTGCCCCCTCACTAACACATGGGCCCTGCTCGTCAGAATCCCACTCCTCTCTCTCTCTCTCTCACGTGTGCCCGAGCCCCTGGCCCACCTATCAGCCTCCTTCCCTCTCAACGCGTGCACCCTGGCCCACCTATCGGCATCGATGGTTGCTCCTTCACGCCGCGCACGCCATTGATAGTGGCCCCGCCCTGTCAGGTTCTTCTTCCTCATGACCTCGCACCCTCAGGATCCCCGGCCACCGCCCTAACTCCCGAATCCGCCTTCGCCGGCCCCCTCCCCTCGAATTGATTCATTGTCTTTACTTACCTTAATGTCGGCGATCATTTCCCCCTCAGATCCACTCACATTAAGCCCCACGACACCATAATTACCCGCGTTAACCACCTCGCTGGTGTTAAATTCCCCTCTCAGCTTTTATGGCACACGGCCCTCTCCTTCAATGCCTGACGCCCTATAAAAGCCCCCCTCTAGCTGCCGCGTTCGGCCCTCACACTCGCATAAGCACCTGCACGATCAGAGCCTCGCTTTGCATTTTTGTGCCACCGCCTCTGCTCTCTCTCCAGCCACCGCTCGCCATCGCCGGAGCCTATTTCCATCGTCATCGATCACCTCCCCGTGACCGTCGTTGCCTCCCCGACCCCAGCCACCCCTCCACTCAAGCTCCTCGCCACCGAAACCCCATCGCCGATGAGGACCCGAAACTTCACTACAGCCCCCGCTCGTCACCGGCCTCGCTCCATCGATCTCGAGCCACCGTAGTAGTATCATCGTGTTTCCCTCACCGCACTAGTTCCATTTCTAGCATCGCCTGGTAGCCTTAGCCATCGTCGCCTCCGTGACCGCCACAAGCCCCTGCCATTGCCACAGAAGATGACCAGCATGGGTAATTACTCCTGTCGTGTCGGATTCGATCGTTGCCGCTCAATCAAATGCAAATGGTCGAGATTAAAACCCGCACAAATTCAACATGGGACGTTCGTCTGATCGAATCGGTACCGAGCGACGAGAGTCGTCCGATTTCATTTAATCACCCCGCCTCCACCACGTGCATCCAATCACAATCCAACGGCGATCCGCACTCCGGTTCACAGCACAATACGTGGGTTCACGGTGGACTCGGTTTACCGTGGACCGACGACCGATTTAAAATTTAAATAAATTCCAGAAATTGCTTTAAACTTCAAAAATCCATATCTTCTTCAAATTAGCTCCAAATTTGGCCATTCAAATTCCAAAAATTATCTTTTTATTCTCTTCATGTTCATATAATAAAATTCATATGTTTATACTGAACATTTATATGGTTTTAATTGGAATTAAATTAAAATTCTAAAAATTGTTTTAAACTTCAAAAATTCATAACTTCTTTGAATTAACTCTAAATTTAGCCATTCAAATTTCATAAAGTTTGTCTTTCTATTCTCTACATGTTTAGCCAATAAAATTTGTATGATTGTACTATTTATTCTATTGTTTTTAATTGTTTATTCTTCTTGTTTTACGTACCTAGAAGAATACGACCTCATCGAGGAGCCCGAGTATTTTCCGGAGGTTCTACCTTCATCATTTGCAGAAAAGGCAAGTCACCAACCCATTTTTGAGCATGTTGAACCTATTTTTAAATTAAATATCGATAAAACCCATAAGTTATAAATGCATTAATCAAATCAACAGCCTTACAATATAATTATTTAGATCCCCGACCCTAATGTGCAAACCTAAGCTATGCTATCAAGCCTAAACTCCTTGTCACCATACTAATAGTATTATATAGTGTCCAATGTATCGACACAACTGCTATAGGTTTAAAAGTGAGTCGTAGATACTTTGGTTTTATTATATGATCCCCGTGATTTCTATCCCTATAGAATTCTACTAGTTATGGAGTTTTGGTTATTTAAGTTAGCATGGTGGGTTTCAGGTGCAAGCGAGAGCATTGGTTAGTCGCACTCGGGGCACTATAAGGACCGGTCTGCGGGATGCGTTACGATACACTTTCGTACCAATCACAACTCTAGTGGGTAAGTCTTAACTGGAGGTATGGGAGTTCCAATTCGAGACACTATGTGGAGAGGGGCAAGTAGCACCTGCGGGTGACTTGTACCATATGGCACAAAAGGGGGCGCGATGTTGGTCCAATGCGCTGGCGCACCAGCGAAACCTATAGTGTGTGTCATTTGGTTGGAGCACTTCATGCTAAAGGTTTCGGCATGAGTTCATGTGACTTGGGTTATTTGGACACACTGTGGTGTGCTGGAACGAGTGCCTTGTGGGTCTAGTGGTACACCTTTGATCAGAGTCTAAATCTTTTCAAAAAGTCGAGCCCACCGTCAAGGGCGTGTTGAGTGACATCCCATAGTTAGATTATACTTGTGAAGTGTTGTGTGATGAATGGACATGTAAGGACTATTGAGCGAGAAGGGCCGACTGTACTCCTCGAGTTAAAAGATGTTGCATTGTTCATGATTTAATTTTCTATATGATTAAACTTGACAACATTAAATGCTACAATATAAAAATGTACTTTTCTGCACTTAAACCATTATCCTTCCTTTGTTATTACCTTGCATTAATATTTCATTCTCGGTGGCTTGTTGAGTACTTTTGTACTCATACCCCTTGAAAAGCCACTTTAGAGGTGGTCCATTATGACGAGGATGGTCTGGAGTAGCAACCTAGTCAAGCACTCGAGCCTGGAAGAGATGTTTATCACGAAGATTATTTTACTAGTTTCTTTTCTTTTAATGTTTGTGTAATAATGTGGTCTGCGAACCACGGAAGTTTGATGTATGAACGATGTCGTGTGATGAACATCTTAATATTATTGATTTTCTTTGGAATTTCTATAAAGTCCAGATTCTAGAAGGGACCATCGGCGGCGGCCGGTGGTGAGGTCCAACAATGGTGAGTCAGCGACGACGTGTGCTAGCAACCGGCGTCGTGGTTTCAACCCTAGCATGGTACGCTATCTTGATGCAAATCTGACTATAAAATAATTGGACCTAAATTTTTAATGGGCCGAATAATCCGGATAAGAATTACCCAGATTATCCGAATTTGTATCCGTATTTATTAGATATCAACAATATCATATTAGTTTCCGTATCCGAAAAATCCGTATCTGAATTGAAAAAATCCAAATCCGAATCCGGCTTTTCAAATACGGACAGAAACTATCCGAACCACTTTCATCCCTAGGGAGGAGGAATGGAGGTGAGATGAGGGAGGAAGGAGGGAGGATTTAAAGGAGTTTGTCAAAATTTTGAAAAAAATGGCACTTGTTTTGAATTTTGGCCGGAAAACTTGAGCGGGAATCGTAATTTTTTTTTGTCGAGTGCTACACTCAGCAGACAAAAATTGTTTTCCGAGTATCTTAAATTTGGCACTCGGCAAATATTTTTTTATCTTTTCAAATTTTGTTAATTTTTTTTCATTCTTTTCTTTAACAAAATCTACGAAACAGTAGTGGGTAATACATAAAAATAGACTGAAAACATGAAAACATGATATTATTTTTTCGATAATTTAGTTTATTGTTCCTATCTATTTCAATTTAAATTTGTTAAAAAAGTTTCAAGTTCAAACAAAGATTTAATTGTTATTTTTCTTTGAAACCTAGTTCATTTTTTCTCTAAACCCTAATTCCTCTTCTAAATATCTCCAATTTCTAAACACTCTACGTGACAAGTTTATCGAAATATTTTTAAATTTTTATCACATCATATGCATATCATATCATAACATCATCGCAATTATAATATTTTTGATAATTCATTTGATTTTTTTAGAATTAAAAAACTATTAAAGGACAAGAACTAAAAATAGACTTTAAAACATGAATATGATTGTTTTTATATTTTATTGTTATTTCATACACTTGCAGTTCAAATTTGATATATTTCTATTTAAATCTAGAAAAGTAAACTGACTTAAAAAATACCAAATTTTTGCATGAGATAATTTATATTACATTTTAATTATAGAAAAAATTTCAAATACAAATAAATATTTAATCATCAAACTGCTTTCAAACATAACCTATTCCTTCACTAAAACATATCTCCTACTTGCATAATTTCGAGTTTCTTAGCATCTGATATGACAACTTTCTCGAAACATTTTAAATTTTTATCACAATATGTATGTATCATATCATAATATCATGATAAGTCTCATGTTTTTTGACTTCATTTGATTTTTTATAATTAAAAAACTATTAATGTCTACGTTGCTCATAGAGTGTCGCAACCTAGTTTTTTCAAAATTTATTTCAATTTAGTGTATAAGAACTTAAAATATACTAACAAATATCAAATATGAATATGATTTTTCTATAATTTTTGGTTCATTATTTTAGGCAATTGTAGTTCAAATTTCACCTATTTCAGTTTAAATCATAGAAACATACTTAATGAATTAAAAATAGCAAACTGAAGTAAAAAATATGAAATTTTTACATGAGATAATATATGTTGTATTTCGAGTGCAGAAAAAATTTTAAGATAAAATCAAATATAAAATATCGCATAGGATTGAAACAATGTTCACACACAATATATTTGGGGTTTGCCGAGTGTTTTTCAAAAAACACTCGGCAAACCTGAAAAAAAATTTGCTCTTACAAGCACGTTGTTAGGACGTTCGTTAGTACCATTTTTTGCCGAGTGTATTTTCAAAAAACACTCGGCATAACCATCTTTATCGAGTGCCCGAAAAAATACATTCGGTAAAGTTTTTGACACTTGATGATTTTTGGTTTTCTCATAGTGAGCCATCTTGTTATTAGACTAGTTTTTTGGATTTGGAGAACTCTCTTCTTATAATGGTACATTTGATACGTCTAAACGCCCAAACGTAAGCCGAGAGTGTTTAGCTAAAAGACCTAACATACTAACAACTAGTATCAAAGCAAGTATTATTATGTCTACCTAAAAGATTTTCTAAAATAGAATGTTAAGATGTTTGAACCGAAGAATTACCAGCAACCTTTATCAGATCCGACGCCGCTAAACTGTAAAACCGAGATCACGAGCGGATGTTCGATTGCCCGTTCGATTTTTTTACTCTGACGACTATGGATATTCGAGCAGGCGAAAAAGGACATCTGAAAAGAAGAAAATGGCAATGTAATGTTTTCTCGGCGAGGGAGGGGCCCACACACAGGCGCCGTCGCAACGTCAAGAGTTTTTTTCCTTTGGGGACACGCCCGGTATAGGCCCACAAGGCCCACTTGGGTACTGGGCCTTCACTACGGGCGTAGTGCATGCATCTCGGTGTGGGCCCACACCTCCCGGCCGTCCGATAACAACGACTTACTGTACTACTCGTCCGTCCGTGCCAACCAAAGCATCATGGGACATGGGGGCAGCGTCCTTGGCCAATTTCTTCGGTTTATTGCTCGATTCTGCCAAGAAATTTTATTCGGTTCTAATGAACTGGCGAGTAGCCTTTCCAAGAGGCAACAGGTTGTCATATGAGTAATGGGCTAAACAAATCCTAGATACTCTCCTTTTTAACCAAACTTATTTAATTTTGAACTATTTTAAATAAAAAATAATATTTGTAATATTAAATAACTACAATATTACAAGTAGATTTAATAAACTAATTTTATATTAAAGTTATTTATATTTTATAAAACTGATTAAAATGAAACAATTTTAAGTAACTAAAAGATTAATCAAATTTATCGAGTAATCTCTTCGTTTCAAAATACAACTATTTCTATTATTCAAAAGTTATCCTAAATATTAGGATTTCTATAGGTTTTCCTCCTAAATGTTTATATTTTAAACTTATGCGTACTAGTTATAGGTACTACTAATTACTTGGAGTAGTAGTCGATAAGTATTTCATGTTTTTTCATTGTATCCTAATAAACTAAAAAAATATAAAAATAATTATAATTTTTTTTGGATAAAAAAATAATTATAATTTAGAATTGAGGGAGCAGAAAGACCAAAAGACACAGTCGGACGGTGGCCTCTGTGGAAGCTAGCCTTGCTTGTTGGGTCTTACATTGTGAGTACGTCACCGTGTAGAAATTTGTCACAAAAAAAGAATACCTGCATAAGCCGCTTTTTACTATTTATGTGTTTACTTTTCTCGTCACTGTCGTAATTCTGTCCTGACTATCTTTTTATTGAGAGTATAAAAACATCACCATAACGAGCATTCTTACTTGAGTTGACGTTTTTCTTTCCCGTATTTTCATATAGGGAATAACTAATGTAAAACGGGAATAAGAAAGAGATAACCTGTAAATAATTTGTGTTTTTCAGCCCTTTTCAGGTATATATGGGAAACCAGACCTGAGCGTCTGAGGCTGGATCGGACGGTTAAGAAAGGACCGTACGGCATGGAGCCAGATCCCAAAAATCCGAAGCCCACAGGCAGTTTGAAGAGCCGAGCCGAACGAGCCGAGCCAGCGAACCCACGGCTCTGCGGCGCAGAGCACCCGCTCCCCCGCTAGAAGACCCACCCCTATAAATTCGCCACCACTCGTCTGCCTCCCCGCCCCGGTCCTCAGAGCAAAGCTAAAATCTCTCCCCAAAATACCACCGGAATTGAATCGCCCCAAATCCGACGAAGCGACCTCGCTTGTTCACCGACCGCCTGTCACCATGAGCTTCTCCTCCTTTAGCAAGCAGCAGGTGCTCGATGTTGGCGACGAGGTCGGGGAGGAGATCATGGAGCTCATCCCCGGCTTGCCGGAGGAGGTGGCCGAGAAGTGCCTCCTCCACCTGCCGTTCCTCTACCACCGCCTCTTCCGGACCGTGTCTTCAACTTGGAACCGTTTCCTCACCGTCTCTCCGTCCAAGCCAATGCTGTTCCCGTCGGCGGCGTCGGTGTCGCTCTCGGTGCCGTTCCTGTTTGCCTTCGCCTTCGACCCGGCCTCCCGGCGGCTTCAGTGCCAGGCGCTTGAACCCTTCTCCCGGAGGTGGCTGCTGCTGCCTCCGGTGCCTGGTGGTGCTGCGGCTGGGTCGTTCGCGGTTGTGGGGCTCCCCCGCCGCGGCGAGATCTACGTGATTGGGGGAGTGGAGGAAGGGGGCGACAAAGCCGTGAGGAGCGTCGCGGTGTACAGCGCGGCGATAAACGGCTGGGAGGAGGCGGCGGCCATGGGCACGCCCAGGGCTTACATGGCGGCCGGGGAGGTGGGAGGGCGGGTGGTGGTGGCCGGGGAGGACGGAGAGGCGGAGGTGTTCGACCCGGAGAAGGCAAGGTGGGCCCCTGCGGCGGCTCGGCGGGGCGCGGTGGTAGCGAGGTACGACGCCGCGGCGGCAGGGGGCAAGCTGTACGTGACGGAAGGGTGGGCGTGGCCGTTCGAGCGCGCGCCGCGTGGCGCGGTGTACGACGCGGAGTCGGATTCGTGGTTGGAGATGGCTCGCGGGATGAGGGAGGGGTGGACGGGCTCCTGCGCCGTCGCCGGTGGCCGGATGTACATCGTGGCGGAGTACGGCGAGTGGAGGCTGAAGCGCTACGACGAGCCGCGGGACGAGTGGAGGATGGTGGCCGGAAGCGGGGTGCCTCCGGAGGTGAGGCGGCCCCACGTCGTCTCTGGCGAGGTCGAGGAGGTCGGCGGCGGCAGGCGGCGGATATACGTGATGGGCGCCGGCCTCGACGTCGCCATCGGCACAGTGTCCGCCGCCCCGGGCATCCACGGCGGGGACGACGAGCGGGTGGACTGGGAGGTCGTCAAGGGCCCCGCCGAGTTCGCCGGGCTCGCGCCGTGCAACGCCCAGGTCCTCTATGCCTGACTCCCCGGTCCTCCCGTCGGTGGCGCCGTGGCGGCGTGGCGCGTCGCATCGCATCGCATCGTATCGCCGGAGCGGCGGAGCGCCACCCGCTGGTAAATGGTAATAGCGGTAGGAGTTCGCTTTTTCTGGGCCCACTCGTCGGTGTCACCCGACATCCCGCGGGGCCCACCTGGCAACAACACGTGACGCTTCCCTCTGATTGGCCGGCAGCTCGCACTGCTGACGCCCATCCACGGACTTGCAGGGCATTTTTCATGTACGTGTATATTGTATTGGCATTCGGTATTTTTGGAGAAACGAGAAAACGAGGTGAAAATGTCACGATGACGTCCATGGCACTCCTGAACAAAAAGAGGGTAAACCCCCCAAAACCTTGTTTCGTTTCGTTCCCAAAGGCAGAAGAATTTATTACCGGTCACTCCGGAGTTGTCATATTTAGCTCGGCTACACATCGGTCTAGTTGGATTCTTTTCTACGTGGAGGATTTCAAGGCGAATATACGAGCACCCAAAACGAATTTAAGGGTAAAATTTTATTCTTGTATTTTAAATGGACTAAATGCTAAGATTTAGAAATAAAATAGATAAAAATATTCTAAACTAATTATTGATGGGGGAAATAATCCCTTCAGTCCTATGATTAAGCCGTCGGCTCTCAAGAACTGTTTTAGAGCTTATAAAGTCCCAACAACTGCGTAGGAGGAGGGATCTAGAGCCTCCAAGCGTCCTGGTGGCCCTCGCCACCTCGCTGACCTCTGATGGCCTTGCACCAAAGGGGCGCCGTAAAACAGGATAAAACGTTTGTTTTACTAGAGTGTTCACACGTGCTTTTACCATTTTACCTATACGGGGCCTCATGAATAGAGTCAACTATGATGGTTGTAACTAGAGGATAGGGTAGTATTTCCTTATTAGATCTTTGCCTATAAATACCCCTCGCTTCTACTGTAATATGGACATTCATTCACGTAATAAAGCATACTTCAAATTGATCTAAGGTTATTATCCTATTCGGAGGCCTGGTTGAGTCCGCAGTCGACCTCTTCTTTTAGCTAGCCATTCAAGAGGCTATTCAAACCTATTAGAGTAATCTTTTACGCCAACAGTTGGAGTCGTCCGTGGGGACTTTAGTACAAAAACTAATGTCTCTACCATCTTACTTTTCGAAGCCATGCCTCCTAAGAGAAGCAATAGCATTGTTCCTATCCGGAGGTCAATCCAGACCTCCAAACAAGACCCCTAGACACAACCATAGGGGCTATGGAGCCATTCGTAGTCCTCTCCTAGTCAAATCTCGTGGCTTCAGCCGAAGCCGTCACCTTTGTAGCACCAATCACTCTACTCGAAGCCAAAACCCCTCAGGGTCCATTGACCTATCAACAGGCCTACAGGCCCCAACTGCTACAAGGGGAAGTTGGTCCTCGCCAGCCCGAAGGCCTCCTCCTGGTTTCAATAGCACTCCGGACCAACTTCGTTCGGTCGCAAGACCCAGAAACCCATTTCGGAGGAAGCGGGAGCCCACACAAAGCCATGGCCGCTGAGATGGTTCAACTCAAGGTGGAGTTGCAGAGGTACGGCAGGCAGCCACAAATTAGCCCCGCGTATAAGATGGGCCTAGTAGGCCCTCAGCACTCCGTGAAGTCATCGCGATAAGCGACCTCAAAGACTAGGAAGCTCAGAGGGACAGTCAAATGCTTCTTTCGATGAAGATTCTCCGTTGCACCTTGACCTACAAAGGGTGCGCTTTGATCCTAGATTCCGAGCGGCCAAGCTCCCAAGTACTCCGAAGATGCAAACCTTGGAGAGTTCTCTCGCTCTTATGCCTTGGCGATAGAAACCAATGGAGGTGTCCACAACACGATGGCCAACTATTTCCTCCTCGCGCTCGAAGGGATAGACCTTCGATGGTTCTAGTCCTTGAAGCCAGGATCAGTGAAGTCATGGGAGCAACTGAAGAATAAGTTTGTAAATATCTTCTAGGGAACCTTCGTTGCTCTAATGTCCACGGGAAGCCTCTTTCAAGTCAAGGAACAGCCTAGGGAAATGCTACGCCAGTACTCCTAGCGCTTCACCCATATGAAGTCCCAGATTAAAGGGTTGTCTACTTCCTCCGTTGTCGACGCCACGCGTGAAGGTGTCACCAACCCAGGTCTCCTCGACAAGATCCACCACAAACCCATTTCCTCAGTGGCCCAGTTAACGGCGTACTTCGAGGAATATGCCTGGTCGGAGGAAGAACAACTCTGAAGGAATACCGTGATGCCTCTCACCCATGCCTTAGAGGTAAAAATCCTCGAAGCAAGGGTCCCGAGCCCTCCACAAGCTGCGCCGTAAGAGCATCGACCGCACGACTCCCTAGTGGGGGCGAAAGCATTACTGATCGGAGGTTCTTAATATCGCCTTCCCCGCCTCGAAGCAACAGAAGTACCAGTAGAACCAAGGCAAAGGTTGGACCAGCGGATCGAGGCCCACGGAAAGGACCTCTGAGCCAAGCCAAACCTTTTTTGTAATGTCCACGGAGACCATCGGATCCACAACACCAATTCATGTAAATCCATCTTGGCTCTACGGAGCGAGTACCTTGAGCGAAGTACCGGTCGAGGCAAGACCGACAGGGAACCTCTGGCCATCCGCCCCGAGCCAGTACAAGCTGTTAGACGGATCGAAGGGCGTGAAGCTCCTAGGCATCCTTCGATGCTGAGTGTGTTGCCACCCCAAAATTTAAAGATGGCCCAGACCGCCAGAAGCACATTGTGTAGCCCATCACTGGAGGTGGTGCTATGGGCAGCATGTACAAGCAGCAGTGAAGGGAATATGTCTATGAGGTAGGGCACATCAGGACCTCAGTGTCCATAACGGTTATGCCCGAGTGGTCACATGTGTCCATATCCTTCCCGTAGGATGATGCGATCAGCATCCAGTTCCCCCATGCCGACCCCCTCGTCATCTCCGCCGACATTGTCGGCACCGAAGTCCGTCGGGTGCAAGTCAACGGAGGGAGCTCTACCAACATAATCTTCGTCCACACCTTCGACCAGCTCTGCATATCACGGAAGCACCTGCTCTCGGTGGCTCACCCATTGCAAACCTTCACCGGTCCCCCTCGATGCACTCGGCCAAATAGGCTTCAAAGTCACTTTGGGGAGGGACACCTTGCAAGGTCCGAGGAGGTCATCTTCGATGTCGTCGATGCCCCATACGCCTACAACGCAATTTTCAGGAGGGGCATGCTAAACCAGTTCAGGGCCATAGCACACAATAACTATCTGTGCTTAAAAATGCCCACTCAAGGGGGGTTTCTCACCGTTCTCAGCAATCAAGCCACCACACGAACAGTGGAGTACGACCACACCGCTCCACTGAAGGCCTAACAA
>JAAALK010000080.1:48385456-48548299 GCA_019279435.1 Zizania palustris
GTCGGAGGGAAGTGGTAGCACTTGTGATTGTTGACGACTTTTATCGATTCTCGTGGGTTTTCTTTTTGGAGTCTAAGGATGAAACTTTTCAATTTGTTCATGACCTGATTTTGAAGCTGAAGAATGAGAACAATGGTCGGATGCGAGCAATTTGCTCCGACAATGGCTCTGAGTTCAAGAACTCTCAGTTCGTCAGCTTCTGCAGTGATCAGGGTCTGGACCATCAGTTTTCTTCTCCTAACACTCCCCCACAGAACGGCGTTGTGGAACAAAAGAACCGCACACTAGTCGAGATGGCCAGGACGATGCTCGATGAGCACAGGACTCCTAGGCGTTTTTGGTCTGAAGCCATGAACACGGCTTGCTATCTGGCCAACCGCATCTTTCTTAGAGCTTACCTTGGTAAGACATCATATGAATTGCGGTTTGGCAGACAGCCCAAGGTGAGCCACTTGCGAGCGTTTGGCTCCAAGTGCTTTGTGCTCAAGAAGGGATGGCATTTGGACAAGTTTGAGTCTCGTTGCTGGGATGGTGTTTTTCTTGGCTACGCTTTGCATTCTCGAGGTTTTCGTGTTTGGAACCTCGAATCCCAGCTGCTTGTCGAGACTTGTGAGGTTTCATTTGATGAGTCCTTGCCTTCTTTGACTCCTTCTTTTGAGCTGTCTGGTGATGATGAGCTCGGAGAGTCCATCTTCGAGGAAGATGAGGATACTCCAGCTGCTGATGAGGGTGGGCCTTCTGCATCCCCCCACAGAGCCCACACCTTCTGAGACTTCGACTGAGGATGAGGGCGGACCTCTGATCACTTCTTCCACTACGATCAAGCCCCCTCAGTCGAGTCCAGAGGTGCCAGCTGCTGACTCCGGTGAGGTGACTTCAGATCACCAGGGAACCCGAGCAGTTCAGCGTGATCACCCCTCAGAGCTCATCATCGGTGATTTGACTAAGAGAACTTTGCGTCCATCTACCTCTCTTGCTGTGTTTGCTGAATCTGCATTTGTTGCGTCTTTTGAGCCCAGAGACATTTCTCATGCTCTTTCTGATTCTAATTGGATTAATGCTATGCAAGAAGAGCTAGAGAACTTTGTCCGCAATCGGGTTTGGACATTAGTTGAGCCGCCACCAGGATGCAACCCCATAGGCACCAAGTGGGTATTCAAGAACAAACAAGGTGAAGATGGGGTTGTGGTGCGCAACAAAGCTCGACTGGTTGCCCAGGGTTATTGCCAGAAGGAAGGTATTGACTTTGAAGAAACCTTCGCTCCTGTTGCCCGTCTTGAGTCCATTCGTATTCTTCTAGCTTTTGCCGTTTCGAAGGGTTTTAAGCTTTTTCAAATGGATGTTAAGAGTGCTTTTCTGAACGGGTACATAGAAGAGGAGGTTTATGTTAAGCAACCCCCCGGTTTTGAGAACCCTAAGTTTCCTCGACATGTTTTTAAGTTGCACAAAGCTTTATACGGGTTGAAGCAAGCCCCAAGGGCTTGGTATGACCGGTTGAAGCAATTTTTGTTGGGGAAGGGCTTTGTGATGGGTTCTGTGGACAAAACTCTTTTCTTGCTCAGAGATGCTTCAAATTTCTTAGTCGCTCAGATTTACGTGGACGATATTATCTTTGGCGGTACTACTGATTCTCTTGTGTCCAAGTTTTCTGAGCAGATGCACAACGAGTTTGAGATGAGCCTCATGGGTGAGCTCAAGTACTTCTTAGGGCTCCAGATCAAGCAGACCAAGGATGACACCTTCATCCACCAAGGTAAGTACACTCGCGACATGCTAAAGAAATTTGACTTTGGTGGTGAGTTGAAGCCGCAGATGACCCCGATGGGCACATCTAGGGGTCTGTACAAGGATGAGAGCGGCGTCAAGGTCAATGAAAGGGAGTTTCGAGGGATGATCGGTTCACTGTTGTACCTGACGGCGACAAGACCGGACATTCAGTTCGCTGTGGGACTTTGCGCGCGTTTTCAGTCTTCACCACGTGCGTCTCACCGGCAGGCTGTCAAGCGCATCTTCAGGTATCTCACTTATGCGCCCGATCTCGGTCTTTACTATTCAGCATCATCATCTCTTGATTTATTTGGCTTTTCGGATGCCGACTTTGGTGGGTGCCGGTTGGATCGCAAGTCGACTTCTAGTACTTGCCAGTTTCTTGGTTCTTCTCTTGTCTCTTGGTCTTCTCGAAAGCAATCTGGAGTTGCTCTTTCGACCACAGAGGCTGAGTATGTAGCTGCTGCTAGCTGCTGCTCACAGTTAGTTTGGATGATTTCCACTCTGCGAGATTTTGGGTTATTCTTTCCTACCAGGGTTCCATTGTTTTGCGACAGCACCAGTGCTATTAGTGTAGGGAAAAACCTGTGTCTCCATTCAAAAACCAAACATATTGATGTGCGCTTTCAGTTCTTGTGGGATCAATATGAGAAAGGTGTCATTGACCTTGTTCATGTTGATACCCATCATCAGTTGGCTGACATTTTCACTAAACCCCTAGATCAATCTACATTTGAGCGTTTACGAGGGGATTTGGGTGTTGTATATCCTTTTTAGGATATTTTGCGTCAGTTTTCTTTCTTCTTCACTCTTTTCTTGAGTCTTTCTGTGTGTGTTCATATCTTGCCTATTCACATATCACACTTTTGAGCTTGCTTCTGTTATATGATTGAACTGCTTTACTTATTCTAGCTGGTCCATGCTTTTGATTACTTGTCAATGATCATGCTTTGCTTCAGTTCAAATGATATGTCTGATATCTGTCATATGCATGGCTTTTATGCTTTAAAATTGAAAAATGATCACCATTGCTTCTGGTAACTAGCATGTGTAGGCTGAATGTTCTTGCTATCTGTTACATGCCTTGTAGCTAGTTTCTGACTTGGATGCAAATATGCAACTTGGACATCTGTATGCTTTAAACATGGAAATGTGCTATAAAAATGATGAAAATTCGAGAAAAATGAAAATTCCATGCCTTTTTGTGCATAACTTGAAAAGATCCAGGTGGGTTTGCTTTGTCGCATTACATTTGTTCTGGACTGCATACCATAGCACTTTGGTATGAACTAGGACAGTGTAGTGTATGCCAAGACCAATGTCTTAAGCTTCTGATGGTCCAGATCTGGCCTAGGCTTGACTTGGTCGGTCAGCATAAGGTTTGACATGCAAATAACCCCTGAAAAAAATGAAAAAGGAAAAAGAAAAAGCTTGAAAATTGAAATGATAACAAGTTTGCTGAAGCACTTTGTTTCTGAACAATGCTTATCTTGGTAGATATCAGTTAGCTTTTGCATCTCATGTTTTACCTTGCTTGTTTTACTGGAAAATGTGGTGATGCTTTTTGTTTGCAAAAACTGAAAAATGTGTGCTAATGACTTTCTTTATATATCATCTGTTGCATTGATCATGCCATGTGTCTTAGACAGTATCTCTTTTGCTATACTTGTTAGATGCTGTAATTGCAGTCAATCATATTTGAGAAGCATGCTTTCTACACTCCTTATGCACTCCAGTTGAATTCACTGCATATTTTGAGGGGGAGTTGCATTTCAGGGGGAGTCTGTTTCTCTTTTGAGTGCTTGATGAGTTCACTTGTCAACAAGGGGGAGAAAATTTGGGATCAGAGTTTAAGGGAGAGTTTTTACTCTGTTGATATCCTTGTTGTTCTGAAATCGCACTCATTTTTGAGCTTTTACGTTTTGGTTAACCATAATGAACACTTCTTGCTTTTGTTTGGCTTTCGGTCATTAGGGTTAAACTTTTACCTTATTTTTTTCTTCTTCTTTGTTTTCTTGTGTTTTGTTTTCGTGTTTCCACATTTGTTCGCAGGTGCTGAAGAGCTGAATAAGAGGAGTGTTGACAATTCACTCATCAAGGGGGAGATTGAGGAGCCATGCTGAAAAGCGTGGGCCTCACGGCTCCAGAAGTGATGAGTCATTGTCAACGATAGTCAAAGAGGACATAGGAAGAAGAGATCTGCTGTTTCATGGGCCGCATGTGACTCAAGTACACGGGCAGCGAGCGACTGTCGGGCAGAGGAGGCTGCGAAGTCGGGCTGGCCCAATCCGGGTGCATGGGCCAGAAGCAGTAGAAGACCCACTGGGCTGTTGACCAGGGTTGACTCAGGTACACGGGCGGTGAATGATTGCCGGGCTGAGAGAGCTGCGGAATCGGGCCGGCCCAATCCGGGTACCTGGTGCAAAGTCGGTGGAAACTTTGTCAGTTTCAGCGCAAAACTGACAACCATTGATCTTGTATCCGACTGTCCAGAAGAGAAGCCGTAGTCGCTACGAAAACTTAGCTTCCGGATAAGTCATCTGTATCTCTAGGCCCACAGTCAGTCAGTTGCGTCATTAAAAACCCTAAGGGGCTGGTAGAATATTCCTAGTGTTGGGCAGCCTATAAATAGGGCCCCAATCCCTAGGGTTTGGACTACCCTTCTAGAAATCACTTTTTCCATCATTCCTTGGGTCATCTTTGTTTCCTGCACACTCTCTCTCCTTCTTGTTTCTGTGCGCCGCCAGGGGCTTGTTTCCTGCCTGCATTCATTTTGTTCTTCATTAATACAGTGAGATTTTGGTTCTCTGTTGAGTGCGAGGTGTGCATTTAGTTTTGTGAATCTGAATCTTTGTGTATCGTGTGCAATTTCTATTCACTGTTGGGTACTCTGTTGGCTGTGTTCTTCGTGCTAGGAGTACTAGTTCTTGCTATTGCAAGTAGTACTACTACTACTGTAGCAACAGTACTCTGTGCCAGCTTTTTACTTTCTACTGCACAACTTTTTGATCAAAGTAGACAGGCCCTAGCAACTTTTCTGTCTGTTTTCTGGCGAAGCCATCCACTCTGTTCGAAGCCCCTCAGCTCCGTGAGGCAGGCTTCGATCTGACTTTCTCGAAGGCTTCGTTCGAACTTCGAACTTCGTTCCGTGTCCTGAGCTGCTAGCTACGAAGTACTTTTTGAACGGACAGCATCGCATACTTCGAACGACAGTGCGAAGGTACTCCGCCTCGAGCTCTTCGAAGTCCACACTTCGATAGGTTTTGAAGTTGGCTTCGAGGCTTGTCGTTCTGTTAGGCTTCGCTTTGGTTTCTTTGTTGCGTGTCAGCTTTCGTTTATCTTTTCGAAGCTTGCTCTTTTCGAAGGTAGTGTGTAGGCTTCGAATTTGGTGCCTCTGTCGTGTGACAGGCTTCGCTTCTTTGTTCGAAGGTTGTCTGTCTGTGTGTTGCGTTCGAAGTTTTCTGTTCGAAGGTTTTGCTTCGAAGTACTTGGTTCGAAGCTGTGTTCGAAGTCTTGCCTTCGAAGTACATACTTCGAAGCAGGCTCCGAATTTCTCTTACTTCGCTTCGAGACTCACTTCGATTTCTACCTTCGGCATTTTCACAACACCTTCAACAGACTTCGACTACCACCTCCGAACCAGACCTCGACCAGCGAAGTAGACCTCGACCTCCGAAGCAGGCTTCGGCCAGCGAAGCAAGCTTCGACCTGCGAAGCAGGCTTCGCCGAGTTTCGAACAGGAGACAGATTTGAACAGGTAACTTCTCTTCTCACTCATAGTGCACCGAGATTGCTTTACTGAGAAGTTTGTCTTGCCTAGTCTTGCGTATACTGTTTATCTGTCTATTAGCACTGCTTTGATAGTCTTCTGTTTGTCATCAGCTGCTTCTAGGCTAGATACCTTTAGACTTAGGCTGTCTGTTTATTTTCTGCTGCTTAGTCTTTTGAGGTGCGTTGGGTATTGGGAACATGCCATAGATTCGAAAGAATTTTTAAGGCGCCCATTCACCCCCCCTCTGGTCGCTACTTTCGGTCCTACAACCATCTACTTTGATGGCACATATCAGGCATCTGGAGCAGGTGTTGGAGCAGTAATAATCTCGCCTTCGGGCCAAAAGGCGTTGTACTCTATAAGGCTCAACTTCAAAGCCACCAATAATGTAGCTGAGTACGAAGTATGAGGACCAAATGAAAGCCTAGTACGACCCCAAGGTATAGCTAAAAGAACTAAGGCCTAGGCACCTCATTCTCTAGAGCATAGTTGCCCTGGGAAAGCTAAGCATCAAATGGGAAGAGTTGAAACACACGTGACTTGCAGAGCATCTTAAGCGCTACTTCACGTAGAAAATTTGTAAGCAAAAATAGCACTCTATACTTCGAATAAAGGCTTAGATTCAAAACATGAACGCCCCACAACAAATCTATACCGCGGTGGATGCACGGCAGTATAGGCAGTGTTTTTGCGAGGTACAACACCGTTTATGTGAAAACACCGCTACTCGGAGCCACCGGCTCGGCATGTAAAAAAATAAACAAACACTAAAGGTCTAACGTGTGTAGCAGTGAACGGCACACCGCATGAAGTCCCTCTATTCGGAGTCACCCCCCCAATAGTACAAACTAAAGGATTCCGGGCCACAAACCCGATGCATCAAAAAAAGAGTACGAAGCGACCACTAAAGTATTCCGGGCCATCGGCCTGAAGCACCCAAACAAGAGTCCAAAGCGACCACTAAAGGATTTGGGGCCACCGGCCCAAAGCATTCAAAAAAGAGTCCAAAGCAACCACTAAATGATTTTGGTCCATCATCCCAAAACATCCAAACAAGAGTCCAAAGCGACCACTAAAGGATTTCGTGCCATCGACCCGAAGCATCCATAAAAGAGTCCAAAGAGACCATAAAGGACTCCGAGCAACCGGCTTGAAGGATCAAAAAAGGGAGAGTGCCGAGCACTATACGACATATGAAACATACTTCGAACCGTACTAGGCATTGCGTGTGATCGACACTTATTGAGAAAAAGATACCTGCCCCCCCCCCCCCGCAAAGAGGGGTGAAGGGTAAAAACACGATTGAAATACTTCCCGTAAGTTTTATTACTTTGAAAACATAAGCTGAATGTTTACAAAGTATAGACATCATACAGATACAACAACAGGCAAACAACTAAAGTATATTTACATTATGAAAAATTAGTATCCAGCCTAATAAGGAACCGAAAACCCCTTTGGTCCCGCCCGAAGGTTAGGCAGGTCTCGAGAACTCCCTCCTAGATCTAGAGCACTTGAGGCAGTAGAAGCCAATAGAGCCTTCTTCTAAGCCTTGGACTTGGACCGCTTCCTCTTCTTCGAAGCCCTCTAGGCCCTCCGCTCCTCTTGAAGTTCTACCCAAGTGTGAAGCTCTTGATGTCTAGACTCCACCACAACAGGCTCTTGTTCCACATCGGACTAGTCTACAAACTTCGAAGACGAAGATAAGACCACAACGAGCCCTTTGTCTCCATCAGAACAATCTATATACTCCGACGACGAAGACAATACCCCTACTCTCTTTTCTTCCTCTTTTACAGAAGTAAGTACTTCGTTAACCATTTCAGGCAAAATTCTTCCTAATCTATTTTGGGGAATAGAAAAGCGAGGGCTCCTGTCAGGTTTTAAAGCTTCAAAAATCGCCCACTAGTGACGAAGGCCTTTAGTGGCTTCGAGTACTTCGATTTCAAGAGATGGGACATAGGCCAAGTCCTGAGTGCAAAACACCCCAAAAGAAGTAATTTCATTCATAAGTTAAGAAGCTTTACAAAAGAGCTTTACATCGAGGCCCTAAGGAGACTACACCTTCGGGTCTGTCGGAGGATGGTTTGGAGAAGGCGTCGGAGGAGGCTACGTCCGTGTTTTCTTCTAGCGGTGGGCCTCATCCATCTAGGACTTCATTGCCTCTTGGCCTTTGGCGCTAGGCGATGGAGTCAGAAGGCACTCACCTCCTAAGGTGATAGGTGCTACCTCTATCACTAGCGAGATGGCGTTGCCAACATCTTAAAGATGATGAAGGATGCAAAGGGCAGCCACCCTCCCAGAGATCTCTGCATATATGGCAGCGGTGGTCCCCATCATCTTCATCGCTACTTGGACAAGCTTTAACCATTGGGACAGGGGATCGTTCACGATGGCGGAAGATGAAGGGCAAGACGTGCCGAAGCGCTCTAGGACGTCCATAGTCTCGACTGCCACCCCTTTGCTCTTCGACCATTCGACGAGCAAGGCCTCCGCCGACGACCTCAGCTTAGAGTTCAAAGCCAAGAGCTCAGAAGCCCTTTTTTTAAAGATACCCTTTTGAGCCTAGAGCTTCTGAACCTCGACTGCGAGAACATCTCGCTTAGCTCGAAGGTTTTCAGCTTCGACCTCAAAGGTCGTCCGCCTCTCTTGCTCACGCTAGAGCACGTCCTCCATATTAGAAGCCTTCTCCTCAGAGTCAGCAAGGTAGTCACGGAGCCTCTTAGCCTCACCTATGAGTCGGCCTCACTCTACGTAAAAATAAGCTATAGCTCCCTGGGCCAAAACAACGAACTACGAACAAGCAAAAAGAAGTAAGTAAATCAATAACACTTCGATATCAACCCACTAAAAGATATCGAGACAAGCGTACCTAGTAAGCAGCCTGTTCAAGGGTGGTGCCTAGCTCAATTTCATCCGAGTGGCTCACTTCAGCAACCATCTCGGCCTCACCCAAGTCACGGTAGACCTAGGCCAAGGGTTCCACCATTGCATGAAGGCTGGGCCCTAGAGTTAAGAACAGAGCCAGCAGGGGGAGCTTCATCATCACCTGTTGGACGTCCCTCTAGGAATAGGCCTACGAACGATGGGATGCCCCCTCTAAAGCCTCCACTGAGTGGGCCTCATCGTTCGACCTAGACAAGTTGACTACCTCAACGGGAGCCTTCCCCTTCGTCGTGGATCCCTCCTTGACGGACGAGGAAGGCTTTGAAGGACCCTTCGCTAAGGTACCTAAAAAAATAAAGATATGTATGAAACACTGAAAAATAATGTAGGTACCATATGATGGACTCAAGATATGACCAGAGGGGAACATACTAGTTCTAGCACTAGTCGAGGACTGCACCAGACTGCCCACGTACTTGAACATCTGGAGGAACTCCACCCTGGAGTCCTCGGAGACCCAAGGGGTAGAGCATCCACCCTAGTCACCTCCTCCTCGGCCGCCACCACTCCAGTAGTCATTGGCACTAGAGCCTCCGGTCCCATTGATAGGACCTCTTCGGCTGGCCTTTCCTCCACTACCGGTGCAAGGGCTGTCTCTCCAGTTGGGGAAGCTGAAGGGGACCTTAGGCGGACTGGGCTCTTCAGCTTGTGAGCCATCTTTTTCGAAGGGGTCTTCGAGGTCCTTATCGGCCCCTTGTCCACCTTCCTCTTCCTCGGGATTGGGTCTAGGACGTCCAAATCCAGAAGAGCAGGGGGCTCGGCCCCCAGCTCACTCCACACTCGGTTGTATCTCTCCTAGGCCCCCACCAGCTCAAGCCTTTGCTTCTTCTCCTCAGGAGTAGGGACCCCGACAACCTTTTCGGTCACCCGGATCACTTGCTCCAGAGTTATAACCATCCGTGAGCCTACACAAGCAAATGTATTACTTCATAAAAGCATTTACAGAAAGAAAGTTGTTTAAAAAATTGCAGGAAGGGTTGTGGAGCATACTTATCGAGTCGGGCGGAGGCCGCCCTCTTGAGCACCTTGGAAGGCGAGAGGCCAGCTGGCCTTGAGAGGGGATATGCGGAGGGAGATGAATTCCTCCGTTAAATCCCGCATGCTCATGCACTGAGCAATGATTTCTATGAGTCAGACGCAGGACTGAATCAAGCCCACATCTGATGAAGTCTCCGTCTCACTCCGATACAACATCTCTCGAGGGGCCCCCGACAAGCCGAAGTCCACCCCCACCTCGACGTAGAACCACCAGAGGATCTAGTCGGAGTGCCACCGTTCGTTGACGGCCTTCGCATGGAAGTTGTTCTAATACTCCTTATGGAGCTGGAAGTTGATGCTCCCATAAGCCAGCAGCTTCGTTGAGCCATCGATGCTATAACACTTCTTCGGTTGGCAGCTGGCCTCATGCATCACCGTGAAGACTTCGGCCCTTCCTTCGCATACCTCTGCCCTCATGGCCCAATCGAAGATAGCCAAGTAGGCGACGACGTTTGGAGAAAGTTGCGGGAGCTCCACATGGTAAAGCCGAAGGACTTCAACTAAAAGCTCCGAAGAAGGAAGCTCGAGCCCTATGTCAAAAAAGGCTTCGAAGATGACTACTTCCCTCTAGGGCGGCTTGGGAACGACTTCATCTTCGGGGACCCGTGTTAGGACCCTAGGTTCAAGCCGCTTGAACACGACCTCCTTCACTATTTCCTCGGTGTAGGTTGACCTGTCCAGGATGAAGGTATGCTTTGAGTACGTCTGAGAGGGCGACCAGAGGTCTTGAGGAGTGTAGACCCTAGGGACACCCGAAGCTCCTAGCGCCGCTGTAGCCACTGCCTACTGTTGGACGAGAAGGGAATACGAGGAGGGCCCCCATGGCGCCTTTCTTGGTCATTTTCTAGTGTCTTTGGAGGGACTCGGGAGACATAACGAGAGTGGTTAGGAAAAAGGGCTTCAAAAGCTAAGGCTTGGAAACAAGGAGTCTTCACGGTAACGGAAGACACCATTTCCCTTTTATAGGGTCCAGGGGCTTATACCACAAGTTTTCACGTGACGGTTATCTTCACCCTTTCTGCGCCTACCCTCGCCACTGACGAGTGGGGCCACTGCCAAAACCTCTCAAAAACAAAATCCTGAGATATCCGCGGTGGTTGGGATTTCAGAGTTGATGTCCCATTAGAAGAAGTGATTGGTTACCCGAGGCAACCCTTAGAGATCCCTAGGTGACGTTTGGGAAGCCGAAGAAACAATCGGTTGCCCGAAGCAGCGTTTGGGCACTCTAAGCCGAAGCCTTCCTAGATAGCATTGGTAATGGACACCTAGGCTCCGGACCCCTTCGCCTCAACCCCTCCGTGTCTCGGGACATGATGAAGCTAATCGTAAGGACTGCCGATATTTTAAAATTCAAAACATAGAGTTATTTCTTGTGTATACCGCCTTTCCCGCCATGCAGGGCATTTGAAAAGACATATTCTAGGGGCTACTATTGGAGGGAAAATAATCCCATCAGTCCTACCATTAGGCGGACGACTTCGAAGAACAATTTTGGAGCTTACAAAGTGCGAGGCCTTTTGATGTTCCTGTAGTACTCCGAAGGAGGAGGACCGAAGCCCATGGAGATATCCCTGACAACTGCACAGGAGGAGGGATCTAGAGCCTCCAAGTGCCCTGGTGGCCCCCACCACCTCCCTGTCCTCCGATGGCCCTTGCTCCGAAGGGGAGCTGCAAAATGGGACAAGACATTTGCTTTACTAGAGTGTTCACACATGCTCTTACTATTTTTCCCTTATGAGCCCCATGAATAGAGACCGCTATGACGATTGTAACTAGAGGATATGATAGTATTTTCCTGTTAGATATCTGCCTATAAATACCCCTCCCTTCTACTGTAATATAGACATTCATTCACGTAATAGAGCACACTTCGAACTAATCTAACGTTATTATCATATTCGGAGGCCTGGTTTAGTCCGCAGTTAACCTCTTCTTTTAGCTAGCCCTTCGAGGCTATTCAAATCTATTAACATAATCTTTTACGTCAACAATTATAAAATGTAAATTTGTATTTGGATAAAAAAATCATAGTCCAACTATCACAATATTTACCTTTCCATCACGACAGCTAAGATCCATTCAAAACTAGCACTAGATTATGGATCGTCATAGCCACCCTTCTCAAACTCTGATGAGGACATCGATAACAATGATAAAGACATCCAACACTCTATCATTCTTGGACCAATCACTCGCTCCCGTGCACGGAAGCTTAATTATGAGATGCGTTCGTTTCTTATTTTACATAATGATATGGATACGGATGAGATGCTACTTATGGATGATATTTTGACTCTAAGGAACATGAGAGAAGCACTTCTGGATCAAACACAAGGGGGAGAGGCGGCACAACAATCCAACTCGAATTCCACTTCAAACTCCGATTTCGGTTCGGATTCATTAGAGCATCCTTCAGTAAAATGAGCATAACTTTCTCGTACGGAGTCAGATTGAGGCGTTATTTAAGGCGTTGGAAAGATAACGAAAATATATTTCCAATGGGTCTGGTGCCAAGTCCTAGTTCATTACTAAACGTTCTGTATCGTCCGAACAAGTCATCTGGTGCTGCGTCACCGTTTTGGACCACGTCGGGCCTTGTATCTATTTAGGACCTTAAGCCCAACATTAGTCTCGACTTTTCCACAAACCCTAGGTATTAATACTCTGCAGCCGCTAGGGATTAGGTCTGGGTTTTTCTTAGTTTCGAATCTCTTGTAGATTGAACTCTGACTTGGTCAGATTACGGAACCCCACTTGAGAAATCGATCTCTCTTCTGTTTGTGAGATTGTGTTTCCGTGTTCTTGCTTGTGTTCTCGATTCACAGGCAGGGATAAGCTTTCTTGGCGAGGTCAATTATGTTCGTGCGTGGTTGATAACAAACGGAGCCGTGGTGTAGTGATTGCGGAGTTCGGATCTGTGGTGATCGGAAGCCGGATCGTCAACGTCGAGTCCTTCACCAATCGAGTTTACCCCCTGATATCGGGCACCCGTGCGCATCAAACTCCAGCACAATTTCTGAAAAACATTTTAATTTCTTACATTAAATTTATTCTTCTAGATTCTTAAACAAACTTATTTTAGCTAAAATAAATGCAACGCAGGAAAAAGCAAGCTAAGACACGCGAGAGACATGAGTGGAATTGGCGGTGGCATCCCATCCAAATCTCCCGATTCCAATTCCCATCCGCGCGACGGGAAGATTCAACGGAGCGGATGGCCAGGGCCAGCCAATCTCGCCACCAGTTCGTGCGCCTCCGCTCCTTCGGTTAACCTGCGCATCGTCACCGGAAAAAAAGCTAAAGACGTAGTAGCCTACAGTAGTGGCATGTATCTGCCATCTTATCAAACAATCAATTTTTTTAATCTACTAGCGTCAAAGGTGTAATGATTAAGCGATTATACATATTTTTAGTATAATCTATAAACTTCCAACCTATAATTAAATCAGAAAGTATTAGATAAAATATAAATAATTAAATGATATGTTTTCGTAGTTTTCACTGGCTCTGCCCTAGCTTGGACGCTTCTTCTTCCAAGGACTAAATCATGTCGCGATGGCGACGTTTGTGTGAGCCCAACGAGCACCATCTCCATCGCTAGCTAGCTTCCAGTGGTGGAGAAATGGGAAAGGTGTAATGGTGGCGTGGGGGTGGGTGGTAGCTAGCTAGGGCCCCGCCGGCCATACCCCCTGTCTCTCCAATCCTGCAGTCCACATGAGACGAGATGGGGAGATATCTCGACGAAGAAGACAAGCAGGTCCAAGTTGAGTATACAGCTATGATTTTGAAATTTCGTCTGAAACAGTTCAATTCTGAGGCGTATTTGCCCGTGGATTCTTACGCGAAACGGTTCAATTGTCGTATAAACGACTTTCCCTTCTAGAAAATCAAAGGATCAGAGCAAGCGAGGGTGGCCAGAGAGCCGTATTATTATTGTATAGGTTGAGATGTTTTAACTGATTTTTTACCTTAAAATCTAAGGGTGAACCAAACAGCTCACGCTAATGGTTTAGACATTGTTTGGATCCCATAAACTAATTGTTAATAGCTAATTTTTAACTTTAGTTCATTCAAACAGTCTAACTAATTACTAAACTAATTGTTAGTTTATGAGACAACTAATGGTTAGTCATTAGTCTATAAAAGTGAACTAATGGAAGCTAATAGGGGCCTTTACTTTTTTTTTTTTCAGATATTAGTCCAAAGTATCCAAACATATGTGAACTAATTATTAGCTAACTAATAACTAGTTCTAGCAAAATGAATGTTGTCTGCATCTAGATTTCACATATGATTAACATGTTGTAATTGGGTATAATCATAATGTTACATAATAATTACCCACCATACAATATATAAATAGTAATTTCACAACACATAGTTGATTTTTCAGAATTAAAGAAGCAAATCCTGAAATCCAGACGAGGAGCACTAAACAAAACGAGCAGTTCGTGTTTACATGGTAAGACAGTTGGCGATGAGCTCAGCTCAGGTATGTGTTAATGTGTGTGCGCGTGCGCCTGCCTGTGTGTAGTGATCTGATGTCTGAGCTGAACCTTAATTTTTGCTCAATTTTATATAGAAGCCTGCGGCCAATTGATGACCGAGTTGATGAAGATCAATTGATGACTCTGAATTTGTTTAATTCTGCAGCCAAGATCACCGAATTGAAGAGGATTAATTGATGTCTCTAAATTTGTTTACTTCTGCAGGGAAGGAGAGGCCGGAGAGGAAGGACAAGGCTGCAACTAAGAAATGGGTTTCCGTGACTGCATTATATTGAAACCTACTGATACTTGTGTTTGTTCTTCGATTCAGCTAAAGTAGTTTAGTGGTTTCTGAAACAGCGGTGGTCTTTCCTGACAGTGACTTTACGTACGCGTAATCTGACACGTATAGATGCAGATAACGAATAATGACAGCTTGCCAGTATTTGATTAGAGGGGAAAATTCATAGAAAGGAGAATTAGCTAGGCTCATTTGGCAGTGTGATACTAACACTGCAACTGCAAACTGAACTGGTCACGCCAAGAGGACAAAAGTCCATCGAAAAAAGAGAATATAAGATTAAATCAGCCAACGGGAATACAGCCATGCCACGGCTATCTCGACAATCAGCTCACATGGATGGAAGCTGAACAGAGGGCATCTGCAAGGGGAGATTGCGAGATTAGCTGTAGATGTGTGCCACTTGCGTTGCGAACCTGTTCAGAAAACCAGCGCCTGACGAGCCTCCTCCTGGCTGCATTGCAGGGCACGATGATTTGACATGGATTTTGTAAACTAGTTGTGGTTGCAAATTGCAGGTAGCCTGGTAGGAATCGAGGCCACTTGTGCTAGCTGATCACATAATCAACCAGCTGAAAATTTTCCCATCGACACCAAGTGGCATATAATGCTTGCATGGTTCCAACGATCTCATCATCAGGGAGGCGTACTCGCGGATGTGTGTTTAGGGCTAGTCAGTGATTGCCATGGATGATAGTTTCTGGCAGGAGCACGTACGGACAGGACAGTTGCGAGTGCTCAAAATAAGTTCAGTTTAAGTTCGGCCGCCTCATTTTTTGGCTTTTCTTCTGCTGTGCTAATGCCCGGTTGACACGAATACACCAACACGCACAAGTAACACATGCGTCGCAGCCAATGAGTTAAAGAGGAGCACTGTTAGCGAGTGAGCCAGTGATTGAGAAACTCCTGTCAATGTAGGCGTGCTCGATCGATCGTTCGGGCCCGGATGAGGGGTCCAGTTAGGTTGCTTCCGTCGGGTGACCGATCGGTTGCCAAAGTTTAGCGGCGGCACGGCGGCGCGGCGAGCAATAGACGTCGACGTCGACGTCACAATTGTAGGGGCCGGCGGCCACTTGGAGGGACACGCTACTGTCCTCTGGTTACGATCTGATGCCTACTACTTCGCCGTGAGCCGTTGTCTCCTCTCCGTAGATCGATCGGCTCAATCTGCTCAGATTTTGGGATTTTTTTTCATCAAAGTAAACCGCCGCCTGTGCCGTCTTAGCCGTGTGCCGGCAGTGCGACCGGACAGGGGCCTATATCCATCTAGATTGTAGATAATAAGATTGTTTTGCTCCACCAAAATCTTTCTCACTTCATAAAATTCTCCTAGAAACTGGTCTGATGCTGTTGCTGCACTATGAAATAGTTGCACATGTTTGATTTATAGGGCAGATCCAAATATAGAAATGATAGGATTTGATACAAATATACTATTGTTTCCTGTTCTATAGCAAGCACTGATCAAATTGATTTGGTTGACCTATGGATTGAAATTGTTATTATGTACGCTTGACGACTGAATACCCCTGAATGAACTTCTGTTTTACCGTCCAGAAACGATCTCCTGCCCGTATAAATGGAAGAGGGTGATTGTTCTGCACAGTTACGTTCACAGGATACTTTGCATTGCAAAAATCAAATCCTAAGACTCCTTTCAGGTCTCCATCATCGGAAAGCAATATAAAGGCTACTTTGCATACACGTCAGAAACACATCATGCTCAGCTCTTTCAGATGGGCAATCAAGTTTGAAGATGTGATGCATGTTACATCCATCAGACGTGGTTAACGATTTTTTTAAAATAATATATTTTAAAAAAATTTGAAATCTGTACGTCCGTTTCAAAAAATTGCAAAAGTAGCATGCGGTCGGCCGACCAAGAGCGAGTCGGCTCTTGGTTAGCCGACTGGTGCAACGTGGCGCCAAATAGCCATTCAACCGCCGACTGGCTGCCACGTGGCACCAGTCGGCTTACCATCCAACGACTCGCCCCCTATATAAAGGGGGCCGAACGACCCCCATCTCCCACCCCCACTCCTTGGCTGCACATTGAGGTAAGTTCCTCTCTTCTCTCTCCTCATATTTTAATTTTTTAGTTTAGTTTAGGAGTAGTTTAGTAGTAGTTTAGGATTAATTTAGTAGTAGTTTAGGATTATTTTAGGAATAATTTAATAGTTAATTAGAAGTTATAAACAATAATTTAAGATTTAATTAGTGCTAATTTAGCACTAATGTAACTATATTTTATTAGTTAATTAGTGGTAATTTAACAGTAATTTAAGATTAAATTAGCGGTTATTTAAAACTAATGTAGTTGTACGTTAATAGTTAATTAGTAGTAATTTAACAATAATTTAAGATTAAACTAGCATTAATTTAGAACTAATGTAGTTGTAGTTTAATAGTTAATTAGTGGTAATTTAACAGTAATTTAAGATTAAATTAGCGGTTATTTAAAACTAATGTAGCAATTCTTTAATAGTTAATTAGCGATAAGTTAATAATAATTTAAGATTAAATTAGCTGTAATTTAAAAATAATGTAGTTGTATTTTAATAGTTAATTAGTGGTAATTTAACAGTAATTTAAGATTAAATTAGTGGTAATGTAGGACTTATTTAACTATCTATTATTAGTAGATTAAGGGTAATTAAATAGTAATTAACATTAATTTATGAGTAATTTAATAATAATTTATGATTAATTTTCTGGTTTTTTTGTTGGGTCATTTTTATCATCAAGCACCTGATGATCTACACCCATCCATCCGTTTCACAATTGGCTTCAGCATCTCCTTTGTGAGGTATGTGCTCTTTTCCTGTAGTTTTATTTTTTGTTGTTTAAATAAAAACAATTTAATTGTAATTTAGTAGTAGTTTAATATTAATTAGTAATGTTTCAATCAAATAGCGGTTATTAAACAATGCTTTAAGATTAATTTAACAGTAGTTGTACTGCAACAATTTAATGCTAAATTTTGCCATGTCTGTGTGAACATTAATGTTTTCAGGAATTATGGATAGAACATCATTTAGAATTTACTATGGAGAAGGTCAAGTACTTATTGGTGATGATGGTGCTGACCTTAGTAGTTTTCAATGTACTAAAAATAGTTTAAGTCGTGTTGAGGAACGTGGCATTGATAGTATTAGGTAGTAGATTTATCATATATTTCGAGTGGATAAGGAGCAATGGGAGTTGTATTTGTATGCTCGATCCAGCCATGTGGCTGAAGGGTTATTTTGGGAGATGGCTGCTATTACCTCAAACAACTTGTGAAAGGGATATGTAAGAATGACGTTAGAGAAAAGGTTGAGAATGGATTTTGCTTGTCTGTTTCACTCCTCGTGTCCTTCCAACTATAGACTCAGCACCGCAACAAGTATTAGAGGTCGGCGAGCGTAGTCAAGTCCCATAGGTTATTCCCGACACAACTGCTGCAGGGCTAGCTGATGAAGGGGAGGAAGTAGAGGATGTAGATGAGGTGCTTGAAAGAGAGGATCATGATTTCGAGGAATCTATGGAGGAGGGTGGAGACGAGAACTCGGATGAAGAAGAGGGCAACAACGACAATGAAGAGCCCGACGTTGTGATTCCCAACGAGTGGAAAGAAGAAGATTTTCATGGTCTCAATATAAATGATGGACGTGATAATCATTGGGAGTATGCACATAATGAAGTGCATATGGATGTTGTGTATCCTACAAAGGATGCTGTGAAAGATGTAGTGAAAGCATGATCTTTGTCACTCCAGAGGCCATTTCGAGTGAAGATTTCAACTCGCACAATCTATGATGTTGTATACGAGAGAAAAAATTGTCCATGGAGAGTGCACACACATTAACCCAAGTGGGGAATTCATTGGGTCTACTCAATTGTGACCCAACATACATGTGTGGTTGATACAGCTGTAACAAGGCATAAGAATCTAAGTGCCAGTTACATTACACAACCTAAGAATCTAACTCGCACAATCTAATGACAACGACGTCAGCATAAGATGCTGGTAGAAGATTCTTCATATGTCCCGGCATCGATGATGACTTTATGGTAAGAACATAAACATTAATTTTAGTCCGTAGATACATAAATTAACTTAATAAGATTTGCTATTGCAGGATAATACAAGGAAGTGTCCTTTCACCCAATGGATCGATGATTCAAGCCAAGGATATGGTAGCGGGAATGTAAGACAAGCCGAGACTATTGAGGAGTACACCAGAAGAAAAGAAGAGCGTCTACTCAAGGTTGAGCATACTAGTTCACACTAGGATGACCAATCCTCTAGGAATTCCAGACTGGGAGCAATGATCTACGTGCGCATGTGGTAGTCGTTGTATTATACTGACATCGCTTGGAGGCAACTCAAGGGGAAAGAGAGAATTTGTGTGCCCCAACCTACATGACCATGTTGTGGTAAGTGATGAAAACAATAAAACATGTTGAATTTCTAACGCACAAAGATCTAACTAGTTACCGTGGCAGAAAAATGTTAGAAGATGCTCATTCTGATGATGGATAGATGTCACACAACCTACATACAAGGATGATTTCATCACAGAGGCAGAAAGTCATTCTGAGTACAAAACAAGAAGGATTGAAGCTGATGATCGAGCGATGCGTGCGAGATGGAGTGAAGAGGATAGACAACATAGGGAATATATAATAGGCAAAAACAACTTAGGTACAAAGAGCAACGAAGATGTGCTAGGCGAGAGAGAACAGAGAAATCAGTAGGACGACATTTGTACTATCCAACCATGTTTAACTAATTGTATGGACCTATGTTGTTTTCTTCGAATGTTCGGTACTAATAATTCATGATCAAACTCGTATGATACTAATAATTCAATACAACAAAACATAATATAAAATACCACTAATTAAAACAGTACAACACAAACAACACATAAAGCAGTACACAACATAACACAATACAACATAAATTTTAAAATACAAACTACACTACGTGCCTACTGAGTGCATCAAGGGTACTTTACCTTCATATGGCCTCCGGTCCTGCTGCATGCGCATGGCGAGCCCTCTCACGTTTCCTCTCTCTATCAGCCTCGCGGTCTTCTTTTTCCTTGTGCCCCGCCTCCTCCCTCCTCCTAAATTCTTCCTCGCGCTCCTCCTCCCGCTTGCGTCTCATCTCAAAGAGCTCCCTACTAAACTCATGGTGCCTCATAAGTGAGACCCAGTCCTCTGGATTCACCTATTTATCGATCCATTCGACAAAGTCACAGAGCGGAGGTGGTGATTGTGGAGGAGTTACCTACAAGCATAAATTTCAATAGACATATTGTAAGTGATTGATCGGAGTCAAATATGAAAAAGAACAGAAAAAATTCATTAATACTGGTTTGTTTGCACGTGGTCCACGCTTTGGCCTTGGCTTTGGCTTCTCCGAAGTCCAAGAGTAGTTCGTACACTTCCAGTACCTCATCTCATAGGTGAGGTCATCCTAGCTTCTACAAAATTTACATGTGTCTCCACAAAAACAAATGGGGGTTCGACACCTTGTGGCGGACTGTTGGACCGAAAAGGGCGACCAGAGGAGGGGTGAATGAGAGTTTTTTTAAAATTTTAGATTAAAACTAGCCTTCTGTTTTAAATTCTATCTCCTACGGAATAGGCTTCGAACACTCCCTTCGGAGGTTTGGTTCAGAGGTATTTTACAGCTCTGAACACAAGCTTTGCAAAGGGTAAAAAGTCGAAGACAAGGAGACTTTGCTCACTCCCACAAACACAAAAACACAACTCCGCACATGAGGTGCCTTCGAGTAGGCTTCGCACTTCACACTTCGCAGGAGTAAGTTTCCCTCTGTGGGCTTTGAACAGATACTTAGCACTAGCAACTAGTACTAGGCTTCATATACTGAAGGCATAGAAACATACAGAATCGACTTCGCTGTGGACCTCGACTTAGAAAAGAAAACGGGCTTCGAGCCCAGCTTAACTTAGTGCTTCGCTAGTAAACAGATAGGACTTGCCTCCATTTTACATAGAGCGAACTCACACTGAAGGACTCACAACACTAGCATGACCAGAATGAAAACACCCTTCGTTTGCAAAGAAATAGAGCTAAAAACACTAACTGACAGAATGAAGAGTAGCTTAAGGAACTCAACACATGCAATGCAAAACATGGATACAAGTTCAAGCAACAGATGAAAAACAGAATGAAAATTTCATTGCATGAACAGGGAACACAAAAGAGACTCACATTACTGAGTACATGGATGTGGCGGCTAGCTCTAGGAGTTCTAAAAATGGTTGCTCAAAGTGTTACCTAGACCTAGCCAACCTTCACTATTTATAGGCTCTACTCAACCCTGCGAATAGACTACACTACCCCTAAGGTTTACACTATTTTTGTCTCCACCAGACAAGGGGGTACAGATGTTAGTCTACTTTTTTCGAGGCTTCTTTTGTCAGCTTCGTAGAGGAGGCAGAATCAGCTTTTGCAGAGCAAACATGATCAACCTTTGCACAATGGAATCTTATAAAGCCCCCTTCGCACACCAAGTGTGTAGAAGCTTCGGTGACACGCTTTGAGCCAGAGGCCTTCACTTCACTGAAGTCAGTCTTCGATACATTGATGGTTTTGAGCCGAAGCCGTCAAAGCTCTTGAGCCTTCACACCATCACCTCTGGAGTGGACCACCATGGCTTCGTAGCTACTCCTAGCTTCGAATTCCGTCAGTCCATGTACCGAAGCCATGCATGGCCGAAGTACCTCAAGTCAGCCATACTCCGAAGCCCCACCTTCGGAGTACCTTCGCCACCTTCGAAGTCCCTCCGTCCAAGGCCTCCGCATGAAGCATTTCCATAAGCACCCCTTCGCAGTGTCTCAGCCCTGAGCATACTCTACGAAGAACCTTATCCCCGATCATGCCTTCGATGCACCTTGACTTCCGAGACCTTCATCACGTGTCCCTTCGAGTGCCTCCATCCGGAGCACACTTCGAACGCCTTGCCTCAATGCTGAGGACTGTCCACCATACTCCGAAGTCACTACTTCTGGAGCACCCTTTGAAGTGCCTCTCCTCTGAGGACTTTGCCTCGGGGTACCTTCAGCTGGAGCAACCCTCCGCACTTTCTGCCTTCGCCTGGCGCACTTTGACCCAAGGACCGACCTCAACCCCATGCAACCTTCGTGAGCGAGCTCCCCACTCGCCTGACATCAAGCCTCCCGCTTAACCCAAGTTCACTCGCTGCGAACCGTATGTTGCCTCCGAAGCCACCTGCGCACCACCGACTAAAAGACAAGTGTTTCTAGTACCCAGGAGACCTCTCCGGTAAACAACCTTTGGTACACACTCCGGTGTACCGCCCAAAGTACCTATCCCTTCGGTACAAACATATCATCATGTTCTGTTGGACCCCTCCGATAGACACACTCTGCTGCACAGCCGCAACCAGTAACCACCGAACCCTTCGGTAAACACGTCTCTGAACCCCTTCAGAGGGACCCCTTCGTCTAGAAGAGAACTTGTCAATCACTCATCACAGACTTGAAACCAAGGCACATTTCCACTTGGTTTCTCACAGACGGTGATGAGCATTGGGACCATAAGTAGCTATATCTTTTTTCACCATATTGCAATGTATCTCCATAAATTCAGTAAATTAAAATTCTACTAAGTATTATTAAACAACCGATAAATAAATCTTAAAGTACTGTCAAATTACTACTAAAGTATTGTTACTTAATAATTACTCCTAAACTACTACTAAATTAATCCTAATTTATTCCTAAACTACTCCTAAACTATTTCTAAATTACTACTAAAATACTACTAAACTAAACTACAAATATTAAAACTAGAGAAAAAAACACATACCTCTCGAAGGGAAATGGGTAGCCAAGGTTGGGGTGGGAGAAGGGTGGCGATCGACCCCGTTTTTATAGGGTTAAAGTCAGTTGTTGGAGAGCCGACTGCTGTAGCCAGTCAGCAGACCAATAACCGACTAGATGCAGTCGGCGGTTAAACGTCTGATTGATGCCCACGTGGCACCAGTCGGCCAGAAAATAGCCATTGGAGCCACATGGCAGGGAGTTAGCCCTTGGTCGGCCATCTCCTACTGATGTGGCAGCAATCGACTGACCAAGAGCTGACTCACCCATGAGTCAGCGGTGAGTCAGCTCTTGGTCAGCCGACCGCATGCTACTTATGCAATTTTTTGAAACGGGCATATAGATTTGAATGTTTTTTAAAAATATTATTTTTTCAAAAATCCGTGGTTAACCACGGATGAATGGGAGAAAATGAGAAGAAAAAGATACTATTTGCTGCTTATCGGAAGTTTTGACTAGACCATGTTAGTTTTAGATCTCTGAGAGGAGAGGGAGACCAAAGTCCCTCTCCTCCGCACCTCTTAACAAACCCTCCTATATCGCACAATGCCATTCAAATAGGGGAGAGGTCCACATCGCGTCCTTCTTGATGCTCTTGCGACCCTAAACCTTTCCCAAGATTTCTAAGTCACCTGATCTTCTATGGCGCTGCAGCAGTGGAAAGCCTCCCTCGCCTTCACACTGACCACGTTGGACATCACCGCCATAGTACTCGAAGGTGTGTACTCTCATCTGTTTCCCTCTCTGTTCACCTAAGAACTATGCCATGTTCTATTCTAACTTATTACCTGGCTATTGCTAATCCCATAGATCCCCAAAGTTCAACCTATCAATGGTATCTGAGCTGGGATGGTATCTTACTAGCTAGGGTGAGGGTGACATCGGGCCTCCTTGAGCTAGTGCCACCACCGTACTCAAATCCCTGAGAAGAAAACCGCAAGACCCGCCAACAAGAAACCCTAAGAAATCCCAACTCAGAACCTGTAAAATAAAGAGACATTCGGTTTCTACCGAAGATGAACTCACAGAAACAAAAAATAGAAAGAGGGTTAGGGTTTAGCCCGAAGCCTAACCCTAAGATTAAGGTAAAGGGGACACGGTACTCACCTCGTCGCCGCCGCTGAGTTCTCCGCTCGCCAAAAGGCGGGAAGGAACTATGGGTCGCCGTCGCCCATCGATGTTCGCTAGGAGCGAGGACATTGTTGACACAATAACGCGCCCACACACTGACGTTGATTTGAAGATCCAAAGCGCGTGACCGTCTCAAGGAAAAACCCTAAAATGTTGCGAGACACCAATGTCGCGTTCCAACGGATCTGTAATGGTTGTAAGGGTAACAGATTCGCCAGGTAATCAAACAAATATTTAAGAAATAAAGTTCGATTAGACGATGTGTGAGAAAATAATAAAACCTAATAAAACCGGCCAGGACAGGGCCGATTCTGATCTATAATAAAACGGAGGTCCGACCGTAGGTATACTCCCGATTAGATTGGTGATGCGAAGTGTCGCCGAAGGTACCCTTCGGCATTTGGTGTGGGATAAATTCGAAGTACCCTTAAGGAGGGGCTTTGGCCTGTTGGCAGGTCGAACCGGAGTAGCCTGGTCGGACCGATGCCTGCGAAGGGGTCACCGAAGAGGGCTTCGGCGTTCTGGTGCGAAGCGAGCTCCTAGCGGTTAGACCGATGGAGGGTACCCAATCAGACCGACAATAGACCTCGGTCGAAATGAGGGCTCCGACGTCACGGAGTCCAGTGTGAAGTATACTACGGTGGTATTCTCGCCGAAGAGGGCTTCGATGTGATGGCGAAGGATGCTCCGGGGCATAGCGGAGGGGTCCGGTCGGACCGGCGAGGGCCCCTCGGTCGGACCAGGGGGTGTTGGTGATGGTGCGACGAAGCGTGCCAAAAACATCCTGATGGCCCGGCATGGCAAAGTCCGGTCAGACCGGTGAAGCCCTATTGGTCGGACTGACAGGCTTCGGTCTGATCGCCTAAGGGCTCCGACGACCTTGAAGATGAATATCAATCACCCCCAAACTTCTTGGCAATTATTTTGAAGATGTTTTCCCTACAAAACAGTGAGAGATCAAGTGCAATCTAGCCTTGAGGCTGAACTTCCAAGGGTAGTAGGAGAAAACCGATAAAACGATAAAAATCCATTTCGTGGATTAAACGGGAGATTCACGGGCGAATCAACAAGGGTTACCGTGATTTTGACGCGGCGAATGGAGGGATTTCAGCGCAAACCCACAAAGATGGACGTTACTTGGCTAATCCTAGGGCAAGGAAAGTGGATTGAAAGGTAAAAGTATGATTCAAAGCGAGGGCTTTGTGTTGATATGAAAGCGGGGGTCCGCATGAATCGGCCTTGCCCCTATATTTATAGGGGGTGGTCTTGTTGCTATCTGGCGTCCAAAAAGAGTCCTGTTCGGCTAAAAGTTGTTAGGATATGATTAGAGATCAAAAACAGCCTGAAACTGCAATTTTATCCCTAATCCTGGACAAGGGCCGGTCTGACCAGGCCTACATGGCTGGTTTGACCAGCCCACCATGGTTGGTCAGACTAGCCCACCATGGATGGTCAGACCGGCCTGTGCCAGATGGTCACATTTTCGGCCAAAAGTACCACTTTTCGGTATTTTGTACATTTTGACCATTAGTGACATTTTTGGTGTAAACACATGCCCCCTGCCTTTTAGCGAACTTAGTGAGCTAAAAGCACAACAGGCTAAGGACGATACGGTCCATATCAGCCTTATGTTTCTCGGGTGTTCTTTTGTGAGTTCCCAAAAGTACCTAAAATGAATTCACTTACCAAATCGTCCATTTCATAACCCAAGGCGTGTGAATTTGATGAGGACGATTTGCACAAACTACTAATAAAACGAGGGGACTTAAGCGCCGGATTTTCCAAAAAACTGGCCTTTAGTAATTTTACTTGTGTTGCCCCCTCGGGCCCCTCATGAGGATGCGGTTCCTACTCAGCGAGGGTAGAAGCTGGCTTGCCAGCCAACTTCGGTCTCCACACCTAGCGTGTCCTAGCTATAGTTGTGGACTCGCCGGGTGGGCTACCTTTGCATTCTTTGGCCTCTTTTTCTCTAAGATACTTTGCACGAAGACATTGCAATCACCTCTTTTGGGACTTAGTCATCCCGAGAGGCGCCCATGAATCTTCCGACTTGGTTCTAGGTGTCACAAATTTGCTACCAGAACCTTCGGCCTAATGGGGTGTACCTGGAATGACCTTAGCTACCTGTGGGATGAACTCATGCTCCTGTTGAGGGTTCGACCTCTTTGGTGGCGGTGGCCGAGGGCGTTTGTCCTCGACCCTTCTTCCATGCCTCTGGAGAATCATCCTAAAAGTTACCTTCAACTTTTTGTGGGATTTAGACGAAGATGGCTTGTCGACATTTACTTCCTACATTCCTACCTCAGGGTTCTTTGGTATGAGCATGCATGTGCGAGGCTTCCCAATGACGACCGCCTTTCCTTTAGATGACTCGGCCTATATTTGGGCCGAATCAGTACCTTCTTCCCGTCAAGATCAATGTTGTTTACGGGAAAGAGATCATGATCTAGCTTCATTCTAGGGCTAGAATCTATCTTCAATCGTCCTTCATCTATGGCTGATTGAACTTGCCGATGAAAAACGTTGCATTCATTATTAGAATGGGAAAGCGAAGCATGCCACTTACAGTATGCGCATTTCTTCAAGTCATCGGCAAATGGAATGATGTGACCTTTAGGCAACCTGAGGAGCTTTCTTTTCAATAGAAAATCAAATATTTTATCGCACTTGGTCACATCAAACGAGTACTTAGCTTCATTGGGCCGACTCTTAGCGGGAGACGGCCGTAATTCGGAGCACGCAATTGTTTTAGATCCACTGGGCCAGGTCCATTCAGTCGTGTACATGTTAGCTGAATCCTCTTCTCCTAATGATTCTTCTTCGGAGTGCTCCACAATGTGCAGCTCAGCCTTAGGCTCACTAAAAACTTTAACGGACCTTTTGCCCTGGCTCGGCCTTCCTAGTCCAGAGCCTGCTATAAAACCTGACTAACCTTGAGGAAGTTTCAGCCGTCTAGCTTTTCCTTAATTTCAGAATGCAAACCGTTGAAAGCTAAGTCGGCCAGATCTCTCTTGGAGATGTTTAAACTAAAACATTGGTTCCTAGTGTCTTGGAAGCGCCTAATATAGTCAGAGACACTCTCCTTGGTCTTCTGTTTAACCGATGTCAAATGTGAGAGCCTAAGTTCAGTTTCCCCAGTGTAAAAATAATTGTGGAACTTCTATTCTAACTGGGCCCAAGTCTGGATGGAGTTCGGCGGTAGCGTCGAAAACCAAGTGAAAGCAGTGTCGGATGGTGATAAGGAAAATAATATGAGCTTAAGCGCATCCGACCCGCTTGCTTCACCACACTATGCTAGAAATTGGCCTATATGCTCTAGGGTGGTCTCGCTACTCTTGCCATCAAACTTGGTGAAGTCAGGAACCCTAAAGCCACGACGATATGGGATGGCATCAAAATGGTCTGGGTACGGCTTATGGTAAACCCTAATCCTATCCTGAGGCGTGTAACCAGTGCATTCCCTAACAAGCACGTGAATTCACTCATCAATATCCTCTATGCTTCCGGCCTGTGTGCGTCTCTCGTGCAGGGGCGCGACACATGGTGGTATGTTGGGGTGTCGGCCGTGTGGCTCCTCCTCTCGTGCCGGCTCATGATAAATGGGATGCTCAGGCCTATGTGGGTATGCGAGAGCAGGAGGTACGTGCAGCATGTGAAAGGGCAGCGTGGGCGTATGCAGTGTGTAATAAAATGGGGCGGTCTGACTAGCCATAGGGATGGTTTGACCGTAGGCACACTGGCCGGTCGGACCGGCCTGGTAGCTGGTCTGACCGTAGGTATACGGGTCGGTCGGGTCGGCCTGGTAGCTGGTCAGACCGTCTATCATCGGTGATGGTGCCTGGTACATGCTGGTTTGGCCGGCCCAAGGGCCGACCTGACCGACAGTGGTGTGCACAGCCTCGGCCCTGGAAATTTGGGATGTATATGTAATGGCCTTTCAGGTGCTTCCGTCGGTTCTACTGTGTATGTGGTGCACGGGGGGTAGGCTAGCAATCGAGGTGTGAGAAACGGCCTCGGAAAAGCCGAATCTCCTAAACATCGCTTCCATTTTAGGCCCTAGCCGATTTGAAAATGTAGCACTAACGGACTGATCCACTGTAGCGGCTATCTCCTGTCTAATATCTAAGGGGGATAAAGACGGGAGGGATGGTGGTGGTACCTTGTTTCTGACGGGGTCTAGGATGTCAATGTCACGCTTGACAAAGCCTGTGCGAGTTTTCTTATAGCGTCCGAGCATGAGGGCATCAAATTCCTTTGTCTTGGCTTTGATCTCGGCCCGATCCTCTTCGGGGATGTCCGCGAGAGTAGGGAGGATGATGTTGCGGTTGTCGATTTCCGTGTTCATGCCCCCTGGGTCCATCAACAATAGGGGTACTGTTGCCGTAGTCATAGTAGCCGTGGCCAATGTACCCGCAATCGATGAAGACGTGCTCGTCATGTTGATGTCTTCCCTAGCGGAGTCGCCAAAGAGAGTGTTGACACGAAAACGCGCCCACACACTGACGTCGATTCGACGATCCAAAAGCTTGCGACTGTCTCAAGGATAAACCCTAAAATGTCGCGAGACGCCGACGTCGCGTTCCGATGGATCCTTAATGGTTGTAATGGTAACGGAGTTGCTAGGTAATCAAACAAATACTTAATAAATAAAGTTCGATTAGTCAATGTGTGAGAAAATAATAAAACCTAATAAAACCAGCTAGAATAGGGCTGATTCTGATTTGTAATAAAACGGTGGTCGGACTGGAGGTATACTCCTGGTTAGACTGGTGATGCAAAGTGTCACTGAAGGTACCCTTCGACATTTGGCACAAGATAAATTCGAAGAACCCCGAAGGGGGGGCTTCGGCCTATTGGTCGGTCGAACCGAAGTAGCCCAGTCAGACCGATGCCTGCGAAGGGGTCGCCGAAGAGGGATTTGGCGTTCTGGTGTGAAGCGAACTCTAGGCGGTCAAACCAATGGAGGGTACCCGGTCAGATCGACAAAAGACCTCAGTTGGACCGAGGGCTCCAGCGTCATGGAGTCTGGTGCAAAGTATACTACGAAGGTATTTTCGCCGAAGAGGGTTTCAGCGTGATGGCGAAGGATGCTCCGGGGCACAGCGGAGGGGTCCGGTGGATCGGTGAGGGCCCCTCGGTCGGACCGAGGGGTTCTTGTGATAGTGTGGCGAAGCGTGCCGACAACAGCCTGATGGCCCAGCATGACAACGTCCTGTCAGATCGGCGAAGCCCTGTCGGTTGGACCGATAGGCTTAGGTCTGATCGCCTAAGGGCTCCAGTGACCTTGAAGATGAATAGCAATCACCCCAAACTTCTTGGTGATGATTTTGAAGATGTTTCCCCTGCAAAGTAGTGAGAGATCAAGTGCAATCTGGCCTAGAGGTCGAACTTCCAAGGGTAGTAGGAGAAAACCAATAAAACGATAAAAATCCGTTTCATGGATTAAACGGGAGATTCACGGGTGAATCAACAAGGGTTACCGTCATTTCGACATGGCAAACGGAAGGATTTCAGCGCAAACTCATGAAGATGGACGTTACTTGGCTAATCCTAGGGTAAGGAAAGTAGATTGAAAGGTAAAAGTACGATTCAAAGCGAGGGCTTTGTGTTGATATGAAAGCGGGGGTCCTCATGAATCGGCCTTGCCCCTATATTTGTAGGGGGTGGTCTTGGTGCTATTTGGCATCCAAAAAGAGTCTTCTTTGGCTAAAAGTGGTTAGGATATGATTAGAGATCAAAAACAACCCGAAACTATAATTTTATCCCTAATCCTGGACAAGGGCCGGTCTAACCGGACCCATTGGGCCGGTCTAACCGGGCCTACATGGCCGGTCAGAACAGCCTATGCCAGATTGTCACATTTTCGGCCAAAAGTACTAGTTTTCGGTATTTTGTACATTTTGACCATTAGTGACATTTTTGGGTGTAAACATACGCATACACGGATCTAACTGACTAGTACTATTGTGGGCTAACTCTATAGAGCCTCACTCACCCTCAGGTGAGTGGAGGACTCCGGTGAGATAGCCCACGGGTAGTGCTTGTACTGCCGCCTCAGCTCTCACCACCGTTGCTCATGCTCACAGCTGTTTTTGCCACATCTCTCTCTGCACGCTCGGGGAAGGGGAAAATGTATTAGGGTTCGGCGTGTGGCATGACTGACAATTTTTATTTGTCCACAATTGATGTGCAGCCGTCGATCAAGATCTATGCCAGCATTGATCAGACTAGTAATCGGCCTAGGTAAGAGGGATAATTATCGGCCGAGGCCTAGGTTGCGGCGGTGAGCGGGCGACGCGCATGTCGTGCCTTTTGGCAAGACCGATTTCATTAGTGGGCTGAATTTTGGGCCTAATTTTGTTTTCCATTTTAAGAATTTAAGTACCACATTTTCTGTTTGAGTAATTTATGGAAATTAATAAAAATGGCCTAAAATTAAGAAAAATAAGTTTAGCTGCGAGGAAAATTTTGTATATTTCATTATGATCAATAGCACAGTTTTGAATTTTTTAAGCATTTTATAAGCACTATATTATATTTTCTGATTTAAATTTAGTCCAATGACTATGTTTAATTGGGAAATATTTGAGAAGTGCATTAATTATGTTTAAGTCTTCTGCTGTGCTTACACTATGTAGAATTCATTCAAGTTCATCCCTATGATTTAAGTGTTATTTATTTTTGTTGATCAAATTTGAACCAACGAGATTATTTGATTAACATGATAAATAATTTCAGTTTATATAGTAATTTTTATCTCCTTACCAACATTGGTGATAAAGTTGCTATGTTTAAGTTGAATTGATTTTATTTCTGCCCAATGGTAATATAGAATTAATTCCCCTTTTAAGTGTGTCACATGTTGATTTTGACCAATGTTAAATTTTCATGTGTCATATTATCTCTGCTATTTAACCCTTTGGTAATGTTACTTATAAGCAATATGCTAAGTTAGCTCTCTAGCATTGAGCCTCTTAGTTCATGGATAGAAAGTATCGAGATAACGCTTGCGCTATGGGATATCAATCATGCATTGATGTATGATTGTCCTACTAAGTCTATGATGCCATCTATGAGCATGAGGGCCAAGAGGCTTTTGTCACAAGGTCACGAGGCTTCGTAGAAATAAGAATTAAGTATGACATAGATCGTACTAGGTGAAATTAGTCAAATCACAAATATCTTATGGTTATTAAGAGCTCCATCATGGAGCAGATCAGTACACTGACTCTTCTAAGGCGTATGCTAGGACACTAATTAAGAAACACATATTAAGGATGAGCAACATGGATTCGAAGTTGAAACCTGTGCTCATGGAGATGAAGGACGATTTTGTCGTCCATTTGATTATGACATTATACTAAGGATTTTGATCATTTTGTGATCAACTACAACTCGCGACCATAGGGTTGGAGTTTGTAGAAACTGATTTCTAACTGTGTATAAGAAAAGAAAGAATTAATGAAGCACATGGCGATTCAGGTTTGTTGATGCCAAGATTTGGTAAAGCCCAGGGCCCACCAAGGATGTCGTACGGTCAATGAAAGTCAAGAAGAGTCTAGTCAAAGATAGTCAAAGAAGCCCATCCATTACAACACTAGCTGGAAAGGGAGGAGCCGATGAGGAGAAGATAAAGATTATCCAGCTATGTCAAACAACTACTCGGCGCATCGCCACCCTTGGCTTCCACAGGTTAATCCCGGTGGGATTTGGCACTCGGATTTGGGCTGCATCATTTCGATCTCCGGCAACCTCACCAGCATCAAGATACGGGCTGACATCAAAGGAGAACTGACAGGCAAAAGACTAAGAAAATAAAAGGAAGGTTAGATAAATAAAAAGATAGACATGCCGGTGTCAAAACAAGGGGACTCACGTTTGGATTGGAACAACTGGTTGTGGAAAATCGGCAGCAATGGGAGCTGAATTTACACCCTCCGTCATAATGACCCGGGGGAAGGTGGGCATTCAACGTCAGGATTATCCTGCTCAAGAATTGGTTACATCCAAAGGTCGGCATTAGACACGTGAAAGATAGTAAAAGAGAAACGAAAGATGAGAAAGTAAAGATACCTAGCGAGTAGCGTCAGCACCGATAGTCGATGCCTTGGGAGCAGTAACAACAACCTCCAGCATATCAGCAACCTCTACAGTAACTTCGATGGCCTTCAGCTGATTCATCCTTCATATGATCAAACACCGCGTAGAGGGAGTTGACATCAATAGAAGATGGTGGGGGCTAAAAATAAAAAACGGTGTCTGACGTCACGGTTACAAAAGAGGAAATGCTGGTACCAAAGACAAGGACAAACCTGGACAGAAGATGGTATCTCAGCTGCTGATAGAGTACGAATGGTAGGGGCCAGTGCATTCGAAGAGGCGGATGGCACCGAAGGAATCTGGTCTGTCTGACCAACGCGAGCCCTGGTGGATCGGCGTAGGACCAGGCCGACGCTTGATGTTTGAGCGCCAAACCCTTGGAATGTCTCTTAGTAACCAAGTTGAAATGTGCTTTGGTTTCAAGTCTATGATGAGTGATTGAAAAGTTTCATTCTATGCAAAGGTGTCCCTCCGAAGGGGTTCAAAGGTGTTTGCTGGCTGCAGATGTTGCAGCGGAGTATGTCTATCGAAGGGGTCCGGTAGAATACGATGAGAAGTCTGTACCGAAGGGCTCGATACTCTGGGCGGTACACTAGAGTGTGTACCGGAGGTTGCTTACCCGGAGAGGTCTCTAGGGTATCGTATACACTTGTCTGCTTGTCAGTGGTGTGCAGGTGACTTTGGAGGCGACAAGACGGTTCGTAGTAGGTGAACCTGGGTCAAGTAGGGAGCTTGATTCCAGGTGAGCGGGGATCTCGGTCATGGAGGCTGCATGAAGTCAAGGTCGGTCCTCAGGTCGAGGTGCACCATGCGAAGGCAGAAAGTGTAGAGGGTGGCTCTGGCTGAAGGTACCTCGAGGGAAAATCCTCGGAGGTGAGGCACTTCGAAGGGTGACTACGAAGGAGTAACTTCGAAGGCTGATGAACGAAGTCCTCAGGAATGAGGCAAGACTCCCAAGTGTGCTCCAGACGGAGATATTTTGAAGGACACCTGATGAAGGTCTCAAAAGTCAAGGTGCATCGAAGGCATGGTCCGGGTAAGGCTCTACGGGAGTGTGCTCTGGGTAGAGACACTATGGAGTGATTATGGAAGTGCTTTGTGCGGAGGCCTTGGACGAAGGAGGGACTTTGGAAGGTGGTGAAGATACTTCGAAGGTGGGGGCTTCAGAGTAAGGATGACTTGAAGTACTTTGGCCATGTACGTCTTCGGTACATGGACGGACAGAATTCGAGCTTGGTGTAGCTGTGAAGCCATGGTGATTCACTCTGGAGGTGATGGTGCGGAGGCTCAAGGGCTTTGACGATTTCGGCTCAAAATCGTCAATATATCGAAGACTGACTTTGGTGAAGCGAAGGCCTTTAGGTTCGAAGCATGTCACCGAAAGCCTCTGCACACGTCGTGTGCGAAGGGGGCTCCAGAAGATTCTGCTTTGAAAAAGCTGATCGTGTCAGCTCTACAAAGGCTGATACTGTCTGCCCTGCGAAGCTGACAAAAGGAGCTTCCAATAAAGTAGACTACCGTCTGTACCCCCGTGCCTGCCAGAGACAAAAACATTGTAAACCCTAGGGGTATTGTACTCTATTCGCAAGTCAGAGTAGTGCCTATAAAAGGAGAGGCAGGTTGAGGTCTAGGGTAACACCGTGTACTCCATTTTAGAACCTTCTATTTTCCTGTAGCCTTGGCCAGTCACCATGAAGTGTTCTCTGAACTTGTGAGTTTTGTGTTCCTTGTTCTAGCAATGAAATTTCCATTCTGTTTTTTATCTATTGCTTGAACTTGTATCTGTGTTTTGAACTGCATGAGTTGAGTTATCTGTACTTCACTTTGTTCTGGGTTAATCTCAGTAATGCTCTGTGTTATTTCCAATGAAGTGTCTTTTGTCTCTCATGCGTGTGATTCTTGTGAATGTTTCTGGTGCATGTTCGCTCCGTGTTAATCTGAAGTTGAGTCCTCACAGTTAACTAGCGAAGCACCCTCTGAAGTGTGGACTCGACGCCTACTGTTTCTTTTTGTATCCGAAGTTCTCATTGTAGTTAGTTTTGTGTCTGTTTATAGGAAATCAAAGTATGAAGCCTAGTACCAGTTACTAGTGCGGCGTATTTGTTCAGAGCTCTCTGAGGGAAACACACTTCTATGAAGTACAGTAGTGCGAAGCCTGCTTGAAGGCACCTCGTGTGCAGAGCCTACACTATCTTTGCAGAGTTCAGTACGTTTTTGGGTTTCTGAGTGCGAGCGAAGTCTTCTGAACTTCGAACTTTTACCCCATTTGAAGCCTGTGTTCGGAGTGTGTTCGATACCTCCGAACTAGACACTTCTGTTGACACGAAAACGTGCCTCCGCACTTGGGCCGGTTCAACGATTCAAAAACGTCACGAAACATTGACGTCATGTTCCGACAATCCTTAAACCGTGGTAAGGGAATAATGGAGTCGCCAGACAATCAAATACTATTAGCCTAAAATTACTCAATTAACCGAAGTGTTGGAAAAATAACTGAAAATGATAATCTACCTAACTAAACCCAACCAACCAGAACAGGGCCGGTTGGACCGAAACCTAAATGGCGGTCAGACCAGCCAGGGGTTCGGTCAGACCGATGCTATGACGTCGGTCGGGCCAGTGGTGCAAAGGTTTGGTTGAAGGGGGCTTCGGCTTGGGCTGCGAAGTGCTCATAGAAGGTCACCCTTTGGTGAGTCAGACCGAGGTTATCCCTCTAGTCAGGCTGCTAGTGGCTGAAGGGGTCAGGGGGACTTCTAGGCGAGGTTACCTCCACTACGAAGTAGTCCCCGGTGCGAAGGGTTTGGTCAGACCGACGGTGACACGTCGGTCAGACCGGCTGTTGCCGGCAACAGGGATGACGGATCCGGCACACGTCGGTCAGACCGGCCAGGCAACGTCGGTCCGACCGACAATGCCAGATCAGAACGCCTAAGTACTCCGATGACCATCTTGCTGTGGATATCTTGCCACCAAAGTTCTTGGATAAGAGTATGAAGAAGAACACACTGCAAAACACCAAAAGAAACTAGGGGTAATTCGGCCAAGGGACCGAAATACCGGTAAAAACTGATAAAAACGAATAGAAATCTGTTACGTGGATGAAACAGACGATTCATGAGCGAACCAACAAGGACTTACCGTGATTATGACGCGGCACACGGATGGTTTACTGCGCAAACCAACAAAGATGTATTGGATCTATTAGGGTTTTTTTGGGGGGTCTCCTTGAATCGGCCTTGCCTCTATTTATAGAGGTTGAGCATGATGTCCTGGGCTTCTAATTGGAGTTGTGCACGAGTCACAGTCCTCAAAAATCAATTAGGGATAAAAAATACCCTGAAATCATCTAGTTTGACTTGGACACGGATTTGTCTGGTCTGACCGGGCCTAGGGCCGGTCTAACCAAAGTGGTGTTGGTCAGACCGTCCTGTGCTAGGAATTTTGCACATTCTCTGTTATGTTACCAAAATTTGATATTTCGACAACCTTAACCATTAATGCCACTTTTTGCTATCAACACATGCCCCCTGCGTTTGGGCCAACTTTAGTAGGCCAAAAGCACAACGAGCTAGGGGTGATATGCTTTATATCATCCTTTCGACACTTCAAGCGTTTTGCCATACACTTGGGAAGTACCTTTTCAAATACCTACCATTCAAAGCCCTATGAAATCGCTCTCCTTGAAGTGACTGTAGCAAATATGCATTACTTGGAGTGATTTCAATGATTCTAAAAGGACCTTCCCAACTAGGCGACCATTTGCCAAATTTTGGGCTCTTAGTGCCTAAAGGAAAAATCGTCTTCCAAACCAAGTCACCAACTTGAAACGATTTTGCTCTTACTTTCTTATTATAAGCTCTATCCACTCTTCTTTTCTCTCTTTCTATTGCTTCTAGAACTCTCAACCTCTTATCGGTCATTTCTTCTACAATATCCTTCAAAAGAGTTTCGTACTCATCGACCGATAAGCCATCTTGTTTAAGTAATCTTAAAGAGCCAAGATTTACCTCCACGGGTAAAATGACTTCTTGACCATACACCAACTCCTATGGACTTACCCTGGTTACACCATGCTTTGCAACTCTACATGCCCAAAATGCTTCAGAAAGCACTTCATGCCACCTTTTAGGAAACTCTTCAATCTTTTTCTTAATGAGCTTGATCACAGTATTATTACTAGACTCGGCTTGACCATTGGCTTGAGCATAGTATGGTGAAGAGTTTACCAACTTTATACCATATGATTCGGCAAAATCACATACTTCTTTAGAAACAAATGAAGCACCCTGATCTGTAGTAAGAGTTTGAGGAATACCAAATCTATGTATAATGTGTTTCAAGATGAAATCAATTACCTCGTTTTGCGTCATTTTCTTGAGAGGCACGACTTCGGTCGACTTGGTGAAGTAGTCTATAGCCATCAACACGAACCGATGCCTTTTTGAAGAAGAAGGATAAATTTGGCCGATGAAGTCCAAGGCCCAACCTCGGAATGACCATAGTTTGATAATGGGGTTAAGTAAAGATGCAGGAACCAGATAATATTACCAAACCTTTGACAAGCTTCACACCCCCTATAATACTTAAAACAGTACTCAGTCATGGTCGGCCAATAAAAACCCGCTCTTTTGAAAATCCAACTCATTTTCTGGGCTGACTTATGGGTATAACAAATACCTTCATGTACTTCACCCACAACAAGTCTAGATTTATCGACATTCAAACATCTCAAAAGTACTGTGTCAACAGTTCGACGATACAACTCATCATCGAGTAGCACAAATTTCAACGATTGCCGCTGAACTTTCTGATCGACCCACTTGCTAGGATCTCTCAAATATTGAATAATTGGAATCCTCCAATCATCCCCATAACTTTCTGAAGTGCTCGCCAAATCTTTGTTTGAGTTGGAGTTTAAATTACAAACCTTGGCTTGCCTCCCTGTGTCCTAAACTTTCTTGATGCAGGTCGGTCAGACTGGCCATAGGGGGCTGGTCAGACCGATTGTTTTCAGTTAGTCGACACAGGGCGGTCAGACCGTCCTGGTAGGGCCGGTCAGACCGACTAGACACCTGCGGTCGGACCGGCCATATCAGGCCGATCAGACCAAAATGCTCTGACTCGCATGGTAAATTAAAGTCAAGCATCGGTTTTTCTTGTGCGAAAAATTTACCTCTTTTAATTTGGTAACCAGATGCTTGTTGAGCCAAGTCATTTGCTACTGAATTGGCTTCTCTAGACACGTGTGAAATCTCAAAATCATCAAGAGTAGCAATTATGTCTAGACATTTATCCAAGTAGCTATTTAGCAAACCATTAAAACATTGAGCAAGTCTAGCTACTTGTTGAACTACTAATAGCGAATCACTATATGCATGAACATATTTAATACCCATAGAGCTTAGCAATTCAAGTCCTAACAACAATGCTTCATATTCAACTTGATTATTAGTACAAGGGAATTCTAATCAGGTCGAGGTTTCGAAACTCACACTATTGGGCGATATGATCACAACTCCAACACCTTGGCCATTCTTGCAAGCCTAACCATCAAAGTAAAGTTTCCATGGTATTACCTCAATCAAAGCAGCGTCACTACTCCAATTGACATCTACATGGTGGTCAACTATAAAATTAGCGACGATTTGACCTTTCATAGGTTTTAAAGGTTCATAAGCCAAATCTTACTCGATTAAAGCGTAAGCCCACTTTCTGATTCTCCCACTTAGAATCGGCTTTTGCAACATGTACTTTATGACATCGGTTTGACAAGTCACAATATATGTGCTAGATAAAAGATAGTGCCGAAGCTTGGTGCATGCATAATAAAGCGATAAACATAAACGTTCTAGAAACACGTACCTTGTTTCGACATTCAATAGGCGGTGGCTCAAGAAAGTGATGATGTACTCTTTTCCCTCCACTTCCTGAGTTAGCACAGCCCCTATCACGCCTTCTTCTGCAGCAACATACAACCGAAACAGAAATCCGGCTTTTGGTGCTCTAACCACTGTAGGACCGAAAGTAGCGACCAGAGGGCGGGGTGAATGGGCGCCTTAAAAATTCTTTCGAATATATGGCCTGTTCCCAACACCCAACACAACTCAAAAGACTAAGCAACAGAAAATGAACAGATAGCCTAAGTCTAAAGGTATCTAGCCTAGAATCAACTGATGTTAAACAGAGAATTACCAAAGCAGTGCAACTAGGCAGATAAAAAAAGTATACTAGACATGTCAGGCCAAACTTCTCAATGAAATGATCTAAGTATATATTGATGGGGGAGTGGTCCCGATCTTCCGCTAGGTAAAGGATAACTTGGGTTGGTGGAGAATCTCGACGTTGGCGATCCAAGGCTCCGGTCCGGCGGATCAAAACCTTGCAATCGTTACACCACTGTCTCCGTTGGTTATCAACCACGCAGAATGCGATTGACCTCACCACGAAGGCTAATTCCTGCAAGTGAACCCAAGAACACAAGCAAGAACAGGAAGGATACAAGTCGAATGCCAAATCACAGACAAACGATGATAAGGTGAGGTTTCACAAACGCCAATGCAGCAGCCAATCGGTCCGGTGCAAGAGGCGGGATCTAAACACACATGTGCAGATGCAAACAAAGCAAAACCTAACCCTAGAGGCGGCTGGCGTGAGTATATAAGGCGTGGGCAGCCTGTGGAAGGCGTACAGACTTGGGCTGTGGGCTAGAAGATGTACAGACTCGGGCTATGGGCCAACACGGCCCAATTCTGTCACGCAGGACTGTTTTAAACACACAGGTCGACTCGAGACTCAAAAAGAGACGAAACCAACTGCAAACGATCCGTCTTCTCCTCATCTTTCCAAAAAGTCCAAGAACGCACCAATCGGACTTCGTATGAGGAAGTTATGCCCATTTTGGTGCATGGTGGTCGATGTAGTCCGAACCAGCGAATTCTTGACTTCAAATCATCCGTGTGACTCCGTCTTCAACTCCAACTCTTCTATTCCATCTCCCATGTTCCTAAGAAACAAAATATCACTAGTATTCAGTAGCATCCCATCCAAACAAATATTAACATAGTTGCTAAGGAAAGAATTAACCTCATGGTTCAAGCGACGGGCACGGGCGCGTGTGATTGGTCCTTGTACTTGAATTGTAGGTGGAGGCTCCATGTGTGTATCATGTGAAGTGATGTCCTCATCATATATAAAGTGAGATGAGAAGTTACTGTTCAGATTTGTCTCCTGTTCAAAACTTGGCGAAGCCTGCTTCGCCCGTCGAGGTCTGCTTCGGTGGTCGAAGCCTACTTCACTGGTCGAAGCCTGCTTCAGAGGTTAGTTGCGAAACTTGCCGAAGTCTGTTGTGAAAATGCCGAAGGTATGTTTTGGTCTATCCTAGTTCGAAGTGGCAGGGAGCGAAGTATGCTTTGAAGCGAAGTACGGAAGTATTGAAGCTAGCTTCGAATTGAGTGCTTCGAAGCCTATCCTTCGAACAGAATACTTCGAACGCAACGCACAGACTGACAACCTTCGAACGAAGAAGCGAAGACTGACACGCGACAGAGAAACCAAAACGAAGCCTACACTCTACCTTCGAACAAACACACCAAGGACCTTCGAAGAAGACGGAAGCAAACACTGAGCGAAGTCTAACAGAAAGACAAGCTTTGAAGCCAACTTCGAAACCTGTCGAAGTATGGACTTCGAAGAGCTTGAGTCGGAGTACCTTCGCACAGATGTTCGAAGTATCAAACACTGACAGTTCAAAAGGTCCTTCGAAGCTAGCAACTCAGGACACAGAACGAAGTTCAAAGTTCAAACGAAGCCTTCGAGTATATCAGATCGAAGCCTGCCTCACAGAGCTGAGGGCCTTCGAACTGAGAGGGTGGCTTCGCCAGAAAACAGTCAGAAAAGGTACTCAGTCCTGTCAACTTCGATCAAAAAGCTGCGCAGAAAAGCAAGCTAGAGTACTAGTGTACTGTTGCTATAGGAAGTAGTACTACTTGCTACAGTGCGCAAGAACTAGTACTCCTCGTGAAGAACAAGTTACAGCAACAGAGAAGCTTCTTCTCAGGGAATAAATTAACCGCAAGCACACAACAGCAAAGACATTGAATGAAATGCTGCGCACATAAATGCTTCGCACAAAATAGCCAAAATAAATTCTTCCAGACAGCAAAGAACCAAGTGAATCTCAGAAATAACCGGGCTTGTTGCCTGGCGGCGCACGCATGAACATGAGAGGAGAGAGACAAAGCAAGAGACAAAATGACCCAAAGGAGTAGTATTGATTTCAGCAAAAGGGTAGTCCAACCCTATGGATTGGGGCCCTATTTATAGGCTGCACAATGGCCTAGAATATTCCACCAGCCCCTTAGGGTTTTTTACAGACACAGGAATAAAGGAAAAGACTCTACTACCCTTAGGTATTTTTACAGACACGACTGACTGACTGTGGGCCTAGAGATACAGATGACATATCCGGAAGCTAAGTTTTCGTAGCGACTACGGCTTTTCTTCTGGACAGTCGGATACAAGATCAACGGTTGTCAGTTTTGCGCCGAAACTGAAAAAGCCTCCACTAACTTTGCACCAGGTACCCGGATTGGGCCGGCCCGACTCCGCAGCTCTCTCTGCCCGGCAGTCGCTCACCGCCCGTGTCCCTGAGTCAATCCTGGTCAACAGCCCAGTGGGTCTTCTGCTGCTTCTGGCCCATGTACCCGGATTGGGCCAGCCCGACTTCGCAGCCTCCTCTGCCCGACAGTCGCTCGCTGCCCATGTAACTGAGTCACACGCGGCCCATGAAACAGCAGATCTTCATTCATCTTCAGTCCTCTTTGACTATTGTTGACAATGACTCATCACTTCTGGAGCCATGAGGCCCACGCTATTCAGCATGGCTCCTCAACCACCAGCAGTGATGACAAGCACTCTTTAATCCTCTCGAAAGCACGTTGTTGACTCACCCCCAAGTGAACACAGCTTCATTCTTTAGTCGAAGTATGGGGACAAAAGCATCAATCTTGCCAGACAGGTTAGATATAAAGTGACACAAATAATTAACCTTGCCTAGCAACTTTTGCATGTCTCTCTTGCATGTCTGCGCTTCACAATTCCTAATCTTCTCAAGCCTCTTGGGATCAATCTCAATACCTCTCTCATGGATCATGAATCCCAAGAACTTGCCCGCCGACACGCCAAAATCACACTTAAGTGGGTTTATTTTTAAGCCATACTAACGCATCCTATCAAAATCAACTTTCAAATCGGCTAAATGGTTTCCCATAGCATCCGATTTGACTACAACATCATCTATGTAGACCTCTAGCATAACTCCTAGCAAGTCGAGAAAGATCAAGTTCATAGCACGTTGATATGTAGCACCAGCATTCTTTAAACCAAATGTTATAGTAACCCACTCAAACAAGCCGACAAAACTAGGGCATCGAAAGACTGTCTTGTAGACGTCCTCTTCGATCATAAAGATCTAATCATAACCGGTGTTGCCATCGAGAAAACTAAGTACCTTGTGTCCTAAAGCATCGTTAATCAGCATGTAGGCTATCGGCATGGGATACTCATCCTTCGGAGTGGCCTTGTTCAGGTCCCTGAAATCAATACACACACGAATCTTGCCACTCCCTTTCTTCTCTACATGCACGATGTTAGCGACCCATTCGGCATACCTGCATGGCCTAATGAACTCAGGCTTAAGTAACCGCTCTATCTCTTCTTTAACTCGGTCATACACGACCAAATTAAAGTGAGGGGGGTATTTATAAGGCCTAAACCCGGGTTTGATAGGCATCTGATGCTCCACGAGCTCACGGCTAAGTCTCAGCATCTCTCTATACTCCCATGCGAAACAATCGACATACGACCAAAGCAATTTTATTACTTTGGCCTTTTCATTAGCCTGCAAATTTTTTGTTTACAAAGGTCGGCCTTGTAATCCTACCATTGCCTATGTCGACCTCTTCTAGAGGATCAGCCGACGCAAAACCTTGACCTAACTTTTCTACTTCACTAAAATCTTCAATGGCTTCGGCAATATCGCCTTTAGAAGACCGATATTGCTTCACACGAGACTTCAACCAATCAAGATTAGTTATACTAGACATGACTACTAGTTCAGAGATAGCCGTGCTACACTAGCCAGCTTTATAAACACGGGAATGAAACGTCCCTCGGACACGCTAACAAAGTCGTAATCCGAGAGATCTCTACCTGACAAACACTCTACCTTATCATGGACGACGTCAATAGACGCATCGGCCAAAGAAACCTAGGCCGAAGTATCAGCTGGTACAACCTACACATCGTCGCCATCCCACTGGATTAAGCACTGGTGCAAAGTAGATGGAATACAACAATTTGCATGAATCCATTCATGCCCAAGTAGTACACTATAGTTACCATGCACATCGACAATGAAGAATGATGTCGGTAACATCTTTTTGCCCACCGTCAGCTCTAGAGAAAGTACGCCCTTGGCCTCAGATCTCTCACCGTTGAAGCCATTGAGTGTCAGGTTAGTCCTCATCAAGTCATCTTCATTTTTGCCGAGCTTCTTCAACAGAGAGTACGTCATCAGGTTGATGGTGGTGCCTCCATCTACAAGCATCCTTGAGATTGGCTTTCCGTCGATTTGCCCCTTGACATAGAGGGGCTTCAAGTGACGAGTCGTATCCTCGGGCTTCTCGAATATAGCCTCCCGTGGGCCGAGTTTCAACTGAGCGACCTCGGCCTTATCCTATGGAAGAGCAAACTCGGTAGGTAGCATGATGATGTTTACATCCATCGCCTGAGGAAGGGGGCCCTCAGAGACGGGCATGTAATCGTCGTCCATCAAATCATCCTCGTCGTTGCTTAGAGTGGGAGCCGGGTTGTTTACCGCATCCGACTTTGGCTTCCATACCTATCTCGCTGTTGGTCGGGGATGGATCTCCTCGACTATGGTGTCTCGTTCATCCTCGACCTTCTTCTCGTGCATCTCTTGAGCTCGAAGGTGTTGCAATCGCCTTTTTTGGGACTTAGTCATACCTGTTGGTGCCCATGACGACTGCGGTTTGGTACCGGGTGCTAAAACCTTGCTCCTAGAACTTTTGACCAAACGGGAATTGCCCAAATCGGCCTCGGTAGTTTTGCGCTTGGCAGAATCTCATCCCTGCCTCTTGTTGATTGGACTGGCCTTACTGGGCTGGTCTGATCAGGTTTTGTTGGCCGGACTAGCCATGGTGGGCTAGTCTGACCGACTGTTGTCAGTCTTTTGTGAAAGGCCTGTCGGACCGGCAACAGTAGGCTGGTCAGATCGAAGTGGTGAAGGCGGTCTGTCCAGTCCTAGGGCTGCAGTCAAGTCGACCGTCTCCTTGGGTGGCTTTGGCGGTTCAACTTCACCTTGCTCTTCGGAGGTTCCCTTAGGGATTGGGACATCCTAGGACCCCACCTTGATGAGGATAGCTTCAGAGTGTGCTTTTGGACATCCCTATGGTGTGATGGATAGCCTGGAGAAGACGTCGTTGCTTTGAGCGCCCATCTGCCCCTGCCTGTTATAAAATCCGGGTGGCACAAATGGAGCAATATAATACGGAGCAGGATACCCAAGAGGTGGAATGTAGCACGGTAGCCACTGTGCCATAGACCAATGGTAAGGTGGAGGAAGTGGTGGCTCCAATGGCTTTGCCCATCGTGGGCCGAACCCACTCTTCTGAGGAAGGCTCGACCTTGCTGAAGGTCTTGGTCAAGCATTCGCCTTCTCGGTCCTCTTCTCGTGCTTCTAGAGTAGCATGTCATACGTTACCTTCGGCTTCTTGCGGTTCACAGCCGAAGACGATGCTTTGGTGTTCACTTTCCACACTCCTACCCCGAGGTTCTTTGGTATGAGAGTGTGTGGGCGCGACTCCCTGATCATGACTTCCTTCCCTTCAGTGGACTCGACCTGCTTAGGCCGAATCAGTACTTTCCTTCCATCGAGATCAATAGTGTTCACGGGGAAAGGGTCCTGGTCGAGCTTCATATTGGGATTTGTATCCAATTTCAACTGTCCTTCTTCTATGGCCGATTGCACCTACCGATGAAAAACATTGCAATTGTTAGAAGAATGAGAATGAGAATCATGACACTTACAATAAGCTCGTTTCTTCAACTCGTCGGTCATCGGAATGCTGTGACTCTTCGGTAATCTAATGAGTTTGTTCTTCAACAAAAAATCAAATATCTTATCGCATTTGGTCACATCAAAAGAATACTTCACTTCGCTAGGCCGACTATTAGTCGGAGACGGTTGTAACTCAGTGCACATGATGGGCTCGGCCTTACCAGACCAAGTCCACTCTGCGGTGTACATATCGGCCGAGTCATCCTCGCTCTCTGATGATTCCTCATCGGAGTGCTCCATGACATGCACCTCGGCCTTGGGTTTGTTAAATGTTTTGGTGAATCTTCTACTTTTGGCCTGGCTTTCCTGAACCAGAGCCTTCTGTAGCACTTGACTAACATCAAAGAAGTCCTGGCCATCTAGTTTCTCTTTAAGTTCGGAGTGGAGACCGCTAAAAGCCAGGTCGGCCAAGTCTCTATCGGAGATATTCAGAGTAAACATCGGTTTCTAGTGTCCCTAAAATGCTTAACGTACTCGGAGGCACTCTCGTTAGTCTTCTATCTAACTGATGTCAAGTGTGATAGTCTAAGCTCGGTCTCCTAGTATAAAAATAGTCATGGAACATCTATTCCAACTGGGCCCAATTCTGGACGGAGTTCAGCGGTAATGCCAAAAACCAAGTGAAAGCCGTGCTAGAAAGCGATAGAGAAAACAACATAAGTTTCAAAGCATCCGACCCACTAGCTTCGCCACACTGCGCTAAGAACTTACCTACGTGCTTTAGGGTGGTTTTGCTACCTTCGCCGTCAAATTTTGTAAACTCGGGCACCCTAAAGCCTCGTGGGTACGGGATGGTGTCAAAGTAATCGGGGTACAACTTTTGATAAACCCTACCCCGTCCTCTGGGCGTCCATCCCGCAACCTCTCTGAATAGTGGACGAATCCGCTCATCAAGGTCATATAAGCCTTGCCTGTGTGCGTCTCTCGTGTGGGGGTGCGACACGCGGTGGTACATCATGTTGTCGGCCATGTGGCTCCTCCTCTCGTGGTGGCTCACGATACGAGCCTTGATCGGGCCCATGTGGGTGTGCGGGAGCAGGAGGCACGAGTAGTGTGGGGAGAGGTAGAGCAGGTGTGGGCTGTGGTGGCGGCGCATAATATGTGGCAGGAATAGTCTAACTGGCCATAGGGCCAGTATGACCGACTGTTATCGCCTGAGTAATCCGACACATGTCGGTCTGACTGGCCCAATGGCCAGTCTGACCGATAGGGTCATGTAGGACCTCGGCCATGGATGGTGTGGGCGAGGATGCGACGACCTTTCTGGTACTCCCATCGGTTCTACTGTTATTGCGGTGAACAGGGGGTACACTAGCTATTGGGGTGGGGGAAATGGACTCGGAAAAGCCGAATCTCCTAAACATCGCCTCAATCTTCATGTCCAATTTGGTGTCCAACTTTGAGTCAACCATGGCTTCGACGCGTTTTGCAAAGGCAACACTAATGGCCTGGTCAATAGTGTTGGCTATCTTTTGCTCGAGGTCCTAGGAAGACATTCGAGGATACAACGGTGTTACCTTAGCCCCGGAGAGGTCGGGGACATCGCCGTCATGCTTGACGAAGCACCTCGGGTCTTGGTGAAGCGGCCAAGAAAAAGGGTGTGTAGCTCCCTTGTCCTAGCCTCGAGCTCTGCCCTATTCTTCTCGGAGAGGTCCTCAATGGTGGGTACGATGATGTTGCTACCGTCAATCTCTGAGCTCCCCACCAGATCCATTGGCGTCGAGGGTCCTACTGATGCAGAGGTAGTAGGTGTACCCATCACCGATGTAGATGTGCTTGGCATGTTAATCCCCAACGGAGTCGCCAAAAAGTGTGTTGACACGAAAACTTGCCCCCGCACTTGGGCCGGTTCGACGATCCAAAAACATCACGAAACATTGACGTCGCGTTCCGACAATCCTTAAACCGTTGTAAGGGAATAACGGAGTCACCAGGAAATCAAATAATATTAGCCTAAAATTACTCAATTAACTGAAGTGTTGGAAAAATAACTGAAAAAGATAATCTACCTGACTAAACCCAACCAGCTAGAACAGGGCCGATTGGCCAAAACCTAAACAGCGGTCATACTAGCCAGGGGTTCAGTCAGACCGACGCTATACCGTCGGTCGGGCCGGTGGTGCAAAGGTTTGGCCGAAGGGTGCTTTGGCCTGGGCTGTGAAGTGGTCACCGAAGGTCACTCTTCGGCCGGTCGGATCGAGGTTATCCCTCTGGTCATGCCACGGGTGGCTGAAGGGGTCAGGGGGACTTCGGTGCGAGGTTACCTCCACTGTGAAGTAGTCCCCAGCGCGAAGGTTTCAGTTAGACCAACGGTGACACGTCGGTCAGACCGGCTGTTGCCGGCAACAAGGATGACAGACACTACAAGAAAACAATCAATTTTCGTCGGCTTTTTTAATTTCCGTCGGCATTTTTGAAAGCCGACGAAAGTTAATTATCTTTCGTCGGTGTTCGGGAGCCGACGGAAATTAACTTAACTTCCGTCGGCTTTCACTCAGGCCGACGGAAATTAATTAACTTCCGTCGGCTTTAGCTGCGGCCGACGGAAGATATTTTTTCGTGCCCTTTTTTCCGAGCCCGCGCCCTGTTTTTCCCCATTTTTCCCCACTGCCCTAGGTTTTTCCGCCCGCCCGCCCGCCTCCCTTCCTCGCCACTGCGCCTCTCTGCCTCCCGGTCACCGCCCGCCACCCCGCCGTCACATCCGCCTCCACCGCCGCACCGTACTCTCCGCCTCCTCGTCGCCCGCACCGCACCTCTCTGCCTCCCGGTCGCCGCCTCCGCACCTCTCTCCGCCCTCCGCTCGCCGCCCGCCACCCCGCCGCCACATCCGCCTCCCCCGCCGCACCCTACCCCTCCGCCTTCTCGCCGCCCGCCACCCCGCCGTCGAGGCCGAGCGAGCGCCTCGTCCCAGCCGCCGCGGCCGTCGACGCAAAGGTCTTCTACCTCAAGATGAAGGGCGACTACCACCGCTACCTCGCCGAGTTCAAGACCGGAGCCGAGCGCAAGGACGCCGCCGACGCCACCCTCACCGCCTACCAGGCTGCGCAGGTCTCCTACTCTTTTCCTCCTCACCTCTGCCTAGCGATTTGACCTAAAAATGTTTGGATCTTGGGGATTCCTTTCTCTAGGACACAGCCATGAAGGAGCTGTCGCCGACGCACCCTATCAGGCTGGGCCTTGCGCTCAACTTCTCGGTCTTCTACTACGAGATCCTCAACTCCCCGGACCGCGCGTGCACGCTCGCCAAGCAGGTGATTTGCTGCTTCTTGCTTAGTCTCCAACTGAGTTCAAATAGCTAGCGTGGGCAGATCTATAATTTGGTGCATTTCAATTGTACGATTCCAGCTGATTCACTTCCCTTGTCCAATTTATCCTCCAATTTAGCATAATTTTGATATATGTGCAGTATTCAGAGAGCGTAAAATTCTCCAGTGACAGTTACATTCGGCACTGCTTAACTGCTTTAGACATTTGGTCAGTGTTTGCCCGCGTGCTATGTGCAGGCCTACTAGCCATGGTGGCAGGGGCTGCTTGATTAACAAAAGAAGCGTACCATGCCTCTCATCTGTCTTCACTAAGAATTATTTTGCTTATGGATGCTAATAAGTATTAGAGCTGTGTATGTTGGTTGCAAACTTGCAACGAGCCTGTGTGCCTCAAGTCTCACGTGTTCATTTAGAGCATGTTCCATGATGTACATAATCCCAAACTATGATGATGCATGTATTAATCATTTGATCTTCTACCTGCATTCATTGAATTCCTTGCCTTCAAAGTCTAGTTGACCAAGACACTACAATTTTGTAAAACTTTGTTGGCAGCAAACGATTGACTGTTAATGGATAGCTCATGTTGCATTTCATTGTGTGATCATATTTTCTGGTCTATGTAGGCCTTCGATGACTTCAATAGATGAATGATCCTATTTGTATGTTTTCATTCTATGTGCTTCAGATTGATATATGTGCTTCAGTGTTCATTCTTCGCAGCATTCAATGGTTCAATTCCTTTTGTACCAAAATTGGGGTACTGATCATCTCGATGCTTTTTACAGCCTCTGGACTAGAGGGCCCATGAAGCAATTCTGAAAGTTTTAGACTTTCAAATGTATGTATTTTTAATCAGATCAGATCATTGTTTCAAGCAAAAATACAAATGCATGTGGAGGTATTTATTATACATATGATAGTATGGTCCTTATTCAGGCTCTTTTGCATGCCAGAGGTAGATTACATTAGTTGCCCTGGTTTGGTGCTGTACTGTATAATACTTAACTTATGATGCTGTACTGTATGCAGATTTATTGCATCTTGTATATGTTGTACTGTCAGATTTATTGCATCTTGTATGTTGCATCAGATTTATTGCATCTGAAAGCAAATCTGATTGAATATGTAGGAATTAGGTGGGAGACTGAAACTTTTGCTCGGTAGTCATTTTGCAAATTTTCTTTTTTTTTGGATTTTTTAATTAACTTCCGTCGGCCAACATTAGCCGACGGAAGTTATTGGCCCGTCGACAGAAAAAAGGAAAAAGAAAAAAAATAATTTTCGTCGGCTAGGATTTGGCCGACGGAAGTTACCGATTTCCTAGTAACTTCCGTCGGCTAGGTTTGGCCGACGAAAGTTAGCTAACTTCCGTCGGCCGCCGACGGAAGTTAGCTAACTTCCGTCTACCCGCTTCCGTCGGCCAAATGCCGACGGAAGTTAGCCTTTTGCCGACGGAAGTTAGCTTCTTCCGTCGGGAAAGGGCTAATTTCCGTCGGCTTTGGCCGACAGAAGTTTCCTGTATTGTTGTAGTGAGATCCAGCACACGTCGATCAGACTGGCCAAGCAACGTCAGTCTAACCGACAATGCTAGATCAGAACACCTAAGTGCCCCGACGACCGTCTTGCCATGGATATCTTGCCACCAAAGTTCTTGGCGAAGAGTATGAAGAAGAACACACTGCAAAACACCAAAAGAAACCAGGGGTAATTCGGCCAAGGGACCGAATTACCGGTAAAAACCGATAAATTTCGGTTAAGTAACCAAAATTTGATATTTCGACAACCTTAACCATTAATGCCACTTTGTGCTATCAACAACTTCAAAGGTTGTGTTCGAAGCTTGGTCAACAAAACCGAATTTTAAAAGCTACCATTCATTCTTCCTCCGGTCGCCTATTTCGGTCCAACAGTCTCCCACTTACCCAGGCCATGGGAGAAGAGGCACCGGTTCCCAAATTCGTAATGGCTTATACTGGTCGATATCGTATCGGCTAGCCACTAGAACTCACTGAAGGCACGTCGAGGTCATCCTCCTGCTGGAGGCAGAGTTAAGCATACAAGAAGAAGGTAATGGGAACTAAGAAAAATAAGAACCAACATACCCACCCCAGACCCCACATCAGGTTCACCTGAATGAAGCCACCGCCAATAGGTAAAAGAAGATAAGTTGACGATATGTCACTTCAGCTCATCCCACCATTGAAGGAAGGCAGTGGAGGGTGTCCAGCAAACTATCCAGGAGGCAAAGTCACCAATAGAAATACTATCAGTCATACAGAGAAGGCGGTCCCACTCCAAGGTATTATTTACTTCTCCATGAGTTTGGATCTGATCAACAAAGAACAAATGAGGTGGGAGTTGACCAAAGCCCAGTTGTCTCATAAAGACCGACGAGTGATAGAACTCATATGAGCCTTTTTGAAAATGGTCATCGGTGAAGTTGACAGGTAGAAGACAAGGGAAAATTGCGGCCATAAAAATGCGAAGAGACTCTTCATCCCGGAACACCTCGGGGAGGATTAGCCGATGAGGGCACTCATATTTGGAATAGTGTTCAAAAGGATACTAGAGAGTCCAATCAGAAAAACTAAGGTAAAAACCCCTAAAACAAGTGGCCAAAGAGGCAGTAGAGAAAGGAAAGGCAGAATGACATGCTGCCACCTCGCTTAAGGAAGAACAGTGGTGGTAGATGGGAGTAGCTGGTTCTAGGACATCGGTTGGAAAACACATGCGTGTAATGGGAGGTCCTCCCATGACATCGGCCATGTATACATTAATATAGAGTTGGATAAACCTCCATGATCAATTAAGGTGACCGATGGGGTTACCAGTGAAGAGTTTGGCCGATATAAGACAAAGAAGATGATAAGAGGATTCAAGGAGGCATCGGACAAGAGGAACTATGGGATCGGAACGACGACTAGAGGGGGGTGAATAGGCGCCTCGACAAATTGTTGCGAATATGATGGCCTTTTCAAATCACCCAACGCACCTTTAAATGAACAAGCAGAAGCAGATGTAGTAAAGACTCCGATAAAAATAGATGCTATCACCCTCCTATCTGATATTATGTCAAATGTTAGATTGAGGGATCACGAGCACTGAATTTGCACACATAAAGACTGCATTTTAAAAATAGCTCTGAAACCTTTTTTGTTCTATACAAAACTCACATAAGAAATAATTTCAGAATGAGCTTAGTGGAACATGTGCTCAGCAGTACATGCAGTTGTTAATGACGAAAAGCATCACTGCATACGGCAGCACATGATCGACAAGGTGGGAAAGAAAAAGAAAGGAGAAAAATGTTTCTAGATTCAACTTTTAGCCTTCAAGATTTTTAGCAAATGATCACCTTCCAGAATTTTTATAGCATATAGATGAGCCAAAAACTATATGTACCTGTGTTCAGAACCTTTTGCAAACTTCAAACATGGAACCCTTGTAACTTAGACAACAAGAGTTATGTATAACTCCGGTCCAAAAATAGAACCAAATAGATCAAAAATCGCCTCAAAGATTGAATCCAGACTGAAAACAGAAAACTTGGCAGAAATCAGCAGTTTTTAGAACTTTTTATGCACTTTGTTGGACAGGAAAATATATGCAACAGTGGTCAAAATCTTTTGAAAATTTCAAAAATGGAACCCTTGAAACTTGGAAAACAAAAGGTATGTAGAACTCAGGTCCAAAAACATTACCAAAACAGATCAAAACTCGCCTCAAAGATTGAATCCAGACTGAAGACAGAACTCGATAATTAGCAGAAATTGAAGTTTCCAGAAGAGTTTAGGCACTTTGTTGGACAAAAAAATATATACAGCAGTGGTAAAAAACTTTTACAAACTTCAAAAATGGAACCCTGGAAACTTATACAACAAAAGTCGTGAAGAACTCAGGTCCAAAAATAGCATCAAAACAGTTCAAACTCAGCTCCAAAAGTGAATCTAAAAAGGACACTAAGAACAAAATTAAGAACAGCAAAAAGGCTAGAACAAAATAGAAATTGTGGTTGGTAGCCCCCAAAATATTCAGTTGAAAGAGTCACCTGAACCCTAGGCCTTTTGGTCTTTTATATAGGCAAGCCCATTAAAGAAATCTCCAAAATGCCATTAGGGTAAAAGTTCTAGGTATTTACCTAATTGCCATAATGAATTTTCAGAATTACAAATTCTGAAAATCCATTAATGCAAACTCCTAATTTATTACATCATTGACCCTATTCTTTTAATATTTTTTCAGAATTAAGAATTCCGAAAATACTAAAAGATTACACTTAATCTAGACGACAAAATAGAAAAAATAAACTCCTAATTACTAGAATTAAAAACATTTTCTGATGCGACGGTTTTCAGCAAAAACCGACAAAGCCTCCTCGATCGCCGACATGTGACGTCATTCCGCGAACTCGACCGCCAACAAGTCTCTCCCGCTCTCGATCCCCTTGAGCCGTCTAATCATTTGCACTGGCCTCCATTTCGCTGACTTGACCATCACACTGTCTCGATCATCTGTCCATCCATGTCTTGATCTATCTCCTCGTGCACTCCTAAGATCGTCTCCAACTTCACCCGGCATCCTTGATCCTCTAGCATCGAGCTCCCCGCTTGACCCTTGATCACCTGCCATTGATAGTTGGTTAGCATCTCCACCCTGCACACATGAGACAAACCAAAACACAAAACGTGACACACACCAATCCCCTCGACATCCACAACCCATATCCACACATCGATCCCATCATTGCAATCAAGCCATCAGCCATGATTCACTCATCACTCAACCTTGTCAATCACTCATTATTGGGGAAAAATACTTCATCCTCATGATACTCCAAGATAAAGGCAAGTCTTAATCTCAGAGCCCCACACTTGCCTCCAGATTGAAGGGATCGAAGCCGAAGGGTCTGACTAGGCTCCGGTCCGAAGAAACCCTCTGGAAGGCTTCCCCTCCGAAATGAAAACAACTAGACGTATAGGACGTCTACCTTATCAACATCCTTAGAGCATGTTTTATTGTATTAACCCTATAAGGAATACTGAAATAGTATCCACTATGTCGGTTGTAATTGAGGGGTAAAAATGTCTTTTCTCTAGAGATTTTACCTATAAATACCCCCCTTCTCGCCCTATAAGAGGCATCGAATATTCTGATATTCAATACACACTTCGAACTATTCTGAGCTATTATCCTTTTCGGAGGCTTAAAATAGTTTGCATTCACAAACACCTTGTTTGTCAGTTGTTGGTTTTATAGAACCTGTTAGCGTAATCCGTTAAGCCAACAGTTGGCACCGTCCGTGGGGAACTTACTACTAAAAGCTAGTTCTCTGCCTCTGTCTGTCCTTCAAAGTTCATTTGCGGAGGGAGTTTCGGAGTTTCAAGATTCCACACACCCTTCGACAAGGGGCTTCAAGTATAGTTCGAAGGCCTTTCTCGCCTTCCACCACCATTCGAAGTTCTCGGTCTCCAGACCATGCTTAGCCTCATAAGTCATGCCTCCCAAGTAGAGTATGGCTACCAGGCCCCTCCGAAGGTCCTCTCAGACCTCCGGAGAAGGACCTTCAGACATTCCTCAAACTCCTGAAGTAGTCAATAAACCTCGAGAAACCGGAGCTCCTCGGACAGCTCCGTCCGTGCTCTGAACTGACTATGTCAGTTCTTGAGACCCAGAGGATCCGTCTAGAGGAAGTGAGGACCTCCCCGAAGATGTGGCTGCTCAGATGACCTGACTTCAGGTGGAGGTGGAAAGATGGAGGCAGGAGGCCGCAGATAGGCTTCGTCCTCAGGCCAACCCTGCTGCTTTGGAGATGCATCAAGACAATGACCTCAATAATTATCCTGAAGCCCCTCAAGTCCAAGAGAGTGCCGAGAACGCCTCATTCAACGACGAATCTCCGCTGCATCCGGACTTGCAGAAAGTGCGCTTTGATCCCAGGTTCCGAGCCTTGAAGATGCACACGTACTCTGGAGGGTCTGACCCCAGAGAATTCTCTTGCTCTTACGCTCTTGCAATAGAAGCTAGCGGAGGGGTCCGAAATACGATGGAAAAGTGTTTCCCCCTTGCATTAGAAGGTGTAGCCCTTAGTTGGTTCTGGTCTCTAAAGCCAGGATCAATTAAGTCGTGGGAGCAGTTGAAGAAGAAATTCATTAGCAACTTCTAGGAGACTTTCGTAGCTCCGATGTCTACTGGAAGCCTTTTTCAGGTGAAACAATAGGCAGGAGAAACTCTTCGAGAATACTTCACACGCTTCGCCCACACCAAGTCCCAGATTAGGGGGTTGTCCACATCATATGTTGTTGATGCAGCACGCGAAGGTGTAATGAACCCCGACCTCCTTAGCAAACTTCACCAAAAGCCAGTGTCTTCAGTAGCACAATTGATGGCATACTTCGAGCAGTATGCCAAAGCAGAAGAGGGATGCCTCTGGAGGACTGCTCCATCCACACCAACCCTGCCCCAAGAAGTCAAGATAGAGCCAGGGCTCTGAGTCCTCCATAGGCCCTCTTCGATAATGGTTCTCACGATCAGAGAAGAGGAAAGAAGCACTTTTGCTCCGAAGTGTTGAATATTGCCCCCTCTACTCCAAAGATGCCTTCCAACTATCAACAGGCTCAGGGCAATAAAGCTAGTGGCTCAAAGCTGCTAGATAAACCAACTGGCCGAGGCCAGACTCTCTTTTGTTGTGTGCATGGTGAAAATAGAAGCGATGCCACAGAGGATTGCAAGTCTATACTGACTCTTCGGTGTGAGTATCTTAGGAGAAACTCAGGGCGAGGCACTACAGACCGAGCTCCTCCAGTAGCACGGCCAGAGCCCGTACAAGATGTCGGGCGTGCAGGCAATCTCGAAGCTCCTATGCAGCCTCCAGTGGCCAACATTATGCCATCACCTAAGCAAGAAGACCCTCAAGATCGTGGAAAACGAGTGGTCCTACCCATCTCCAGAGGGGGGACCTCGGTAATATGTCGAAGCATCAATGGAGGGACTACGTTCGAGAGGTAGGGCATATAGGGACTTCAAACTCGACTGCAGAATTGCTCGAGTGATCCCATGTACCCATATCATTCTCTGCCAATGATTCTATAGGGGTGAAATTCCCCCATGCTGACCCCCTTGTCATTTCAGCTGATGTCGCAGGAGTGGAAGTTTGAAGGGTATTAGTCGACAGTGAAAGCTCCGCCGATATACTCTTCGTCCAAGCCTTCGATCAAATGTGCATTCCTCGAAGGCATCTACTTCCAACAGCTCGCCCACTCCAAGGCTTGACAGGACGTCCTCTCGATACCCTCGGCCAAATAGGTCTCGAGGTTGCTTTCAGCAAGGGGCCCCTGGTTAGAGTCGAAGAGGTCATCTTTGATGTTGTCGATGCCCCGTACGCCTATAACACAATCTTCAGAAGAGGGATGCTGAATCAATTTGGAGCTGTGGCGCACCACAATTATTTGTGTCTAAAAATGCCAACGCAAGGTGGAGTCCTTACAATCCCAGGAGAGAAAGCTACAGCTCAGAGAGCGGAGTATGGCCACGACCCACCTCTCAATCCTCGGCAGGTAAACAATGTGCAAGAACACTCGGAGGAGGCTTTGGGGTCCCTAGACCCTCCGAAGAACCCTTCCCTCAAGCCAAGCCTAGAAGGTGATGTAGTCACAGGGATCATTGTCAAAGAAGGCAAATAATACCCCATTCAGTTTGACAAGGGGTTGCCTTCGGAGATTGCCACTTCGCTAGAAGAAGTGGTCCAAGAAAATCTAGATATCTTCGCCTGGTCAGACGAAGATATCCCCGGAGTTGACCGGAGCATTATCGAGCATAGCTTGCTCGTTAACCCTAAGGCTCAACCTATTCTGCAGGGGCTCCGCAAGTTGTCAACTGAAATATCATACCTCGCTAAAGCGAAGGTAGAAAAGTTGCTAAGAGCCGGAATCATTAGGGAGGTGGCCCACACGGAGTGGTTGGCTAACACTGTCTTCGTCAAGAAAAAGGGCTCTGGCAAATGGCACATGTGCATTGACTTAACATCTCAAAATAAAGCATGCCCACGAGACCCCTACCCCAAGCCCCGCATTGACCAACTTGTTGACTCTAGGGTACTTAGTTTCGAGCAGAGGAATCAAAGCTAGCCCGATGCATATAAGTGCACTACAAAGGATGGCTCAACCTGAAAATTTGAAGCAAGTCCGGAAGCTATCTAGATGTTTTGTAGCTCTCAGCAGATTCTTGGCCAGATCAGCGGAGCGAAGCCTCCCAATTTTCAAAGCCTTAAAAGGATCTGACAGTTTCAAGTGGACGCTGGAGTGCTAGAAAAGCTTTGATGAAATCAAGGACTACCTTGGAAATATATCAACGCTTACTGTGCCCCTTGCAGAAGGAACTCTCCTCCTTTATCTTGCAGCAACAGGCTCCACATTGAGTGCAGTACTTGTCAGAGAGATAGAGCTCAATGGAAAACTGGTGCATAACCCAGTATACTTCATTTTAGAAGCCTTGTCCGGAGCAAATACACAGTACTCCGAGCTCGAGAAATGTGCATATGCTTTGGTAATGGCCTCGTGGAAGCAAAGGCATTACTTTTTAGCACACAATATAATTGTCCCTACGTCATATCCCCTTGGTGATATGCTCCAGAGCAAAGATTCCACGGAAAGAATTGGAAAATGGGCTGTCGATCTAGCCCCCTTTGCCATTTCCTTCACCACAAGAATAACCATTAAGTCTCAAGTTGTGGCTGACTTTGTTACAGAGTGGACTCCATCCACAATATGGGCTCCGGAAGATTCTTGCGAAGGAGTCTAGATAGTGTACTCCAACGGAGCTTTTCAAGCATCTGGAGCTGGTGCCGGAGCCGTGATAATTTCGCCTTTGGGACAGAAAGAAATGTACTCTACAAGGCACAACTTTAAGTCCACTAACAATATTGCATAGTATGAAGGAATCCTACTTGGTCTCTGCAAAGCGCGAGCGCTTGGAGCCACTCAAATTGTAATAAAAACAGATTCCCAAGTCATTCCAGGGCATGTTGATAAAAGCTTGCAAGCTCAACATCCATATATTGCGAAGTACTTAGAAGAGATCCGCAAGATGGAGACATTGTTGAAAGGAATTTCCATATAGAGCATCCCTCGAGCAGATAATCAGCTTGTGGACATCATGGTGAAGGATGCTACCGGAGCATTGGATGTCCCGGAAGGGGCTTTTTATGAAGAGCTTGTCAACCCTTCTGTACCTCAGACACCCTCCGCCGAAGTATTTTGTATACCAATCACTGATTGGCGGAGCCCAATATTAGACCTTTTGCAAAACAATTCAAGTCCCCTCGAAGGCCCAGAATTGCAAAGGCTATAGTCAAGGGTCCGAAATTATAAGCTTGTCAACGGAATGCTGTATAAAGCCAGAGTCTGTTCTCCTCTACTCCGATGGATCTCACAACCTGAAGGCCAAGATATACTTTGTGAAATCCATGAAGGCTTGTGCGGTAGCCACTTAGCCCCTCAGGCTTTAGCAGGCAAAACACTTCGCTAGGGGCTTTATTGGCCAACAATTATAGGAGATGCAGAATCATTGGTTCAAACCTGTCAAGGGTGCCAATGGATGGGAATACAAAGCCATCATCCTCTAACACCCCTTCAAGTCATTGATCCAATATGGCCAATGGCAAGATGGGGAATGGATCTCATCGGCCCTTTACCAATGGCGAAGGGCAGCTTGAAGTTCGCAGTGGTAGCAATCGAATACTTCTCCAAATGGGTCAAAGCCGAACTCTTAACTACTATCACTTCGAAAAATGTGCAGAAATTCTTCTCGCAAAATATTATTTGTAGGTTCAGAGTGCCTATAGAGTTGACAATCGACAATGGCACCCAATTCGAAGCCAAACCTTTTAAAGAATTCTGTGAAGGGCTGGACATTAAAATGTTCTTTGTAGCCGTCCGTCATCCCCAATCCAATAGAGCCATCGAACAGGCCAATGGAAATATTCTGTCTAGCTTAAATCAGAGGATTGTAGGGTTGGCAAAGGGACTGTCGACTGAAGAGCTTCCTAAGATTTTATGGTCCATTCGGACCACTCAAGCTAGGTCTACAGGTTTTACCCCATTCAGGTTGTTGTTCGGAGATGAGGCCATGACTCCAACAGAGCTAAAAGGTGGATCCCTCCCACAACGGAGCCATAAGATAAAGATGAAAGAAGCACTTCGCTCGACTTGTCTAAAGAAATAATACTTTGAGCTGTCGCCAATTTAACAAAGTACCAAGACTAGACAAAGGCATGGTATGACCCGAAAGTAAAGTTAATGAACTTAGACCGGGTCATTTTGTACTATGAAGTGTAATTGCTCCGGGGAAATTAGGAAACAAATAGGAAGGACCATATATTATCCTACGCTCAGGACGCCCCGAATCTTTTAAATTAGCAATTTTAGAAGGGGAAGAGTTAAAGCATGCATGGCATTCAGTGCATCTTAAACGTTATTACGCTTAGGGGCTCCTTGTAAATAATATGAAAGTACCTTTCTAAATGAATAAAAGCTTGTGGTTTGAATTATGCTTACCCCTCAATATTCCCTACCCCTGGTGGACGCATCAGAGGAACGTAGATGCTTGCGGAGGTAAGCATCTTTCATTAGAACCCAATAAACGACCTTCGAACCACTAGTTCGAAGATTCCGTAAAAGAGTCGAAGGTGGCCAAATCCTACGGATTCTAAGCCATTGGCTTGATAGCATTCGTAGAAGAGTCTAAGGACTATAAAATAACAAAGTTTGAACGTTTGCGTTCAGAGCATTCATAAAAGAGCATTAGGTGGCCAAATCCTACGGATTCTGAGCCATTGGCTTCATAGCATCCGTAGAAGAGTCTAAGGACAATAAAATAACGAAGTTCGAACCTCTGGGTTTGGAGCATTCGTAAAAGAGTCGTAGGTGGCCAAATCCTATGGATTCTGAGCTTTGGCTTGATAGCATCCGTAGACGAGTCTAAGCACTTTAAACAAATATATTTCGATCCTCTGGGTTCGAAGCATCTGTAAAAGAGTCGAAGGTGACCAAATTATAAGGTTTCAAGGCCCCAACCAAATGAAACCCATTAAGAGTCCTAAGTGACCAATTTCGGAGCTCTAATTTATAAATTTGAAGCTCTTTGCTAAGTTTGCAGGCATCAAACCATTAGTTCGATGCGTCAACTACTCTACCTCTAATAGGTAAGATATCATGATAAGAACATGCAGTTCAAAGAACTCTACAAAAAAGTTGAGTTCGTCGTTATCAAGTAAGGTTTGCGACGCCTTGGCATTAATATGCCGGGTGTTGTGCGTGACGACCCTATTGCATTGCATATGGCCCCCACCCACAAAGAGGGGCAGGGGAATAAGGCACAATCAAACAATGCTTCTCAAACAAATTATATTGCTTGGTTAAATCACATTACAAACTTCATAATGAGGAAAAATTGTTATCTAAGCCTAAATAGAAATAGAGACCTCTCTGACCTTTAGAGATACCTCTGGGACCAGTTTGGTCTTCGGAGCCTGGAGTTCTCAAAACCTTTCTTTTGGTTCGATTACACTTATTCTTCGAAGCTCTCCAGGTTTTCTGCTCTTCTTGAAGTTAGGCCTAGGTTAGAAGCTGTTCGGAGCTAGCCTCCGTCAGGTCTTCAACTAGATGCTCCGAATCAGACCAATCCACATACTCCAAAGACGAAGATGTAATTTATTTATCTTCTTCTTTGATATAAGAAAGGACTTCGCTGCAAACATCGGGTGCTATCTCTCCATGCTCCCCCCAAGGAACAGAAAATCGCCGGTGCCTATAAGGCCTTAAGCTTTCGAGAATAACCCATTGTTGGCGAAGTCCTTCATCATGCTCTAGTACTTTGAGATCAAAGTCCGAAGCATGTGGAAAAACCTAAAAAAAAACATCCAAGCAAAGACTTTTCATTCATTGAAACTAAAGAACATTACGAATTCTTTTTTACATAATAAAGCGTCATAGAAGCTAGAACTTTGGGTCTGGAGGTTGAGCCGGAGACCTTATCCGAGCTTGCCTTTGCTGATGAGCTTTGTCGATCCATGCCTTGGCTATAGCTTCATTATCTGCTTTCCAGGTTGCCCAGAAGGCTTCCCAAGCCTAAGACACGTCCAGAGATGGTCGGAGCAAGCTTTCGTCAGCAAATCTTACCAACATCGAACCCTTCGCCGCAGCAATGGAGACCACGAGGGCTTCGAGATGACGAAGGACTCCAATCCTGGCTACATGCCTGGAGATTTCTCCATGGCGAGTACAGGATCCTTTCATCATCTTGGCCGCCACCTGGATCATCTTGAGCTTGCGGTCGAGAGGCTCATTCACCGCAGTTGAGGAAGATGGGCACACCATTCCAAAATATTCCAAAACACCCCAGAGGGTATCCATGGTTTGATTAGCTGCCTTGCCGTGCCTCGCCTCAGCCTTTGTCTTCTCGGTAGCGATGGCAGAGAGTTCAGCTGTCTTTGTCATTAAGTAATTCTTCTGAGACAGTGCTTGCTAAAGCGCCTTTCGAAGCCACATGAGTTCAGCCCCGAAAGACGCCTCCGCTGCTCGAAGCTTATCAACTTCAGCTCTTAGCACCATTCGCTCCACTTGGAGTTATTTAATCGAAGATGCCAGGCCGGCATGAGCATGCTGCTCTGTTCGGAGTGCTTCCTCCGCAATGGCCTTCGTCCTCTGCTCTTCAAGGAGTTCTTCCTCTAGTCGCAGGGATTTATCTTCGGAGACCTTAAGGGCCCTCTGGAGCGCGGTAACATTCCTTTTGAGCCGATTAAACTCGAGCTCATTGGAAGTCACTGCCGCTCAAGCAAGGACAAATTGCTACAAAAAGCAAAGTAAGTACGGTGTAATTACAATGAATTGAATGTACTCTATGTTCCTTGCATACCTGGAGGGTAGCCCTTTCGAGGGCTAGGTCTAACTCCGATCCACTAGCCTCACTCAATGTGAAGACCAGCTCGGAGTTGCCAACCTCTTGGCTCTTTTCTGCCAAGGGCTGCAGGAGAGATCGAAGCCATGTCCGCTGCTCCAAGAACGGAGCCAATAGCGGGAGCCAGGATAGGGCTCTCTAATCATCTTCGGTGTGGTCTTCTTCCGAAGCATCCACCGGAGGGTCGTTTGTCGATGGCATCATCATTAAAGAAAGGAGAGGCCCAGGCCAAGTTTTGCCTTTACCTCTCCCCAGTACAGGAGCCACCGGGGCCACCTCTTCCATCGGAGTGGATCCCTCTACAAGGGTGACCCCCTCGGCTAAAGCAGCTCCAATAGAAGTAACCTCCATCGCTGGAGCTACCTCTTCTGCCAGAGCCTCATCTCCAGCTGGAGCCGAGGCTCCGTCTTGGGCCGGAGCCATATTGCTCCCCGAAGCATCTACAAACATATGGTATTCGTCAATTATCTAAAAGATATTGCCAATACAATGAAATTATTTCAGGTATATCAAGAAATAAAGATCAAAGGCTTACCTCCATCAAGATTTTGAGGGAGGATTACGGGATACCCCAGATACTCATACATTCTAAGGTACTCCTCGATGTCCTCCCCCGAAGTTTGAGCCAGAGTAGCAGACGTTGAGACCCTTACCTCCATCATTACTACCTCAGTCACTGGCGAAGCAGGGCTCTCCAGCTCCACTCCTTGAACCCCTATGGGCTCAGTTCGGACCTCCACCTCCTCTACGGCCACCTGTGTCGCTCCGACATCCTCTCGAGGTGGATCCTCGGTCTCAGCCGAGAATCCCCCTCACCACCTTCCATCAGAAGAGCTTCGAGCTCCCTTCCCATTCGAGCCTCAGAAGTTTCCTCCTCCTCAGACTCCTCCTCCGAAGAACTCCGAATGTCTAATAAAGGAGGGGACACCGGAGGTGAAGGGAGCTTAGCCTTCTTCGTTGCCTTTTTTTCCGGAGTCTTCACGGCCTTGGAGGTCCCAACAGTAGCCTTCCTCTTTCGAGAGACTAGGCCAGCTAGGTCGAAGCTTGGAAGTGGAGGAGCTTTGATTTTGAGTGCGCTCCACACTCGGTTGGAGCGTTCCTAGCTCCCAACCAACTATACCCTCCACTGCTTCTCTATTGTGGTAGGGACCCCGAGTACCCTCTCCGCAGCCCGAGCTATCTGCTCCTGAGCCAGTGCCAACGGAGCAGCTGAAATAAGGTAACAACCTGTTAATAAAACTACATATATTCTATATGACTAATCTAAGTGTAGGAAGTATCAAAGTGTTACCTAGAGCTTCGAAGCTCCCCCCGAAGTGCTATGGAAAACAATGGGCCAATTGGCCCCGAGCGAAGGTATCTGAAGGGCGAAAAAATCCTCCACAATGTCTCGCATACTCATACGCTTGGCCACCGAAGACAACAACCCAAGTTGCATTGAGAGCATACTTGAGTCCGAAGTCACCTCCGCTTCCCTCCTGTACCATATCTCTTGCAGGGGCCCTGCAAGGCTGGAGCCGTCACCGACCTTGGCATAGAACCACCGAAGTATCCAGTCGGAATACCACTGATCATTGATTGCTTTCGCCGGGAAATTCTTCAGGTGCCCCTTCCGGAGCTGGAAGTTGACCCTCCTGAAGGCCACCAACAGCTTGGAGTCCCCGGGCCCGTCATGCTACTTAGGTTGGCATGAAGCTTCGTGGGAGCACTCGAATATTTTGGAGAGTAAGGTTGAAGCCTGAAAGCATGGAAATGTCGAAGCACAAAAGCTCTGTAAAAATTTTCACCGTTGGTCGCTTTCTACTTTTATAACCGCTTCGTTCTCGTTTGACGTGATTCACGTATGTTTTCACACTTGCAGATCCAACCCGCGTCAATGACAGGTGGGGCCGAAAGTTGAAATATTGTGAACCCCCACGGTAAAACATTGTGGTTGTTGCTTTCTCGAAAGGTCTAATGACTATTTAAGAGGTAATGGTACAAAAGTAACAACTCATTACAATTCACTACCATTATAACGGTTCATTTTCCTTTGGAGCTATCATACAGAGGTTGAAGTTCGAAGCTTGGATTCAATACACCTCCGATGCCAAGGATGCTTCGAACGATTATAATGCCTTGTATTTTTTCTAAGGTCCTTAGCATGAAAATATTTCTTGCGTATACTACTCTCCTTGCTGTACAGGCTATCCTAAGAAGTGTATTCGAGGGGCTACTATTGGGGGAAAATACTTCATCCTCATGATACTTCAAGATAAAGGCAAGTCTTAATCTCGGAGCCCCAGACTTGCCTCCGGATTGAAGGGATCAAAGCCAAAGGGTCTGACCAGGCTCCGGTCTGAAGAGACCCTACGAAAGGCTTCCCGTCCGAAGTGGAAAACAACCAGAAGGATGGGACATCTTCCTTATCAACATCCTTCGAGCATGTTTTACTGTGTTAACCCTATAAGGAATACCGAAATAGTATGTGTCACGCCCTGATTTAATAAATCATGACCTTTATTGAAATTCCATAGAAAATCAACAAAACAAGACGTTCATCATGCGACCACGTACAATACGGGTAATCATTCATGGTTCGTATACCGTATTATTACAAAAGTGAATAAAGGTGAAGAGAAACTAATAAAACAAAGGGTCCTAGATGAACGCCTCCTTCCAGTCTCGCCTTGACTGGGTCGCTACTCCAGACCTTCATCCTCCTCATAGTAGATGGGCTCTGGTGGTGTAAGTCAACGGGGGTGAGTACAAACGTACTCAGCAAGCCACCAAATGCAAATATAATGCGGAGTAATAACAAGGGATATAGTGGCTAATTTTGCGGAAAAGCCTAATTGGTAAAGCAATTAAATGTGATCAATTTATTAGTACTGAAATATAAACATGTGTATGCATCACAATCTTCTAACTTGAGGGGTACAGTCAGCCCCACCTCGCTCAATAGTCCTTACATGCCATGAATAACTCAACCATTCACACAATAGTAAACTAACTACGAGTAGTTACACAATCTTCCCTTGACCGTGGGCTCGTCTTTTTGAAAAGATTAAATACTCTGATCAGAGATGTACCACTGTACCCACAAGGCACACACTCATCACTTACACCAAAGTGTAACGAGATGACCCATACCATGGGAACTCGTGCCAAAACCTTCCATATGGTCTGCCTTGACCCGACAACACCCTCTTATGGGTTTCATATGGTGTCCCGATGAGTCGAGCCTCACCATACCGCCCCTTGAGCCACATCGGTACAAGTCACCCGCAGGTTGCCCCTTTCCCCCTCCACTATGGTGCATCGAGTCGGATTGTTCCATACTTTCAGTTAGGACTTACCCATTAGACTTTTGGTTGGTACGGAAGTGCTTTGCAACAGATCCCGCAGACCGGTCCTTATAGTGCCCCGGGTGCGACCAACCAATGCCCTAGCTTGCACCCGGAACCCACCATACTTATAACATAGCCAACTCCAACAGAGTCCAGAGACGAGAATAACAGGGAAACACATATAGTAGAATCCATATATCTACGACTCATTCTTTTTATCCTATAGCAGTTGTGTCGGTACATTGGACACTAGCTAATATAATATTTGTAGAGTGACAAGGAGTGTAGGCTCAATAAGCATGGCTTGGTTTTTCACACAAGGACGGGGATCTAATAAATATAGTGTAGGGCTTGATATTTGACTAATGCAATATTACCCTATGAGTTATAGCGATACTTTATTTAAAACATGGGCTCAATGATGATCAAAATGGGGGTTGTGACTTGCCTTGATCCGTGAACGGTGAAGGTGGAACCTCGGGGTAAGACTCGGGATTTTCGACGACGTTGTAGTCTTCTCGATACGGAAAAAGTAAACACAACATTTAATAAACAATCCAAAATCAATCATACAAGCATGCATGTTTTTGTTGGATTAAATAAAGGAGATAGGGTCTTAACTTTTAGGGATTTTTTACTTAAATATTTAGGATTAACTCTTAATGACATTTCTGAATTTTATGAATTGGGTTAAGTATTTTTCTAAGGGGGTTTTATTTTCCCTTTTTGGAGATGAAGTAAAAGGTATAAAATAGCCTTAAATGTTTTTATTGCAGTAAAAAGAGTGAGACTAAGTTATTAGGTCTTCTGAAGTTATTATATAAGTTTTTAGGATATTTTCATAAAGTGTTGAATTTTTATTAAATGAATTAATTAAATGTGCTAAAAGGGCTTTTGCAATATTATTTAACAGAATAAAGTGGGCAAAGTGAACATCCTATTTTTATTGTCTTAAAATAGTGAAATGAAGTCATTATATCTTCTGAAATTAATATATAGATTTTTAAGGGTTTTTCTGAATTATTTCAATGAAATATTAATTAAATCCTAAAGGGGACTTTTCTTTATATTTTAATATGAATATTTTGTGCCAAATAAACATATTGGTTTTATTGCATAAAAGTGTAGAGAATAAAAAGATAATTTTTTCAGAATTGAAATTGTGAAATTTGGAGTTAATTTGAGCAAGATATGAATTTTTGAAGTTTAAACTATTTTCTGAATTTTATTTAAACCAGAAAACATGCTTGGGTCCACGGTGAGCTAGGCCCACCATGGACCCACGCACTGTGCGCATGGACCGGTCAGATCTGGATCGTCCGATCCAGATCGGGTGGCCGACAGCGAGGCAGGGCGTTTAAGTGATGATCAACGGCTGAGATCGGGCGATACCGGTCAACCACGGTCAAATGCATCCGGGCGCTCGATTTCGGGTATTAATCACGGCCGTCCGTGCGACATCCGATGGCCATGATACAATCCGGCACGGCCGCGGCACGGGGGAAGCCAAGGGCTTCGTCCCCAGCACCGGCCGAGCGACGACGAGCGGCGCGCGGTGGCCGCGATGGCCTATGGCCGTGGGCGACCGCAGAAATGGACAGAGGGGAGGGAGGAGAGTGCATCCGTACCGGAGGCGGCGACGGCGGGGGACTGATGGCGACCGGTGGCGAGGAGACGCAGCGGCGCTTTTTAGGATTGACGATGACGGCGAGCTCCGGCAGTGTTTCGGTCCAACGGGGGTAGGGCCAAGGTAAAGGGAGCGACGACGGTCCCGGCGGTTGTGACGGCGAGGGCGGTGGTAGCCCAGAGCACCGACGAGGTCTTGCCGGAGCTGAAGTAGGGGAAATACCCGAATGAGCGAAGGCGGTCGCTCGGGATGGTGAACGCTTGAGTGATTTAGTTGCGGGAGGATTGCGGTGAGCACGGGGGTTCTTATAGGGTTACCGACGATGAAAATGGTAGGCTACGCAAAGGAAACCGATGGGGGGCTTGCCATGTCGCCGGTGAGGTTTCCCTAGGGCTTTATTCCCTGCCACACATGCGAATCCTCGTCGGCTTTTGGGGGAAATGGATCTCCGGTGGGAGGGGAAGGCGATCCCGTGCATGATTTGGCAGATCCGGCCGGCCGACGGCCAAAAAGGCAGGGGTGCACCGGCTAAAAATGGAAGGGGAGAGATCCCCTTCCAACGAAGAAGAAGGGCCTGACAGGTGGCCCTGTCAGCGGCCGGGCGAAACCAATCTGCGCCGACAGGCGGGCCACCGCTGCTAGAGACCGAAGGAGGGAGGGGTGGCTGACGAGCGGGGCAGGCTTGGCAGCGGCCGAAGGGGGCGTGGGCGGAGGCTGACGGGTGGGACCGGCCAGGCGTGGCGCGCGGGAGAGGGGAAATCGAGTGCGTCGACAGGGAGGGCCCACCTGTCAGTGGGTGCGGCTGTGGGTTGGGCTGGGCCAAGGCAGAATCAGGGAACGTGGCCCAAAGGTATTTAAAATTCATTTTCCAATTAAAATAATTCTAGATATTCATATATTCTTGTAGAGCTTGAAATAATGTTTCTAAAATTTTGTAAAAATTCTCAAAAATATTTCTTGGCCTCTAGATTCCACCATAAAATTTTCAGCTATAGATTAGAAATATTTCTTCCTGATTTGCTTTAATTGATTATTTTAGCATTTTCTCTAATTAAATAAATCATTTTATTCCATAAAAATTATTTCCCTCATTTTATTTTATTTTAATTTTGGGGCTGTTACAATCCTATCCCCCTTACAAAGAATCTCATCCTCGAGATTCGAAGCGAACCTCGGGAAGACTAAGGGACGGGGCTCTACTGGTGCTCCAGATTAGGAGAAGGTGTTACATCAGAAATAGGCAAAGTGATCTCCGGAACTGGGTTGGTTTGGGTCAAATTGGAAATGCCTTCTGTCGTATCTTGGTTTTCTTGAGCGGAGATGTGGTGAACTTGGGTACGTCCCACTAGGCTTGGAACGGAGGATGGTGCCTGCTTGGGGTAGGAGCACTTGTTGGAGAAGTGACCCTCTTAGCGACAGTTGAATCATATTATTGGTTTACCGTTTCTGTCCCTCTTGTATCCAGTAGCTTGCGCTGGTGTCCTTCTGGCTGGCGGGGCTTGGGGTGGGATGCCTGTGCTTTGTCCTCCAAGGGTGGTCCGTGGCTTGACAGGGGTTGGGGCTTGAGGCAGAATCACCCTGGTTTCCTGAATAATTGTTTTGTTCACCAATCTCTTAAAGTGGGCGAAATCCCCGAAGGCTAACTGAAGGGAGAGCTCGTGTTGTTGTTGTTGGAGACGGAACAACTGTGCCTGCTGCTCTTGCAGCTGGTTTTGTTGTTGTTGCATCTGGGTAAGCAGCGTGGCGATCAGTTGGTTTTGTTTTGCCATCATCTCCGCTAGTGTGGGATGATAGGCAACGGGGGTCTGCTGTTGGCTAGCTGCACCCCACTGAGGCAGATTGCCTGAGGTGTTTCCGTCGGGTGGGGCTTCAGATCCTTGTTCATTGGCCATCGTGAAGTTGAAGGGTTCAAAAAGAAGGTGCCAATATTTAAGGGGAACTACTACTGATTTTATTGCCTAGAATGAATATTTTGACCTAGATGCTTACATCTTTTATTTTAATCTCTTATTAAATTTACACTCATGCCTTATATTTGACATGAGTGGCAATACAAAAACAATAAAAAGGAAACAATCAACCGTAAAAACTACGTCTAAGGCAGCTCGGGGGACGACTCGATCATAGGCTCGGCGAAGACGGTCGGGGTGGGGGAACTGGAGGGTCCAGCGGGAGGTGCGCTACGGGAGATCCTCTTGGGCCTCACTGTGGGGATCTGAAGTGACTTCTGCTTGCAGGGCGGAAGGGGTGCGACCTCCTCGAGATCCTTCTTCAATTCCTTGAGCTGATGGCGGAGCTGGGTGGTGACGATGGTGCCTTGGCGTAGAAGCTCGTTCTGACGCCTCAACTCCTCTACCTCAAGGGTCAACTGAGGGTTCTGCTGGACCTATCGACGAAGTTCAGCATTCTCGCGGTTTAGGTTCTCTGAGGTGTGGCGGTAGAAATCAATGGTGTCGTGCTGGCTGTCTGTGTCAAGAACGGCCTCTGTGTGGAGGTTTTCCATGGCCTCCAAAAGTCGAATGGTGCGGGCGATGGCGGAGTTGCTCTGTGTGTGGGGGCTGATGTAGATGCTGCGGTGACTCCCTGGTGTGCGCATGGCCATGAAGTGGTAGACAGTGTCATGGAGGTGGTAGTTGTACACCAGTCGAAGCTCGGCGAGGGCCTGAAGTGCGGCGCGCTGGCTGGCCACCACAAAGGAAGGTCCTCCTACTCCATGGGTGTAGAAGGGAGGCTGCGTGGGGGAGGAGCGGATGACAACCGTGACCTCACAGTAGCTCTCGCTCGCATCGGGAAAGATCCCGTGGAACACGGGCTCATGGGGGAACCCCAAGAAGTCGACGAGCACGCGAAGTTCGCGGATGAATCCGGCCTCATCACGAAGAGTCCCGCTCATGGTATGGACCGGCATCTACAAAAGAGAGAAAATTTTTGTGAAAACTTCGGAAGGTGAGAGGGTAAGTAATTTTGTAAGAAAGTATGATTAATATAAGTCCTAAGGTCAGGTCTGTTTGGCTTCCTACAGTCAAGTCGGCTCTGATACCATCTTGTCATGCCCTGATTTAATAAATCAGGACATTTATTGAAATTCCATAGAAAATCAACAAAACAAGACGTTCATCATGCGACCACGTACAATACGGGCAATCATTCATGGTTCGTAGACCGTATTAGTACAAAAGTGAATAAAGGTGAAGAGAAACTAATAAAACAAAGGGTCCTAGATGAACGCCTCCTTCTAGTCTCGCCTTGACTTGGTCGCTACTCTAGACCTTCATCCTCCTCGTAGTAGATGGGCTCTGGTGGTGTAAGTCAACGGGGGTGAGTACAAACGTACTCAGCAAGCCACCGAATGCAAATATAATGCAGAGTAATAACAAGGGAGATAGTGGCTAATTTTGCGGAAAAGCGTAATTGGTAAAGCAATTAAATGTGATCAATTTATTAGTACTGAAATGTAAACATGTGTATGCATCATCATCTTCTAACTCGAGGGGTACAATCAGCCCCACCTCGCTCAACAGTCCTTACATGCCATGAATAACTCAACCATTCACACAATAGTAAACTAACTGCGAGTAGTTACACAACCCGCCCTTGACCGTGGGCTCGACTTTTCGAAAATATTAAATACTCTGATCATAGATGTACCACTGTACCCACAAGGCACGCACTCATCACTTACACCAAAGTGTAACAAGATGACCCATACCACGGGAACTCGTGCCAAAACCTTCCACATGGTCCACCTCGACCCGACAGCACCCTCTTATGTGTTTCATATGGTGTCCCGACACGTCGAGCCTCACCATACCCCCCTTGAGCCACGTCGGTACAAGTCACCCGAAGGTTGCCCCTTGCCCCCTCCACTATGGTGCATCGAGTCGGATTGTTCCATACTTTCAGTTAGGACTTACCCATTAGACTTGTGGTTGGTACGGAAGTGCTTTGCAACAGATCCCGCAGACCGGTCCTTATAGTGCCCCAGGTGCGACCAACCAATGCCCTAGCTTGCACCCGGAACCCACCATACTTATAACATAGCCAAATCCAACAGAGTCCTGAGACGATAATAAGAGGGAAACACATATAGTAGAATCCATCTATCTACGACTCATTCTTTTTATCCTATAGCAGTTGTGTCGGTACATTGGACACTAGTTATTATAATATTTGTAGAGTGACAAGGAGTGTAGGCTCAATAAGCATGGCTTGGGTTTGCACACAAGGACGGGAATCTAATAAATATAGTGTAGGGCTTGATATTTGACTAATGCAATATTACCCTATGAGTTATAGCGATACTTTATTTAAAACATGGGCTCAATGATGATCAAAATGGGGGTTGTGACTTGCCTTATTCCGTGAATGGTGAAGGTGGAACCTTGGGGTAAGACTCGGGATTTTCGACGACGTTGTAGTCTTCTCGATACGGAAAAAGTAAACACAACATTTAATAAACAATCCAAAATCAATCATACAAGCATGCATGTTTTTGTTGGATTAAATAAAGGAGATAGGGTCTTAACTTTTAGGGATTTGTTACTTAAATTTTTAGGATTAACTCTTAATGAGATTTCTGAATTTTATGAATTGGGTTAAGTATTTTTCTAAGGGGGTTTTATTTTCCCTTTTTGGAGATGAAGTAAAAGGTATAAAATAGCCTTAAATGTTTTTATTGCAGTAAAAAGAGTGAGACTAAGTTATTAGGTCTTCTGAAGTTATTATATAAGTTTTTAGGATATTTTCATAAAGTGTTGACTTTTTATTAAATGAATTAATTAAATGTCCTAAAAGGGCTTTTGCAATATTATTTAATAGAATGAAGTGGGCAAAGTGAACATCCTATTTTTATTGTATTAAAACAGTGAAATTGTTGGGGGAAAATATCTCATCTTCGGGATTATTGCCGAAGCAACATAAAGGCAGTCATCAAGTTCGAAGGTTCTCAGAAGATCATCTTCGAAGACACCCGGAACCCCGTTCGAAGCACAAGATAGGCATTGGTTCGGAGTATGTCTTCGAACTAAAGCCCTTCAAGATCTTTTCTGCCAGCTAAGATGGAAGACTTATCTTTTTTCTTATTAGATTAGTCTTTTACCATTTTGGCCCTATTAAGGAAACCGAATAGTTTCCTTAATGTCGGTTGTAATAGAGGGGTAAATAGGTCTTTTCCTTAATGTTTGAGCCTATAAATACCCCCCATTTCATCCTGTAATAGGGACCGAATACAAGTTATTCAATACACACTTTCGAACTATTCTAAGCTATTATCCTTTCGGAGGCTTAGAACAGTTTGCTTCACAAACACTTCGTTTGTTAGTTTCTTTTCCACAGAAACCTGTTAGCGTAATCTTTTACGCCAACAGTTGGCGCCGTCCGTGGGGAACCTAGTCCGAAAAACTTCGTTCTCTACCAATTTCTTACATCATGCCTCCTAAGCGGTGCGCACCTCGCAATCCCACTCGGAGGTCCTCTCGGATCTCCGGAGAGATACCCTTCGACACAGTTGAAGTCGGAGGGTCTTCGGCTTTCCCTCCACAAACTCCGGAAGGGGCTTCTATCCCTCGAGGATACGAAGCCTCTCCGCCAACCCCTTCCATACTCCGACAGCCCGGAGTCACTTCTCCACCCTCCATTCCGATTCGAACTGATCCTATCAGTTCTCAAGACCCGGAAGGTCCTTCCGGAGGAGATGAAGATAGCCTTGGAGATATGGCCACTCAAATGGCCAACCTTCAAGCTGAGGTAGCAAGATGGCGACAAGAAGCTGCGGACAGGCTTCGCTCTCAAGCCATCCCAACTATCCCAGAAGTGCCCGAAGACGATGATCTTGATTATCCCGAAGCCCCGGAGAACGCCTCTTACGACAATGAATCTCCGTTGCATCCTGAGCTGCAGAAGGTTCGCTTTGATCCAAAGTTTAAAACTTCGAAGCTCTGCAAGTATGCCGGAGATGAAGATCCCGGAGAGTTCGCGCGTTCTTATGCCCTAGCGATTGAGGCTAGCGGCGGAGTCAGAGACACTATGGCGAAGTGCTTCCCGTTAGCTCTTCAAGGAGTGGCGTTGAGATGGTTCTGGTCTTTAAAACCAGGATCAATCAATTCGTGGTCGCAGTTGAAGAGGAAATTTATAAGTAACTTTCAGGGCACCTTCGTGCCTCCTATGTCAACAGGAAGCCTTTTCCAAGTGAAACAGCTCCCCGGAGAAACATTGAGGCAGTACTTCAAGCGCTTCGCTCATACGAAGTCGCAAATTCGGGGGCTGTCCACATCCTTAGTGGTTGATGCGGCTCGGGAAGGCGTCAGTCATAAAGGCCTTCTTGATAAACTGCATCGGAAGAGCATCTCCTCAGTTTCGCAGTTGATGTCATACTTCGAGGAGTATGCGAGGTCAGAAGAGGGTTGGCTTCGGAGGACTGCTGCTACTTCGACTGTATTGCAAGAAGTCAAAGCAGAAGTGAAGACTTCGGCACAGCCGCAGGAACCAGTCTTCGAAGTGCAACATGATCGGAGAAGAGGGCAAAAGCACCCTCGCTCTGAAGTCTTGAATATTGCACCCCCACCGAAGTTTGCACCAAGAGCTCCACAGTCTACGGGGAACAAGGCCAGCGGCTGGAGGCCTCCAGGAAAAACGGCTGGCAAAGGCCAGACCCTTTTTTGCTGTATTCATGGAGAAAATCGAAGCCATGCAACTGACACTTGCAAGGCTATCCTTACCCTAAGGGGAGAGTACTTGGAGAGAACTTCGGGTCGAGGCAGTACCGACCGAAGTCCAGCAGCAACGCGCCCAGACCCGGTCCAGGCTGTGACGCGGATAGAAAATTTTGATGCTGCAAGGCACCCTCCGGTGGCCAATGTTATGCCACCTCCGAAGCAAGAGGAAGGGCAAGATAGAGAAAAAAGAGTAGTTCTCCCTATCTCCGGAGGAGGTACCTTCGGAAGCATGTCCAAGAGACAGCGAAGAGAGTATGTTCGGGAAGTAGGTCATATTGGGACTTCGTCATCTGCAGCTGCAATGCCGGAGTGGTCTCATGTTCCGATATCTTTCTCTGCGGAGGATGCAGCTGGTATTAAGTTCCCGCATGCAGATCCATTGGTTATCACTGCTGATATTGCAGGGACTGAAGTCCGAAGGGTGCTAATTGACGGAGGTAGTTCGGCAGATATCATTTTTGTGCAAGCCTTCGATCAGTTATGTATTTCCAGGAAGCATCTCCTCCCAGCGGCTCGTCCTCTACAAGGCTTCACAGGACCTCCGCTTGATGCACTTGGCCAGATAGGCCTGGAAGTTACCTTCGGAGAAGGTTTATTAGCTCGAACTGAAGAAGTTATCTTTGATGTGGTAGATGCCCCGTATGCTTATAATGTCATCTTCGGACGGAGCATGTTGAATCAGTTCGGAGCTGTGGCGCATCACAACTACTTGTGCATGAAGATGCCCACACAAGCTGGAGTCCTAACGATCTTCGGAGATCAAGCCATGGCTCGGAGGGCAGAATATGGTCATGGTCCTCCTCTTGATCCGAGGCAAGTAAACAGTGTACAGGATAATGAAGAAATTTTTTCAGCCTCCTCCGAAGCTTCGAAGAAGTCTTTTCCGAGACCAAGTCCCGAAGGAGAGATTGCAACGAAGGTCATTGTTAAAGATGGTAAAGAATACAATTTTCAATTTGGTAAAGATTTACCTCCTGAAGTTGCAACCTCCTTGGAAAGGGTCGTGGAAGAAAATTTGGATGTCTTCGCCTGGTCTGACGAAGATATCACCGGAGTCGATCGGGATATCATTGAGCACAGTTTACTTGTAAACCCAAAGGCCCGGCCTGTTCGACAAGGACTCCGGAAGATGTCCGCAGAGAGAGCTGCTCTAGCTAAGGACGAAGTTGAAAAACTATTGAAGGCTGGGATTATCAGAGAAGTGGCTCACACAGAATGGTTAGCCAACCCAGTCTTCGTCAGGAAGAAGTCTTCCGGGAAGTGGTGCATGTGCATTGATTTTACATCTCTGAATAAAGCGTGCCCACGTGACCCCTACCCCATGCCCCGAATTGATCAACTGGTTGACTCCACTGCAGGTTCGGAGTTATTAAGCTTCCTTGACGCGTATTCTGGTTATCATCAAATATGGTTGAAGCGCGAAGATGAAATCAAGACAAGCTTTGTAACTCCTTCGGGAGTCTTTTGCTATGTAAGAATGCCCTTCGGCCTAAGAAATGTCGGGGCTACTTTTTCAAGATTAGTTGCTAAGGCTCTAGGTCATCAACTAGGTCGCAATGTGGAGGCCTATATGGATGATATTGTAATAAAGAGTGCTTTAAAGCACCAACATAGCCTAGACTTAGCAGAAACATTCAATAGCCTTCGGGCATGTGGGATCCGTCTTAACCCCGAAAAATGTATATTCGGAGCTAAGGCTGGAAAGTTGTTAGGGTATTTAGTTTCAAGCAGGGGAATTGAAGCTAGCCCTACTCAAATAACTGCGCTGCAGAAGATGGCTCCTCCGGAGAATTTAGAGCAAGTGCAAAAGCTGACTGGACGTCTGGCCGCACTTAGCAGGTTTTTATCAAGGTCTGCGGAGAGGAGCTTGCCAATATTTAAAGCTTTGAAAGGGTCCGAAGATTTTGCATGGACACCGGAGTGTCAGAGAAGCTTCGAAGATATTAAAGATTATCTCAGTAATCTTGCTACACTTACGGTGCCTACTGCGGACGAAACCCTACTCCTGTATCTTGCAGCTACAGGTTCAGCTGTCAGCGCAGTCCTTGTCAGAGAAGTGGATTTCAATGGGAAGTTGGTCCAAAATCCTGTCTATTTTGTGTCCGAAGCATTGTCAGGAGCGAAGACAAGATACTCCGAACTTGAGAAGTTCGTTTATGCTCTGATAATGGCTTCGAGGAAGCTAAGGCATTATTTTTTGGCTCACAATGTAATTGTACCAACTTCGTATCCCTTAGGAGATATGCTCCGAAGCAAAGATTCCACTAGAAGGATTGGAAAGTGGGCAGTCGAGCTAGCACCCTTCGGCATATCTTTCTTGGCAAGGACAGCTATCAAATCCCAAGTCCTAGCAGACTTCGTAGCAGAGTGGACTCCACCTGCGAATTTAACTCCGGAGAAATCAAATGACGGAGTTTGGACTGTTTACTCCGATGGGGCTTTCCAAGCATCCGGAGCAGGCATTGGGGCAGTGTTGATTTCACCGTCAGGGCAAAGAGCAATGTACTCCGCAAGACTCAACTTTAAGTCTACCAATAATATAGCGGAGTACGAAGGGATTTTATTGGGACTCCGGAAAGCACGTGCTCTAGGGGCTACAAGAATAATTATAAAGACATATTCTCAGATAGTAGCAGGGCACGTAGACAAAAGTTTTCAAGTTCGGCATCCACAGCTTGCAAAGTACTTAGAAGAAATCCGCAAAATCGAAGCACACTTCAAGGGTATTTCCATTCGGAGTATACCAAGAGCTGAAAACGTGCAAGCGGACATTTTAGCGAAGGCTGCAGCCGGAGCTGTGGATGTGCCTGAAGAAGCTTTCTATGAGGAGCTCAATATACCTTCGGTGCCACAAATTGCCTCTGCGGAGATTCTTTGCATTCCTAGTGCAGATTGGAAAGATTCGATCATAGAACTCTTGCAAGGAGGAACAAATTTGCCCGAAGAGCCCCAGTTGTCAAGATTAAAGCTCAGAGCCAGAAACTATCAGTTAATCAACGGTATATTATACAAGGCCGGAGTATGTTCCCCTCTACTCCGATGTATATCTCAAGCCGAAGGCCAAGAAATTCTTAGAGAAATTCACGAAGGCCTTTGTGGAAGCCATTTAGCCCCTAGAGCTCTGGTAGGAAAAACACTTCGCCAGGGGCTTTATTGGTCCACAATAACAGCTGATGCGGAGAGCTTGGTCCGCACTTGTCAAGGATGCCAGTGGATGGGTCGACGGAGCCATCGCCCACCAACAGCTCTTCAAGTCATTGCTCCGGTTTGGCCCATGGCCAGATGGGGTATGGATCTAATTGGTCCCTTTCCGTTAGCAAAGGGAAATCTGAAGTTCGCAGTGGTAGCTATTGAATATTTTTCTAAGTGGGTAGAAGCAGAGCCCTTAACAGCTAACACTTCGAACAATGTACAGAAATTCTTCTGGAAGAACATTATTTGCCGGTTCGCAGTGCCTAGATATCTCACAGTTGATAATGGAACACAGTTCGACGCAGAACCCTTCAGGAAGTTTTGCGAAGACCTAGGCATTCAACTATGTTTTGCTGCAGTGAGACATCCTCAGTCGAATGGAGTCGTAGAGCGAGCCAATGGAAATATTTTATCAGGGCTAAATCGAAGAATAGTAGGATTATCAAAGGGACTGTGGACCGAAGAGCTTCCGAAGATTCTGTGGTCCATTCGGACTACGCAAACAAGGTCCACAGGTTTTACTCCGTTCAGACTACTATTCGGAGATGAAGCTATGACTCCAACGGAGCTCAAAGGGGGATCATTTCGTAGCACCGAACCGGACATTGAAGAAGAAAGACAAGCTTCGTTAGATTTGTCAGAAGAAACAAGACTTCGGGCTGTAGCTAATTTATCAAAGTATCATCAGCAGACGAAGACTTGGTATGACCCGAAGGATAAGCTCAGCGAGTTAAGGCCGGGTCATCTTGTTCTACGAAGCATTATAGCACCAGGGAAGTTAGGCAATAAATGGGAAGGTCCATATCTAATTGTCCGCTCGGGGCGCCCTGGTTCATTTAAATTAGCTAATTTAGAAGGTGAAGAGTTAGCACATACTTGGCATGCGGAGCACCTAAAGCGATACTTCGCATAAGGGCTCCTTGTAATTCGCTTGTAATCACCTCTAAATTAATAAAGCATATGACCCTGATAGTTGCCTTCCCCTCATAGACTTCCAGCTTCCGAGTGGACGCACTGGAACCGCGGGGTCGACCGAGAGGGAAGTGTCATTAAGCTGGGTTGTATTTTCGGACTTCGAACCCATAAATTTCGAAGCCTCCGACGTGGTGGCTGACATAATCCGGAGCCCAGGCCAACGACTTGTAGGCATCCGTAAAAGAGCCCAAAACCACATTCTACAGAGTCCAAGCCATTGGCTGGTAGACTTCTGTAAAAAGAGCCGAAGGTGGCCAAAATCTACGGAGTCCAAGCTGCAGCTTGCAGACTTCCGTAAAAAAGAGCCGAAGGTGGCCAAATTCTGCGAAGTCCAAGCCATTGGCTGGTAGACTTCTGCAAAAACAGCCGAAGGTGGCTAAATTATACGGAGTCCAAGCCATTGGCTGGTAGACATCCGTAAAAAGAATCCAAAGAGACCATTGCAAACTCCGAACCATTGGTTCGTCAGAGATCGCAAAGACAAGCCGAAGGTGGCTAAAGCAAAACAGCATTTGAGCCATGAGCTTCGAATGTCTGTTAACATAAGTCCAAAGTGACAAATTTTTTAAGACACTAAAGTGTCCTGAAAGTTATCTCAATTGATTTCTTTCGTAAAACAAAGGTACTAAGTTACCATTCTTCTGACTGCAAAAAGTCGAAGACATTTCATAAGATTTCAAAAGATCTTTAAATGACAGAGGGGCTCCGAACCCCCAAAAAATTGTACTCCGAAGTTTTTTCTTTGCGCATAACCATCTTTGAATACATTTCGAAGTTGCTTATACCCAAAGAGGGGCTAGTAAATATGGAGACAATTTTAAATCGACATTCATTATTGAAATAAATGTATTTACAGATTACACTATGAAAAATTGGTATCTATACCAAGAAGGAATCGGAGACCTCTTCGGTCCCGAGAGCTAGGGGTGGAACGACTAGTTCCAACATCGGAAGTTCTAAGAACTTTACGTTTAACTCTCTTCCTCCCCCTCGAAGCTCTAAAATCCTTCTGCTCTTGTTGAAGCTCGGCCCAAGTTCGAAGCCGCTCGGGGCTTCTTTCCCAGCTTCTAAGATCTTCAGATCTTTTATTTTGGGCTTCACCTTCGTCTTCAGACCAATTAGTGTCTTCAGAAGACGAGGTGTTTGCGTCAACCTCTTTATCTTCCTCTTTAATATAAGACAATACGTCTTTGATTACTTCGGGCGCAATTACGCCGGAGTCATCTCGAGGAATAAGAAATCGAGGACGCTTATAACTCTTTAGAAGTTCGAAGGTGTTCCACAATGAGCGAAGTTAGTTGTTAAGCTCTAACACTTCGATATCTTCCATAAGAGGCAAAGCCTAAAAATATGACAAACAAGACTTTCATTGATAAATATTTACAAGCATGAGCTTTACATAATCAAAAAATCCTAAATAATTCCTAAACCTGCGGGTTCGGAGGAGGCTGACTGCTCGAAGCTTGGCTCCGAACTTGCTTCTGGCATTGGCCTTCATCAATCCAAGCCTTGATCGCAGAACGACCTTCGGCTCTCCATGAAGTTTGAAAGGCTCGCCAGGCGGCAGTCACGCCTTCGAAAGTATTCAAAAGTCTCTCGTCGTCGAAGGTAATGGAGCCCTCTGCGCTCGGAGTAATTATTCGGCCCAAATCCTCATAGTAACGAAGTAATCCAAGGGCAGACACTTGTCCGGAGAGTTCTCCATAACGCATGCCTGCCGTCTTCATTTGCTTCACTGCTCCTTGGATCCTTTTTAACCGGCGCAGCAGAGTCACATTGTCATCCGAAGGTAGTGATCCAGTAGTACCGAAGTACTCCAAAACACTTAGCATTTGTTCGATGACCTCCGTAGCCACCTTCTCCGACTTAAGCTTTTCTTCAATTAGCGCATCCTTGCTCGAAGTCGTTTCTGCCAAAACTCCGGAAATCCTAGCGTTCTCCGTAATTAAATCTTTCTTCTGGTTAAGGAGTTGGCTAGCCTCTTCTTGGAGCCTCACAAGTTCGGACCCCTTAGCAGCATCCTCCTTCCTCACCTTTTCAATTTTGGCCCGAAGCACGATTCTTTCTGCTTCGAGCTCCTTATTAACAGCCTCCAAGCCCTGTCTGGCCCTGCGCTCCGCTGAAATTACATTGTCCATTTGAAGTACTCTAGCTTCGGAGAAAGATAAGTTGCATTTAAGAGCTTCATTTTCTTCCCGAAGCTGAGCAATTTCATTTTTGTTCGATAAGGCTGCAGCGCGGGCCAAGACCGCTTGCTAAGAAAAAAAAACTGAAGTAAGAAATTATTCATTTATAATTTGCTACTGGTTCGAAGATGTAATTCGAACCCAATAATTTGCTAAAGATATCGGTTCGAAGGTGCTCCGTACCTGATAGGCTGCTCGTTCCAAAGCAACGTTAAGCTCCGAATTCTTCACCTTGCTTAATTTTGCTACTAGCTCTGTCTACCCGACTTCCCGACTCACTCGACCTAAAGGTTTGAGCAAAGTCCGAAGCCCTCTTCTTTGCTCCAAAAAAGGAGTTAAAAGAGGGAGCAGAGCCGAAGCCTTTTGATCTTCCCTGCTTGGCGAAGCTCCGGAGTGTTCTCCTGAGGTCCTTGGAACTTCTGAAGATGGCCCCCCCTCAGTTGATTCACTTTCATCTGTTGACTCAGACGAAGTCGATCCTTGAGTAGGGAGAGGCTCTATGTGTCTTTTACCCCTTCCAGGCCCCTGTTGAGTAACCTCCGGGTGTGGCTCCGAAGTTGTCGAAGGCCTTTGAATTGTGTCTTCGTGATGTACTTCTACAACAGGAGGCTCTGCAAAAACAAAAATATTATACATTGTATAATTTTACAGAAATCGATAAGAATTATGCGAAATTTACCTTCGACATTCTCCGGGAGATCAAGCACCGGACTGCTCGGAGGATCAAAGGTGAAGTCATCATCTGAATCCACAGTTAAATTTTCTGCTGTCGGAGTATCTCCGTGAGCAGTCCTTCCTTCCTCCACAACTGAAGTTGTAGGAACTTCAACTTCATCTTCGCCCATAGGGGCTTCGATTTGCTCTTCTTGAGTATCCGGAGCTCTCACTTCTTCAATATTAGCTTGGGGCTCCGGTATACCTGCAGTATCTTCAATGTGAATATTTCGTTGAGCTGCATCTTCATCAATCAATCTCACTAATAATATAACTTCATCTTCTTTAGAACCAGAGATTGAGGTTCTTGAGCTCGAAGGCGCAGGATTCGAAGGTGCGAGATTTTTTGGCTTCTGAGCCACCTTCTTCACCGGAGTCCTTGCAGAGCTAGAAGCTCTGGCTTCAGCCATTCATTTCTTGGGTCCTTTCTCCAGAGGCACCCAGTCCATCAGAGGGGGCGGAGTCAACTCCAACATTCCCCATACTCTGTTAAACCGTTCCCAACTCCCGACCAATTTAATTCGCCATTCTTTTTCCGTCGGAGTTGGGGCACCCAGAATCTTCTCCGAAGCCCTTACAATTTGCTCTGAAGTAATAGGGGCTGAAGAAGCTAAAAAATAATTTAAGTTAATTTTTTCTTCGAAGTAAATATGTACAATGCATGTTGGTTTCGAAGTTACCTGCAGGGCTCGAAGTAAAATTGATCTTGCGAAGACCGCCTTCCGAGTCATCCTCGAAGATGATAGGCCAGTTGGCCATCAGCGGAGGAATTTGCAGTCCGAGGAATTCTTCGGCTAAGTCCCGCATGCTTAACCTTCGGCTAATTTTCTGAAGCAGGTTAAGGCGAGCTTCGAGCAGGCCTTCGTCAGGCTGCACTAAGGCTTCCTTCCGGAATTGAATTTCTTTGAGGGGCCCAGCCAGAGGACTGCTCGCTCCAACTTCGGCATAGAACCACCTCAGGACCCAATCAGTATACCATCTAGCATTGATGGCCTTGGCAGGAAACTGAAGAGCATATTCGTCCCGAAGCCTAAAGTTGATAGAGCCGAAGGATACTACCACTTTTTTACCTCCGGAGCCTACGAAGGTCTTCGGCTGGCAAGTTGCTCTATGAAGTGCAGCGAAGATTTCTGCCCTCCCCTCACAACCTTCGGCTCTCAGTGCCCAATCAAAGATAGCTAACCTAGCTACTGCATTCGGAGATAATTGGGGGAGGGTTACATGAAACAGATCCAATACCTCCGCCAAGAAGTCTACAGCAGGAAGGCCCAAGCCAGCTTCGAAAAAAGCTTCGAATACTACTACTTCTCTGGGTCTTGGTGATGGAATCGATTCTTTGCCCGGCTTCCGAATCATAACTCCATTACTAATTTTTCCCCCTGCTGTGATTGCCAAAGACTCTCTCTTGCAGGTAGAAGGCCCCAACTCAAAAGATTGATCCAAATACTTGGTCGATGGCGGGCACAGACCTTGGTCATCGGCGATTTGGGGATTTCTCCCCCCTGCCGCCATGGATGTCGCCGTCGGCATCGGAGGTGCCGCTGCCAACGCTGCCGCCGCTGCCGCTGCGGCCGCCTGTTGCCGAGCCAAGGCCGAAGGAGGTGCAGATCCCTTGGTCTTCACCATCGCGATCGCCGGATTGCTCTGAGGAAATGGAGGCTAGGGCTCAAGAACTCAAAGGGCTCAAAAGTTTTTGATTGCTAGAATGCGGTGAAAAGGTAACCGGGTAACTTCTAGGCCCTTTCTTCTAAGTCTAAAAAGACTTTCGAACTTCCTAAGTCAGTTCTAAGATAGTTCGAAAAGTAATTACCTTAAGACTGATTCGGAGTTCATATCTTCATGCATTTCGGAGATAAAATAAAAACCAATAACCCCTATGATTGGTTATCTTTTCCTTTCGTATACTGCTTTCCTAACGTTACAGGTCAACGGAAAAGCGTATTCGAGGGGCTACTGTTGGGGGAAAATATCTCATCTTCGGGATTATTGCCGAAGCAACATAAAGGCAGTCATCAAGTTCGAAGGTTCTCAGAAGATCATCTTCGAAGACACCCGGAACCCCGTTCGAAGCACAAGATAGGCATTGGTTCGGAGTATGTCTTCGAACTAAAGCCCTTCAAGATCTTTTTTGCCAGCTAAGATGGAAGACTTATCTTTTTTCTTATTAGATTAGTCTTTTACCATTTTGGCCCTATTAAGGAAACCGAATAGTTTCCTTAATGTCGGTTGTAATAGAGGGGTAAATAGGTCTTTTCCTTAATGTTTGAGCCTATAAATACCCCCCATTTCATCCTGTAATAGGGACCGAATACAAGTTATTCAATACACACTTTCGAACTATTCTAAGCTATTATCCTTTCGGAGGCTTAGAACAGTTTGCTTCACAAACACTTCGTTTGTTAGTTTCTTTTCCACAGAAACCTGTTAGCGTAATCTTTTACGCCAACAGAAATGAAGTCATTATATCTTCTGAAATTAATATATAGATTTTTAAGGGTTTTTCTGAATTATTTAAATGAAATATTAATTAAATCCTAAAGGGGACTTTTCTTTATATTTTAATATGAATATTTTGTGCCAAATAAACATATTGTTTTTATTGCATAAAAGTGTAGAGAATAAAAAGAAAAATTTTTCAAAATTGAAATGGTGAAATTTGGAGTTAATTTGAGCAAGATATGAGTTTTTGAAGTTTAAACTATTTTTTTGAATTTTATTTAAACCAGAAAACAGACTTCGGTCCACGGTGAGCTAGGCCCACCATGGACCCGCGCACTGTGCGCGTGGACCGGTCAGATCTGGATCGTCCGATCCAGATCGGGTGGCCGACAGCGAGGCGGGGCGTTTAAGTGATGATAAACGGCTAAGATCGGGCGATACTAGTCAACCGCGGTCAAACACATCCGTGCGCTCGATTTCGGGTTTTAATCACAGCCGTCCGTGCGACATCCGACGGCCACGATCCGATCCGGCACGGCGGCGGCACGGGGGAAGCCGAGGGCTTCGTCCCCAGTGCCGGCCGAGCGACGGCGAGCGGCGCACAGTGGCCGCGATGGTCTATGGCCCTGGGCGACCGTAGAAATGGACAGAGGGGAGGGAGGGGAGTGCATCTGTACCGGAGGCGGCGATGGTGGGGGACTGATGGCGACTGGCGGTGAGGAGAGGCGGCGGCGCTTTTCGAGATTGACGATGATGGCGAGCTCCGGCGGTGTTTCGGTCCAACGGGGGTGGGGCCGAGGTAGAGGGCGCGACGATGATTCCGGTGGTTGCGACGGCGAGGGCAGTGGTGGCCGAGAGCGCCGGCGAGGTCTTGCCAGAGCCGAAGTAGGGGAAATACCCGAATGAGCGAAGGCGGCGGCTCGGGATGGTGAAAGCTTGAGTGATTTAGGTGCGGGAGGATTGCGGTGAGCATGGGGGTTCTTATAGGGTTACGACGACGAAAATGGTAGGCTACGCGAAGGAAACCGAGGGGGGGCTTGCCAGGCCATGGCAGAATCAGGGAACGCGGCCCAAAGGTATTTAAAATTCATTTTCCAATTAAAATAATTCCAAATATTCATATATTCTTGTAGAGCTTGAAATAATGATTCTAAAATTTTGTAAAAATTCTCAAAAATATTTCATGCTCTCTAGATTCCACCATAAATTTTTCAGCTATAGATTTGAAATATTTCTTCCTGATTTGCTTTAATTGAGTTCTTTTAGCCTTTTCTCTAATTAAATAAATCATTTTATTCCAGAAAAATTATTTCCCTCATTTTTATTTTATTTTAATTTGGGGCTGTTACAGTATGCACTATGACAGTTGTAATTAAGGGGTAAAAAAGTCTTTTCTCTAGGTATTTTACCTATAAATACCCCCTTCTCGCCCTGTAAGAGGCATCGAATATTCCGATATTCAATACAAACTTCGAACTATTCTGAGCTATTATCCTTTTCGGAGGCTTAAGATAGTTTGCATTCACAAACACCTCATTTGTCAGTTCTTGGTTTTATAGAACCTGTTAGCGTATTCCGTTATGCCAACACTCATCATACAGACAGAAACCACAGTGCAACCTCACTTGGTTTCACAGGAACCCTCGCATGGGTAGCAAGGAGTTCAGCCATAAACTGGATTTGGAAAGTTGGGCCCAAGGCCAATACACGAAAGAATAACCTTTCCAACTATAGGGTAAGAAAGGCTACGTGTTCATGAATGTCCATTGAGCTAGTCTTCTTGTTGTGCCTGGTGTATCGGCCCCAACTATCAAGGGATTTGGTGCCGAGACAGTGGTTTGGTTTGGATCAGAAAAAAGAGGGGTTGGCTAATGAGTCTATATCAAGGCAAGTCTGGAAAATGCCATAAAGCAAGGAAGGACTCATCAGACCATGACCAAAAACAAAAACATTTAAGGCATTAGGCCAAAATTAAGAAGCGACGACCATCATCGGCTCATTTTGGTATGGCTCGCTAAGGGAAAGAGCGATACAATGACCGATGTCAATTTCCTCCCAATTAGCACAGTAGGAGGCCGATACCCTAATGTACCAGTCATGCTAGCTAGGGAGAGAAGGAGGAAAGGGTTCAAAACTAGATTGCCAGACTGAAGAAAGAAAAGAAGAGAATTTGAAAGGGATTCAGTAGGATTCGGCATTGATAAAATCCGTAGGCTTGGGATTACCCATAGGGATTGAAAAGAACAAGATGGATGATTGCCAATGTGGATTAGAACTTGGTTATGCAGATTGTACAAAAGGGAAAAGAAGCAAATAAAAGAAAAGGGAACAGTGAGTAAAGACAACGGACGAACCAAGAAGAACCAAAGAAAGAAGAGGATGCCAAAAAGTTTACCTCGGGGATTGCGTCGACGGTGGCCATCGCTAGTGATGCTGGAAGTATGGGGCTATCAAAGAAGAATAAAACGGCGAGCGGCGGTGATCGCAAGGAAACGACTGCAAGCTCAAGGGGCAAGAATGAATAGTGAGCAAAAAGCATGAAGAAGAAGGGTGGAGTGACCGGGGTACTTGTAAAGCAAGAAGTAACTCCTCGGCAGCTGGATCTAGCCAATTACACCAGATTTGGTGTGGCCACCTGCAACGTTTGACAAAAGGTAATCATGAGTGTAGAATCTTCGGCTTAAAGAACACCAATACAAAAACTGTGTGGGATGAAGCCTAGTCTGATGCCACCATGAGGAAATGTAGATACGTCAGACTAGGCAACACCCAACGCTGTTGTGAATGGATGAAGATGAAGAAGTGAGAAAATGAGAGAAAATTATGAAGCCAGAACCGTTGGCAAAGTTATAAAAGTACTAGAAGATGAAGAGATTTGGTTGGCAATCATAGTGAAATGATCGTGCGGATATACATTTGAGAAGACTTGGCGGCAGGGATAATGATGGTTGTTAATTTCGAAGCATCGTCAATCACTTAATGCTCTAAAACTGGGGGCATGTGTTGACGCCAAGATTTGGTAAAGCCAAGGGCCCACCAAGGATGTCGTACGGTCAACGAAAGTCAATAATAGTCCGGTCAAAGATAGTCAAAGAAGCTCATCCATTACAACATTGCCTGGATAGACAGGAGCTGATGAAGAGAAGATAAAGATTATCCAGAATCGGTTGGGATAGACTACTTGAATTGCAAGTGTGCGAACTATAAATATGTACCCCTTAGTTAGATTGAAAAACACATCTCTATCAAAACACTACTCGACACGCATCGCCACCCTTGTCTTCCCAAGGTTAATCCCAGTGGGATTCGACACTAGGAGCTAGGCTACATTGTTTTGATCTCCGGCAAAGAGGTGAATCCCGCCACCCCCAACAACCGTATCAACTAGGTCAGTTTCCTCACGGCTGCATCGGATTGATCTCTTGAGGTGAACATCGAAACAATACGGGACTTGGCACCCTTTCGGCTGCATCAGAGGACACACACACAATCAACCACAACAAACTACACTTTAGGTGCATCGCCACCCTTGGGTTCCCCAGGTTAATCCCCATGGGACTTGGCACTTGGAACCGAGCTGCATCATCTCGATCTCCAGCAAAAAGGTGAGTCCCACCACCCCGACGGTCATGTTGATTAGGTTAGTGTTCATCAGGACTGCATCCTATCGATCTCTTGAGGCATCGGCCCATCCAATGTGATATAGGTGCAATAGTTTGAGGCTTCATCGGTTGAGTCTGACATCTCTTACTATTGTATTTTTTCATGTTGTATACCTTTCATCTAAATAAAGCATGCCCGATACTTTGATATATTATTAAGATCATCGTGATTAGCTACTGTCTTGGTTAAGTCCGATATAGTTATTCTAATGATTTTCATGATATAAACATGTTATCCGACATGTTTTATTTATTTCTATCGGAGTACAAGCCGATATGTTATCTTCAATTCAACGCCACATCTTATTCGCCATCAGAAAGCGCTCATTGGCCTATATGTGTAAACTGCCTGATGAGAACATTACCAGCTGGGATATGATCATGATTGTGAGGAAACAAGTTAAGGTGCATGCTTTCTGTGTTAGATTTAATTTTTATATATTTGAACCTCAGATGCTACACCATGAGATGCGTTCAGTTTCAATTTCAGAAATACTTTCTTGGATCAATAGAAGAGATGCAGGTATATGAAACTCTTGTATTATCATGGAAATTGATTGGGGACCAATAGACGTTGAGTCGAGGATTACTCCAAATCAAGAAGGGGAGGATGATGAGGACATCTCTACCAATGATACAACCGTACATAAATACCAAGATCAAATTATTCGAATTCGAGCACGACGATTAAATCTCCAGGTCAACTTGTTTCTAAATATCTTAGTATATTATCTTGGGAATAAATTACTGCCTAATATTATTATTATTGTTAGGAACCATGGATATGATGAAGTTGTATTCCAGGAGCAACGTGCACTAAAATCATCGCCCAAGCCACGCACGGACTCCATTTTTGATGTTCTACCCAGCCACAGAAATATAACTTCATAACCTGTCCAATGCCACCAGTTTCATCTCAAAATTCCTTCTGTATCAATGAGAATCGTCAAAACAAGATAGAGTCCAGAGTCTATCAGCATGCTGTTTTCTGCATTATTGGGCCGTTGGGCCATGTATCCAGTTGAGCCCATTAGGGGTGCATTCCAAACTACTATATAAGGTGTTTCTACAACCATCTAGGGTTTTGGGGTTTAGTTTACACGTTGCTTTGATAGTCGTCGCTTCGCCGGATTTGTAAGTGAACCCCAATTCATAGATTCCAATATAATTTTCAGTTCGATTGTGTTTTCTGCGTTCTTGTTTGTGTTTTTAGATTCGCAGGCAAGGATTAGCCTTCTTGATGAGGTCAATCATGTTGTTCTTGGTTGATGACCAACGGAGCAGTGGTGTAGCGATTGCAAGCGCCGATCTCGTGGATCAGAAGCCGGATCATCAACGTCGAGTTCTCCACAAATTGTTGTTTATCCCTCATCTGACAGAAGTTTGGGCACCACTCCTCACCTGATACAACTTGATAGAGGAGGGGGGTGCCCGATCTTCCGTCAGGTGAGGGATAAACAATGATTTGTGGAGAACTCGACGTTGACGATCTGGCTTCTGATCCACAAGATCGGCCCTTGTAATTGCTACACCACTGCTCCATTGGTTATCAACTAAGCACAACCTGATTGACCTCACCAAGAAGGCTAATCCTTGCCTGCGAATCGAAGAACACAAGCAAGAACACAGAAAACACAATTGAACTAAAAATTCTATTGGAATATACAAATTGGGGTTCACTTATAAATCTGGCGAAGCGGCGGCTATCAAAGCAACGTGTAAACTAAACCCAAAAACCCTAGATGGCTGTAGAAACACCTTATATAGTGTTTGGGATGCACCCTTAATGGGCTCAACTGGATACACGGCCCAATGGCCCAATAACGCAGAAAACAACATGCTGACAGATTCTGGACTCTATATTGTTTTGACGATTCCCGTTGATCTAGAAGGAATTTTGAGATGAAACTGGTGGAATTGGAAAGGTTATGAAGTTATATTTCCGTGGCTGGGTGGAACTTCAAAAACAGAGTCCGTATGCGGCCTGGGCGATGATTTTAGTGCATGCTGCTCCTGGAATCCGAGTTGGACACGAATTGTAGTTGGATTGGACTCTCTAATTAGCTTGGACGTCCTTACTAGTTCTTCTCCAACTCTTTGTTTATCTCCAAGTGATTTTCATCATATCCATGATTCTTAACAATAATAATAATATTAGGTAGTAATTTATTCACAAGATAATATACTAAGATATTTAGAAACAAGTTGACCTGGAAATTTAATCGTCGTTCTCGAACTCGAATAATTTGATCTTGGTATTCATGTACGGTTGTATCATTGTTAGAGATATCCTCATCACTGCCCATTTTATTGGCCGATGACACACTTGCCTGATTGATTTACCCTTGGGCATCGGCCCTATGGCCGATCGGCATGATATTCCATGATTATTCCATTCTCATTGCGGTCATCGGCTCGATAGCCGATTGGCCATGCTATTGATCATATTTTTCCATTTCCTTATCTATTGTAGGGTCAAATTGATTGCGACGCCTTAAACCCCTTTTTTCTAAGAACGTAGGACCTACACTGGAGTTAAGCAGATCTCCCAGGCCACACATGTGTCAAAGTGTGACCAAAAAATGCATCAACAAGGTCACAACGTGCAATATATATATATATATATATATATATATATATATATGCGAAAAACATTATAATAGATAATCTAATGATGCTAATGACTCCTCTTATAAACTCATATGAAGGAACATGATGTCCCAAAGGACGTATGCAGATATTACATAAGGAGGGACAATAGATGAAGGATTGCGTGTAGTTCCTAAAATGGATGAACATGAATGATAAGGATGAAAGTACATCAAATTTTAGACAATAAAGTCATGGGTCTTGTTTTCGAGCATGACAAACTTTATTTACCCTCTCTAAGAATAAGAGTAATCACAAAAGAATTGATGATGTATCTTTGAAATTATGGCATTGTCTTATGGGCAATTTTTCAAAGGGGAGGATTAAACATCTAGTTAAGGAGTTAATTCTTCTGCCTTTAGAAATTTTAGACTTAGATTAATGCATCAATTGCATTAAAGGCAAATACGTCAGACAAATTAAGAAAGACGTGAAACGAAACACATGAATTTTAGAAATCGAGTAAAATTTTGTTGTAGTAGTAATTTTATCTCCTGACCAACGTTGGTATAAAGTTACTACGACTAAGTTTAATTAGTTCACACAGAATTTTGTGGTCCATTTCCTGTAATGTATGTGGATGGTTATGATTCATTCATAACATTTACAGATAATTATTCGCTCTATGGTTATATTTACCCAATTAAAAAGCGATCAGAAGCTTTGGATAAATTTAAGATATTTAAGACTGAAGTAGAAAATCAGCATGATCTAAAGATTAAAATATTAATATCTGACCGTAGAGGAGTACTACGGTCATCATACCCCATATGGCCAAGTTCCTAGAACCTTTGGAAAGTTTCTACAAGAAAATAGCATAGTAGCCTAGTATTCTACACTAGGTGAACCTCAGTAAAATGGAGTGGTAGAAAGGCGTAATCACACCTTAATGGACATGGTAAGAAGCATGCTAAGTTAATCCACTCTACCAATTAGTTGTGGATGGAGGCATTAAAAACCACCATTCATATTATTAATCGGGTCCCTAGTAAGTCGGTGGCTAAAAACGCCATATATGTTATGGACTGGACGAGAACCTTCTCTAAATTATTTTAGAGTGTGTTGATGTCCTGCCGAGGCTAAATTTTTTAAAGAAAAAATATTAGTATGTTGGATTCTAAGAGAGTGAGTTGCCATTTCATTGTCTACCTAGATAAGTCTAAGGATTTTCATTTGTATTGTGTTAATAGACATATGAAGTTTGTAGAAACGAGACATGCAGTCTTTTTAGAAGACGCTATGATTAGGGGGAGCACGATATCTATAGAAATTAGTATTAAAGAGAAGTGGGTAAGTGTACCCACTCCTATAGTTTAAGAGCCAATTTTTCATGTGCCTGTGTTAGCATCTATTTGTCCATCGCTTGAGATTGGACCTTCATTAGTGGCACCTATTGTTCATGAGGCTCCTATTATTCAAGAACCTGTAGTTCTAGATGTTGCTAATGAAGAACAACCCCTAACATAGAAAATGATGTGCCAATATAAGAGAACTTTAGAAGATCATAAAGAGTGAGAAGATCAGCTATTTCTGAAGACTATGAAGTCTATATGAGTAAAGAAATTCAAAAAGATGGTGATCCCATCTCTTTTGAAGAAGCTATTAGAAGCCATCACTCATCTAAATGGCTTGTGGCCATGGAGGAAGAGATGAGGCCTATGATTACCAACAAAGTCTATAAATTAGAAGAAATTCCAAAAGGAGCCAAAATAGTAGGTTGCAAATGAGTCTACAAGGTCAAACATGACTCCTAAGGGAATGTAGAAGGATTTAAGGCCAGACTTGTTGCTAAAGGATTCACTCAAAGAGAAGGAAAAGACTATAATGAGACATTTTTGCCTGTCTCATCTAACGATTCATTTAGAATCATTATGCATTTAGTGGCATATTATGACTTAGAATTACATCAGATGGATGTAAAGACGATATTTATCAATGGGATCTAAATGAGAATGTTTATATGGCACCACCCAAGGGTTTTGTCATAGAAGGGAAAGAAAATTTGGGATGCCATTTAACTAAGTCCATTTGTGGACTTAAACAGGCCTCTAGGCAGTGGTACCTCAAATTTAATGAGACCATTAGAAAATTTGGGTATAAGGAGAATGAAGAGGACAACTGTATTTATGCTAAGTTCAAGAATGATTTTTTTCCTAGTTTTGTATGTGGATGACATTCTACTTGCGAGTAGCGATGTCAATCTACTATTAGAAACTAAGAAATTATTGTTCTCTCATTTTGACATGAAGGATCTTGGAGAAGTTTCCTATATATTAGGAATTGAGATTCTCTGAGATAAAACTAAGGAGGTATTAGCATTATCACATAAGGCATACTTAGAAAAGATACTTAGAAAATATAGTATGCATACACGTAAGTCTTCGCCTGCTCCAATAGTCAAGGGTGATAAGTTTGGGAACCTTTAGTGTCCCAAGAACCAATGCGATCGATCAAATCAAATTGGTTGCATATGCTTTTGCTGTGAGAAGCTTAATGTATGCTCAAGTATGTACTCAGTCTGACTTAGCTTTTGTCACCGAGATGCTTGGCAGATATCAGAAAACTCCAGGTATAGATAACTGGAAAGGAGTTAAGAAAGCCTTGAGATATGCACAAGGTGAAAAAGCCTCGTGGTGACATATGAAAGATAATATATCCTAGAGATAGTAGGTTATTCATACTTAGACTTTATGGGATGTGTGGATACTGAGAAGTCCACATCAGGTTATATATTCACACTCACAAAGGGAGTTGTATCATGGAAATGCTCCAAACAAACTGTGACGACATCCTCTATAATGTATGTTGAGTTTGTTGCATGTTATGAGGCCACTAGACATGCACTATGGTTTAAGAAATTTATTCCCAATTTAAGAGTGGTTGATAGTATTGAACAACCACTTAAGTTACACTTCGACAATGACTCAACAGTATTAAACTCCCATAACAAGAAGAAGAGTGTTGCTGTCAAACACATCAACATTAAGTACTCTGTTGTTGAGGAGAAAATCTAAGATCAAACTATAAGTCTAGAGAATATAATTACCAAGCGAATGCTTGTAGATTTGCTCACAAAAGGCTTACCTCCTAGTGTATTCATAGAATAATTAGACGACATGTGTTTAAGGGAAAGGATATGATATATGGATTTTTAAGGCCCCAAAATTAAGTTAAGTGTGTTTCAGAATGGAAAGGTGCTTTGTAGTTGTTGAGTCATGTCGAACGTAACTGACTATTGTGATGCAGCAAGCTCTATGCATTAATATGTAACAGAACATATATTACGTTAAGTTGAGTTAAGAACTAAGATGAGATCTAGGGGGTGAATGTTAGTTTTAGATCTCCGGGAGGAGAGGGATACCAAGTCCCTCTCCTCCCTACTGACTTGGACTCAGTCCTAATAAACCCTCCTATTCCCCTATGTAGGACCGAAAGTAGCGACCAGAGGGGGGGTGAATGGGCGCCTAAAAATTCTTTTGAATCAATGGCCTGCTCCCAATACCCAACGCACCTCAAAAGACTAAGCAGCAAAGTATGAACAGAAAGCCTAAGACTAAAGGTATCTAGCCTAGAATCAACAAGTGTCAAAATCAGAGAAACACCAAAGCAGTGCTAATAGGCAGATAAACAAAATATTCAGGACATGGCAGGTTAAACTTCTCAATGAACGATCTAAGTGTATATAAAGTGAGATGAGAAGTTACTGTTCAAATTTGTCTCCTATTCGGAACTTGGCGAAGCCTGCTTCGCTGTGTCGAAGCCTGCTTCGCTGGTTGAAGTTGTGCGAAGGTTGATGTTGACGTGCCGAAGGTTTGTCTGGTGTAGCCTAGTTCGAGGGTGGCAAAGCGCGAAGTATGCTTCGAAGCGAAGTATGACAGTGTCGAAGCTTGCTTCGGACAACGTACTTCGAAGCTTAACATTCGAACAGAAAACTTTGAACAAGCTCACAGAAAGACAACCTTCGAAAGAGTAGTGAAGCCCGACACACAATAGAGAAACCAAAACAAAGCCTACACTCTACCTTCGGAGCTAGCAAAATCAACTTCGAAGCCAACAGGATTACCTTCGAAGCTAGTAGTAACGAAGTATGACCTTCGAACCACAAACTAGCTTCGAATCGAAGTATGCTGATGTAGAGACAAGAAACAGAATCCTACAACCACACTTCGAGAAAACTAGCTCCGAACTCACACACTGAGACCTTCAGAACAGACAGCTGCACACTCCGAGCGAAGTCTATCGGAGAGACGCTCTGAAGCCAAACTTCGAAGCCTACCAAAGTATTAACTTCGAAGCATTCAAGTCGAAGTACACCTTCGCAAAGACAGTCGAAGTTTAAGCGAAGCCCTTCGAGGATGTCCGATCGAAGCCTGCCCCATAGAGCTGAGGGGCTTCGAACAGAGAAGGTGGGTTCACAAGAAAAACAGCCAGAAAAGGTTTTTAGCCTTGTCTACTTCGATCAAAAAGCAACAAAGTAAAAGCAAGGCTAGAGTACTAGTGTACTATTGCTACAGTGTGGCAGTACTACTTGCATCCAGTATGAACTAGTACTACTTTTGTGAAGAACAGTAGAAACCTGAGGCATAAATGCTCAAGAAAAATAGCTATGCACGTGAAACGAAGCCATATAAATCAGCTGCAAACAAGCTGCGCACGATCAGAGAATAGAAGCTTCACTACATCAGGAGAAAACCGAAATAAATGCAACACAAATCTGCTATGAACTAAACCTGGCGGCGCACAAGAGAGAGAATAGGAGACAAAAATGACCCAATAGAATAGGAAATGATTTCAGCAAAAGGGGTAGTCCAACCCTAGGGATTGGGGCCCTATTTATAGGCTGCCCAATAGCCTAGAATATTCCACCAGCCCCTTAGGGTTTTTACAGACGCTAAAATAAAGGAAAAGACTCTTCAGCCCTTAGGAATTTTTACAGACACGACTGACTGACTATGGGCCTAGAGATACAGATGACTTATCCTGAAGTTAAGCTTTCGTAGCGACTACTGCTTCTCTTCTGGATAGTCCGATACAAGATCAACGGTTGTCAGTTTTGCACCGAAACTGACAAAGCCTCCACCGACTTTGCACCAGGTACCCGGATTGGGCCGGTCCGATTCCGCAGCTCTCTCAGCTCGGCAATCACTCACCGCCCGTGTACCTGAGTCAATCCTGGTCAATAGCCCAGTGGGTCTTCTACTGCTCCTGACCCATGTACCCGGATTGGGCCAGCCTGACTTCGCAACCTCCTCTGCCCGACAGTCTCTTGCTGCCCGTGTACCTGAGTCACACGCGGCCCATGAAACAGCATATCTCCTTTCTTCTTCTGTCCTCTTTGACTATCATTGACAATGACTCATCACATCTAGAGCCATGAGGCCCACGCTATTCAGCATGGCTCCTCATCCTATGCCCTGATTGGTGGCACCTCAACCTTCATCTAGTGCTAGGCCCTTGTCGCGCAGTGCTAGAAGTAGGGGAGGGGCTAGTGGCTTCAGGGTTGATGCCTCTTTTTGATGCCTAAACCCCTCCCAAAATCACTACGAAAATCCAATCTAAGTACGTAGCACTGAAGCGATGGGAAGTCCCTTGCATCCGCATCGACATCAACATTACCATGGAAGATTTGTTCTCATCATCTAAACTAGAGGGTACACACTGAACCCCTCACTGTTTTCTCTTTGTGTTTCCCTATGGGCTATACCATGTTCATCAGTTCATCCTAAGGTTTTAGCCCTGCTAGTCTTAGACCTAGAGATAACCTAAGAACTTCTAACAGACCAAAATCCTACCGCTGCCCCCAGCGAGGCTCAGCCAGCCACCACAATACCGAGGCCTGCCCTCGGTGAGGCTAGGCTAGCTGCCACACCACCGAGCCCCTCATCGATGCCTCCTGCGTGGTATTGCCCAGCACTGCCGACGCCACTGGCCCTTGCATCGCCGTCCCCATCCTGCCATTGAGTTTTTTATAATTATAAAACTTAATATGAAAAGTTTTTCTCTAATATGAGTTATATTGTGTACTTTAAAATATCATTCCTGAGGATGACCAATTGCTATAATAGTTTTTTCAACTTTTTTTCTAATTTCTGTGACATTTTTATCCTTTGAAACAAAGTATCTTCAACTCCCAATGAATGCGGCGACACTTCCACACCGGAACATGCTCTTTGTCAACCTGTCCATCCTCACTGCGATCCTCCAACACGTCACCAGGAACAAGCTCTTGAGCGGTCTTCGTTGGAGCCTTCTCTTCCTCGTGCTCCTCCTTCGCTGAGGCCTTCCCCACCTTGACCCACCCCTCTACCACATCCTCCCACGCAAGTTCTTCCTTCACCTCAAGGCCGGCAGGCCTTTGGAGGAGAGGAGGAGATCCTTTAGTGCTTAGAGGGAAGAATCTCTGCTCAGGTCGGTGGTTCGTGGAGACCGATAGAGTGGTGCCATAGTTCTAGTGGGCCGGTGATTGGACGAAAGCCGGAGGCGGTCTAGATGTGGGTCGGCGGTTACGAGGGGGTGTTGCTACCATTGGGGATGGCTTTGTCCGCCCGCGCTAGGAGACAACGATGGCGGCGACCAGCAGCAGTAGGTGTGGCGATGTGTGGTGGCGGTGTATTCAAGAGTAAAAAAGTCAGTTCATTTTCTAGAAAATAGAAAAAAAAAATTAATTGAAGTATACATAAAATTCTATTGTAGCAATTGGTTATCCTCAAAAATGCTATTTTAGAGAAACCTACAATATAAGTCTTATTAGAGAGATGCCTTCCCTATTAAGTTCTATAATAGTAAAAAACTCTCTTGCCACTGGTCCCAACCCTTGCCTAGTTGCCCCTGTGCTTCCATTATGCAGGCCATCACAAAGACAGATACATGGATAATTAACATGCGACTACATTTGAAAATTTAATTCACATAGGTGCTCCACAAAAACCGAGAGCAACACCTAATTCTTGATTTTGTGATATAAAAATGTGAAGTAGGACCCGTTAACTAAAAGTTTGTGGAGTAGAAATATAAAATACAGAGAAAAAATTAGGGCGTATTTGGATCATAGGTATTGGTTTTAGAATTAAAGAACTGCAATTAAATTCCGTGAGGTCGGCTATTTGGGCCACCATGGAATTAGAATTATCAAATCTGATCTAAAATTCAACTAGGAATCCACAGTTCTGCCTAATTCCTCTTCAAGAAAAAAGAATTAACCGAAATTCTTATATTTGTCAAAATTGATTATTGTATTATGCATTCCTTCATCAAGCTTATTTTATAGCTAATATTTACTGTATTAATAGAATTGATTGCATGTTTTGATCAACCAAACCAGTTTGAGAATTAGTTCTCGTATTTCAATTCTATGGAATGCCCAAACATAAATATTAGATTTAAATTAAATTCGATATAATTTAATGTTTTATAGAATTTGAAATAAATTTAAATTCTTTCAATATCTGGGATCCAAACGTGACCTTAAATTAATTGAAATACTTAGGATATGTTTGTTTCAGCTATTAGATTCTTAATAGCTAGATTGTGTAGATATCTATCTAATATCCTATAGTAATTGATTATTACAATCTAAGTCCAAAACCTATTTGTTTTAGTTTCAAATTCTAAGAGCAGTTGTAGCTACTAGAACAAAAACCCCTTAGAGTTAGACATCTAGATTAAGTGGCTCACATAGATTAAGGACTTTTAGATTAAATGGAACAATTAGATGAAGTCAAATATTTTAGTATTTTTATAAGCCTCAATTTAAGGTAATTTTTAATTTTGTTTAAGTTTTTTCGGATGTATTACAAGTCCAATCAAATTAACCTTTATTTGTTCATTGTGACTACGAAGCAAGCCTAGGACCAAGTATCAATGTATTCATATCGGATAGGTATAGAGTCAAATCTAGATATTATTACTATTTAGCGTATTTTATTTCGGATTGAAATATGAATATGGATATTTTAGAATATAAATATAAAACAAATTGTTGAAATTCAAATACTAATCTAGATATTTACTAAGTTAAACTTGAAATAAATATAAAAAATAAAAAGTATAAAATTTGACTAGACTTTAATTGATGAAATTTGATTAATCAACAAAAAATTGTATGAATGGTACATAAAAAATGCGGCACAAACATAATCAATGAAAATTTTGTGAATTGAACATAATCAACCAATCAACCAAATATTTCCACTTTAGTAACGTATTAGAAACATATACAATAGTTATTTTTTTGTTATACATTTAAATAATACATGTTTAGAACAAAAATAATATATAATATCAAATACTCAAATTATACACATCTATAGCTAATGCTCTACTATTTGTATGACCATTAAGTTGTTGAAACTAGAAATTAGGCAGACACATTATGAGCTATTAGGCTAGTAGGCTGGATCGATGGGCTGCCAATAGAGGCGTAACAGGCAAGGTTAAGACACACACTAAGTGGGCTTAGGCTTGGATAATAAGTTAGTTTAGATTCTATGTAAAACATGGATTAGTTGTTTTCCTAGCTATAAATAGTTGTGCCCATTGTCATTTTAAATAAGTTCAGTCAACCAACTGATCGACGACTATCGATAAATCGCTAACCTTTAGGTATGTATCATTAAGATGATTCCTTGCGTGGGATCGAGCTACATCGGTTCAGTCCAATCTTTGATCATGCCAAGAATAACCTTCTCAGTAAACTGATTGATCTAGTTATAGTTTTCCTAGATAGGTCCTATATTATGATTAGATTAAGTAGGTTTGCTAGTTATCGGCGTGATACATTGGTTCTTGTTCTTATATCATGCTTCATGTCCTTGATTGATGTATTCACTGGTCACGTCAACTTCATTTGTTATGTTAGATATGATTGTACGTCGATCATCAATGTAATGCTATCTCGGTTAGGTCAAATTGAGGTATATGGGGCGATCTAATCTAATCTACCTATCTGTCGTTAATCAGAGTTTTAGCTGATTGTTCACATACTACCTTGACAATCACGCTTGGTTTTGTTCATATTACCTTTAGAATGATGTCTTTACGCTGCATCAATTAGGTTCGAACGGTAGAGATTGGCCAATTGATAGATATTGCCGATAAATACATTAGAACTAATGTTAAAAAGCTGATACATTCAATACTAAATAAAACCCTATTATTGATGGGTAATAACCTTTATTAGTCATGGGCATGTCTCCCATCACTCTTATCATATAAATGATATAACATCATTAGTGATGGGTATTTACCCATCACTAAAGGGTTAACCTTTAGTGACATTTAGTGATGGGCGATAGTATTCACCCGTCACTAAAAGGAGCCTATGGATCGTAGTGTCAGCCGTTACTAAAGGGCCCATTAGTGACGGTTGATTGTTGCCACCTTTCACTAATATTATGGTCATTTTGAAAAATAATAATTTTTAACTGCATCTTGAATGAAAGCACATCCAACATTATATTCCAAAGCACATCACAGATAATTCATCACAGGATGAACACGAAAGATTCATAACCAAATTAATATCAGATATATTAATTTCTAATGCATTATCTCGAAGAAATTGCATGGCTAAAGAGGAGTACAAGGTGATCATAAAAGAGGCGACAAAACTAGATATGTATAGCCTTAATCAATTAATTGTGGGTAGATAGAGAGAATCACTATAGGACACTATTCAAGATCTTATGAAAATGCAATATAGAGATTTTCTTTGTCTACCCACCATGAATTTATTAAGGATATACATATCTGGTATTGCATCCTATTTTATGGTCACCCTGTACTCCTAGGTTTACACCACATACATGACAACCTCAATTGCACCATTGTTGATGTTGAAATGGAAGATACATACTGTGCCAACTTCTAATGCATTATCTTGAATAAATTGGTTAAAACCGGTAGTTAGGTAGCATGGTCCATCCGTGGATTTATGCACCACGATTAGAATTACGTCAAACCTTGTTGCTTCCACTTGAATCTCGATGGTCTACTGGTAAAGGTGAGGTGTGATGTACTTCTCACAATACTGCCTTCAAAAGTACTATAACAATAAAATTTAAACAAAGCTAGTTAGACAAGTCTAAGTGCATACGTGATCTAGATAACAACCAATATGTTATAATAACTTACCACTGACATCTTGTTGATGATCGAGTTATTTATTGTGCAAATATATAATCGAGCAATATCTACTGAGATGTCTTAAAAGAGGCCTTCCTTGATAGTAAGATATATTATCTTAAGGGTGTCACTATCATGAACGTTATTCATATCTCCAAATTTTTATTATAAAAACTTTAATAGTAAGATATATTTACTAGTTTTATTACCACACAAATAATCTATTGTTGGGATATGGGGAGGTTACGCTAGCACTAAATTCAAAATTTTACCTCATTAGTTCGGTAACTATGCCTATAATGGGATCATGGATCGTCATCTTCTAACATGAGATGTGCTAGTGCATAGGTAGAAGAATACCATGTTTACCCCCGCATCTTTCTTATCCTCGTGACCGACCTTATATTTTACCAGCCATTCACTTTTGATCCTTTGGGGCCGATCCTGTCGGGGATATGATCTAGGGTACCCCATCGAGTGGTTTCACTCGGGTCACCGACTGCTGGCTAGGCTAGCCCATGAAGGACTTCCCAACCACCAGGCCTCCCACTCGGGAGCAGATGCTCCCGAGTGGTGAGATGCCAACAGTCGGCTTGGGGCCATCCGCCCAACGGTTGTCTCCAATCAACGCCGACGGTTAACCCTAATCAATAGTGACATCTCTATGACGGTCATTAGCGCCATTTAAAGGCAGTTATGTTGGCAGTTATGCGGCTGTTTCCATAGGCTATCAATCTAATGGCTAAATCTTGTAACTCCCCAGTCCTTCTTGTAGGACCGAAAGTAGCGACCAGAGGGGGGGTGAATGGGCGCCTAAAAATTTCTTGTTAAACAATATTTTAATCCTTCCACCCAAATGAACTTAACCAGACAGATGATATTTGCAAAGCAAATTTCAGAAATTAAAGTTTTCTAGCTTAAAAAAATAACCGGTGTCCTAATTAAAATGATATTAAAAATAATCTAAATAAAATACCGTAGTAAATAAAAACTACTGGATAAAACAAGAACTTTTTATATTTTAATCTAGAAATCGAATACTCATCAATTTTATAGGCCTCAGATCATTAAAATTAATTCAGTACTAAATCTAAAATATTGTACGCAACAGCCAGAATAATATTTCCATGATTAATAGAATTTTTGGTTAATTTTTTATATGAGCCGATTAAACAAATATATTTAAATAATATGAGATAATTAATAAGCAGATAATAATTTTTTTTGTAGATAAAATTTATCTACTAAACTACTAAAACAGATTTACTGCTAATTAAAAAATAACCATTTATTTAATTGACTAACTGAAAAATAGCAGATGAAGATGATTATCTAAAAATTGATTTGCTAAAAACTAGTAGATTAAAGAAACTACCTGCATGCCGATCTTGCAAAAAAAAGGGAACTTCACCGTGAAAATTTTTGTCCGACCGGCCGAATCACTGCTGCTCGTCTGCGCTTCGCGAACCTCCAGCCGAATTGCTTTTTTCTTCCGCCACTTTGCGTCAACAGCCGTGGGACTTCAGCCAGAGACTTCCGCTGTGGGCCCGTGTCCTCCTTCTCATCGTCGCTAACGCAGTGAACCACGCCAAAGATTGGCCGCCGAAAGCCGAGCGTGCCGCAATCCTCAGCCGCCTGAATACAGTCGGCTGCGCGTCGTGGGTCCCGCCGTGAAAAGATCAGCACGTCGCCGCCGTTTGCCAGGAACCGCACACCACAACCACGACACTGATGAAGAACGATGAAAAACAGAACGGCGGCAAAAAAAAACAGAGAGAGATTTTTGGACTGCAGATTGATCTCTTGAAAACAGTCATCTATCCCCAAGGGGATAGGGGCCTATTTATAGGAAAATCCTAATACATGAAAAGACTACTTTACCCTCGGGTAAAATAAACTGACTCTAAAAATAAATTCCGAAAATTACTAAATTATTCTTAGAAAAATTAACTGACTCGAATAAAAATATTCTAAACTTAAAAACTAAATATTAATATCCTAAAAACGAATTAATGATAGATTGTCAGTTTTACGCCGAAACTGACAAAGCGTCCACCGTCTTCACACCGGGTACCCGGATTGGGCCGACCCGACCCCGCAGCTCCCTCGGCCCGGCAATCGCTCGCCGCCCGTGTACCTGAGTCAAACCCAGTCAACAGACCGGTGGATCATCTGCCGCTCCTAGCCATATACCCGGATTGGGCCAGCCCGACTCCGCAGCTCCTCTGCCCGGCCGTCGCTCACTGCCCGTGTACCTGAGTCACATGCGCCTTAGACTCGGCAGGTCTTCATCTCTTCCTCTTTGACTTCCGTTGACAATCACTCATCACATCTGGAATATCAAAACCATATTCTTCAACATGGTTTCTCAATCTCCCCCTTGATGAGTGCATTGTCAACACCCTTTTCAGCTCATCTCCAGAACCTGCAAAACATGTGGAAACAGAAAAACAAAGACAAAAGAAAATAGAAGAAATAAAATAAAAAAAAATAAAATCTAAAAAACAAGTGCAAATCCCAGAATTACCAACAAGGAGCTCCCCCTGAAATAAATCCCATAGAAAGCTAAAAAAACTCCAAAAATTTCTCCCCCTTGTTGACAATTGGACTCATCAAGTGAGACTAAATGCACTTAAAGAGACATAAACACAAACTCCCCCTGAAATGCAGCTCCCCCTCAAAATATGCTATGAATGCAGATGGGGTGCAGGTGGAGTGTGAAAAGCATGCTTCTTAGATATGATTAACTGCAATAACAACATCTAACCGGTATAGCGAAAGATATATTGTCTAAGATACATGACATGATCAGTGCAATAGATGATATCTTAAGAAAGTCATTAGCACACATTTTTCGATTTTTGCAAAACAAAAGCATCACCATATTTTCTAGTTGACAAGCAAAGTAAAGCATGAGATGCAAAAGCTAACTGATATCTACCAAGATAAGCATTGTGCAAAACAATGTGCTTCAGCAAACTTGTCATCTTCTTAAATTTTTCAGATTGATTCTTTTTCCTTTCATTTCTGCCAGGGGTTATTTGCATGTCAAACCATATGCTAACCGACCAAGTCAAGCCTAGGCCAGAACTGGACCATCAGAAGCTTAAGACATTGGTCTTGGCATACATTACGCCGTCCTAGTTCATACCAAAGTGCTATGGTAAGCAGTCCAGAACAATGCAATGCGACAAAGCAAACCCACCTGGATCTTTTCTGAGAATCATAAAAATGCGTAAATTTTTCATTTTTCTGAATTTTTATCATTTTAAAGCACATTTTGCATATTTAAAGCATATAAATGTTCAAGTTGCATATCTGCATCTAAGTAAGGATCTAGCTACAAGGCATGTAAAAGATAGCGAAAGCATTCAGCCTACACATGCTAGTTACCAGAAGCAATGGTGATCATTTTTCAATTTTAAAGCATAAAAGCCATGCATATGACAAATATCAGATATATCATGTGAACTGAACCAGAACATGATTATCGACAAGCAATCAAAAAACATATACTGGCTAGAGAAAGTAAAGCAGATTAATCATATAACAGAAGCAAGCTCAAAATGTGATAGATGATTATGCATGATATGAACGCACACAAAAAGTCTCAATGAAAATAAAGAAGAAAGAAAAACTGATACCAATGAAAAGCTGACTCAAAATATCCAAAAAAAAATACACAGCTCCCAAAAACACGATCAATAATCATGAGTGGGACCAAATGGTCCAATGCCAGGTTTAGTAAAAATGTTGAACCAATGTCGAGCCATCTGCGCGTATGTAGGAAAGCAAAAGGAATCATATGAGTTTGGACTGAAGCGCGAATCAAAGCGTGGTCCTCTGTTCATCCTAAAATCACGGTCGCGAGATCCAACAACGTATCCATGACGATCTGGAACTCTGCTGGAACGAAAACCACCCTCCGGAGCACGATCATAAAGACCGTCTCCTCTACCACCACCTACACGACGTGGCCTGGCCTCTAGCCTCTCTCTACGTCGAGGGACTCTCTGTCTACCACCCTGCTGGTAGAACTGCTCCTGTCCACCTCGAGCTCTCTCTGCTCGCTCAACCCGCTTCCTCCTGAAGCAAAACTCCTCAAGATGACCGTCTCTATGACAAAACTCACAGTGATAGGTAGGCTTCTTGGGATATTGTTGTGGCTTAGGTGATGAGGACATCACTTCACATGATACACACATGGAGCCTCCACCTACAATTCAGTTACTAGGACGAATCACATGCGCCCGTGCCCGTCGCTTGAAACATGAGGTTAATTCTTTCCTTAGCAACAATGTCAATATTTGTTTGGATGGGATGCTACTGAATACTAGTGATATTTTGTTGCTTAGGAACATGGGAAATGGAATAGAAGAATTGGAGTTCAAGACGGAGCCGCACGGATGTTTGAAGTCAAGATTTCGCTGGTTCGGACTACATCGACCACCTTTCACCAAAATGGGCATAACTTCCTCATACGAAGTCCGATTTGCGCGTTCTTTGACTTTTTGGAAAGCTGAGGAGAAGACGGATCGTTTGCCGTTTGTTTCACCTCATTTGGAGTCTCGAGTCGTCCTGTGTATTTAAAACAGTACTGCGTGACAGAACTGGGCCATGTTGGCCATAATCTGAGTCTGTACGTCTTCTAGCCCACAGCCCAAGTCTGTTCCCCTTCCACAGGCCGCCGCCCTATATATTCTCACGCCAGCCACCTTCTAGGGTTAGGTTTTGCTTTGTTGCATCTACACTGTTGTGTTTAGATCCCGCCTCTTGCGCCGGACCGATTGGCTGCCGCATTGGCGTTTGTGAAACCTCAACTTATCTTCGTTTGTCTGTGATTTGGCATTCGATTTGTATCCTTCCTGTTCTTGCTTGTGTTCTTGGGTTCGCTTGCAGGAATTAGCCTTCGTGGCGAGGTCAATCGTGTTCTGCGTGGTTGATAACCAACGGAGACAGTGGTGTAACGATTGCAAGGTTTTGATCCGCCGGACCGGAGCCTTGGATCGCCAACGTCGAGATTCTCCACCAACCCAAGTTTATCCCTTACCTAGCGGAAGATCGGGACCAATCCCCCATCAGCTGGTATCAGAGCTCAGATTTCCCGTTAGGTAATCTCGATCTGCTTTTGTTTTTACCCAGAGTCCAGAAAACCGCACCAAAAAAAAATTCCCCACCGAGAACCCCTTTGTGCCTTGCGATTTTAATTTCAGTTTTAACTTTGTTGAGTTCGTGTTCTTGGTCGAGTCTTGTTGCTGGTTTAGTCATCCCTCTGTGTCGTTTGAGTAGTAGTTGTTCTTGTGTCTCAGAAAAAAATTCCCCACCGAAAAACCCCCCCCCTTCCGCAACCTTTCTTTGTTTTCCACATCTACTCTTTGTGACCCCCCTTCAGTAAAACAGGCATAACTTTTCGCTCGTTTGGCAGAAAAATCTGAAATGTTTTGAGCGTGTTCCTGACCCAATTTGGAGGGTACCCTAACCGACAAATGTCGGTTAGCCCTCACCAAAATCGCCAAAAAAAATCGGGAAGATAAAGAAAAAAATTGGACAAAGTTTTTGCTCGCCGGACAGCGAACTTGTTTGAAATTTTGTGAGCCACATCCCACCTCAGTTGCAGGTGCCAATTTTTGTGGTTACTCCTCTGGTCATCCTTGTTTCAAAAAAAATAGAGTGAAAAAAAAGGAGAAAAAAATATATATAAAAAAAGAGAAGCGGGCTGTTAGTTGCTTGTCCGAACTCTTGTCCGAACTCTTGTCCGAACTCCTGTCCGAACTCTTGTCCAATCTGAGGCAGTCTTTGGCTGTTTGCTGCTTGTCCGATCTCTTGTCTGAACCTTTGTCCGAACTCTTGTCCGATCCAAACAGCAGCAGAAAAAAAAAATTGCACATACCCTTGTCCGATCACTTGTCCGATCTCTTGTCCGATCTTTTGTCCGATCTGCAGAGAGCTGATTTTGGCCTGTGTTGCTTCCATTTGAGTTTTGGGCACATAGTTTCCCTCTATTGCTTGAATTTTCACCTTGGGAGCACTAAGGCCAGCAACTTTGACGAGTACTAGGGAATACTTATTGAACTTGGTTTAACTGTTATTATTATCGCTAATCCTTGCTACTCACTTGCCTTCCAAGCTACACCTTTCTCTTGGTCAGGACAGGATCATTTCTTGCAATTGTACACCACCCTCCACTTGGTTCATCACCTGTAGGCCGGTGACCTCACTGCGGCGTGGTAAGAACACTTGCAAGCGTGGGTAAGGTGCTTGACGAATTGCTTCCGCCACACATCCAGCACCCCACCTAGCTGTTTTACATAAGGATTATTCTTTGTTGCTTTATCTTTTCACTAACATGGCAGCACTTATTGTACAACGTGACTTGAGCACTCCCATGGACCACGACGACCAGGCACAACGGAACAATATATTTCAGACCATCTTCCTCGTCAATAACCGTCGTGCGCGTGTCATCATCGACAGCGGTAGTTGCAACAATTTGGTGAGCCTCGACGTGGTAACTAAGCTTCAACTTCCCACACGTGCACATCCACACCCTTACCATGTGCAATGGCTCAACGACAGCGGTAAGGTCAAGGTAACACAAACTGTTCACATCGAATTTTCCATTGGTATATACTTCGGAAGTGCTGATTTTGATGTAGTACCAATGCAAGCATGTTCTCTATTACTTGGTAGACCTTGGGTCTATGATACTGATGCTACACACCATGGTAGGAGCAATAAGTACACATTTATGTATAAAGGAAAGAAAGTTACATTGCTTCCTATGACTCCTGCTGAAATTGTGAAATTTGAACAAGAAAAACGTGCTAGGGACGCACAAAAGAGCAAACAACTTTCTGAAAATCAGCAAGTAGCTAAAACACTTTCGAGGCAACAAAAAGAAAAAGTTGTTTCTCCTTCCTCATCACAAGTTATTAATCTGAAAGGATGTGTCATGCATGCCACTAAAACTAACCTTGCAGTACGTAGTTCTTTTGGTCTTGCAGGTTTCTACCGGCGTTTTGTGAAAGATTTCAGCACCATAGCTGGTCATTTACCTGAATTGACCAAGAAGGGAGTTACTTCTACTTGGGAGTCAGCACAAGAACAAGCTCTTGCCACACTCAAGGATCACATTACACATGCACCTCTACTTTAGCTACCCGATTTTAGTAAGCCTTTTGAGTTAGAATGTGATGCTAGTGATTTTGGCATAGGAGATGTGCTGCTACAAATAGTGGATGGAACTGACAAGGTCTCAAGCTCTAGCTTAGTCTGCTCCAACTCAGCTCTCACTCCAGCTAACTCGCACAACTGCTCATCACTCTTGGCTCTAAGCTCGACTATACTAGCTAAATGAGATAGGCAGTCTACACAAGGTGCGACGACAATGGCATGAGCATCTTTTAGCTCCTGCTGAGCGCTCTCAAGCTTAGTGGCAAAAGCGTCTCTCTCATCTACTCTTTCTGTGTACCTGGACCTGAGAGTCGTCAGGTCACACAACAGCACCTCACAATTAGGGCACTCTCCACTATCACCCAAGCAAGGGGAAAAAGACAGACTCTCAATTTTGCCATTTGTCGTGGCAAGCTCACTCTCAAGCTCATCTATCCTCTTCTTTGCCCCTCTAAGCAGTTTCTCCCTATACTTCAACTCCTGACTGTTCTGTTCTAGTAAATTGACAACTTCTTGTTCATAGGAGGATGCATTCTCATCGTCGTCATCGTCGGAGTCATCGGAGGAGTCCTTCTCTTTCTTCTCCCCAAGAGCCATTGAGCAGAAGCTCTTGTGGGATCTTCGGTTGTGACGTGAGTGACTCTTTGGCTTGTCCCCGAAGCCCATGAAACAGAGGCCCGCCGGATTGTCCCTGTCCTTCCCCTTCCTGATCATGATCTCTTCATCACTTGAACTTGAAGACGAGGAGGAAGACGAGGATCTCTTGGCGTATCTTTTCTCCATTTCGGCGAAGAAAGTCTTGTCTCGCTTCTTGTTCTCACGTCTATAATCCTTCAGTGCCTTTCGAAAGAACCTTGTCTTGGGCTTTCTCTTTGTGGAGTTGTCGTGCTTGCCGGAGTTGTAGGAGTTGCCGCCGGTTCCCTTCTTGTAATTTTTCTGCTTGGGACAGTCGGCGAAAAAATGACCTGGATCACCACACTCAAAGCATCCGGATTTGTGCCGTGTCTCTTAAACATTCGCTTATCATAAACACGTCGCACCCGGTTGTTAAACAAGCACAGATCATCATCTCCTAGAGTATCAAGTTGTTCCTCGGAGATAGACATCAAGGAAAAGGCAGTACAACTCATGGCATTAGGATCAGCCGACGGTGTCGCAAGCACCAGAGTCTTTGAGCCAGAATCAGTGAGATTTGATCTCAACTGGATATCGACCTCTGAGGCCTTGAGCTTACTAAAAAGCTCTGCGATGGTCAAGGTATCATATGATGTGCTCTCAACAATAGAGGATACCTTGATCTCCCAGATCTTAGGGTCCAAGGTATGGAGTACCTTAAGCGCCTGTTCATGATCCGAGACCAGCTGATCACCCTCGGCCTTGTTAACACGAAGCTTGTTAATGATTGATTGAAAACGACCAAACAAAGCCTCAACAGTCTCACCCGGTTTCTGTGAGAAATTTTCATACTCACGCCGGTAGGTCTGATATAGTCTAGCCTTGACCTGAGCAATCCCCTCATGGTGTGCCTGGAGGGTAGCCCAGATCTCACGAGCAGTGGTGAGATGGCTAACACGCTCAAACTCACTAGGACCTAGACCAGAAAATAAAATGTTCACCGCCTTACTATTATTTTGATGCCGGGTAATTACATTTTCAGCAGTATCCACAGCAATAGTCATTATCGTGAAATTAGGATGAACACAAATCTCCCATATGTCCGAGCTCTGGCTCATAAGGTATGCTCGCATGCGAGTCTTCCAATAAGTGTAGCCGAATGCCTCTAGGGATGGGATTTTACCAGAAGACGTCATGGTCACTACCTAGGTTTTAAATCGGTTAAGATATCTAGAAAAACCTAACCTTGCTCTGATACCACTTGTAGGACCGAAAGTAGCGACCAGAGGGGGGTGAATGGGCGCCTAAAAATTTCTTGTTAAACAATATTTTAATCCTTCCACCCAAACGAACTTAACCAGACAGATGATATTTGCAAAGCGAATTTCAGAAATTAAAGTTTTCTAGCTTAAAAAAATAACCGGTGTCCTAATTAAAATGATATTAAAAATAATCTAAATAAAATACCGTAGTAAATAAAAACTACTGGATAAAACAAGAACTTTTTATATTTTAATCTAGAAATCTAATACTCATCAATTTTATAGGCCTCGGATCATTAAAATTAATTCAGTACTAAATCTAAAATATTGTACGCAACAGCCAGAATAATATTTCCATGATTAATAGAATTTTTGGTTAATTTTTTATATGAGCCGATTAAACAAATATATTTAAATAATATGAGATAATTAATAAGCAGATAATAATTTTTTTTGTAGATAAAATTTATCTACTAAACTACTAAACAGATTTACTGCTAATTAAAAAATAACCATTTATTTAATTGACTAACTGAAAAATAGCAGATGAAGATGATTATCTAAAAATTGATTTGCTAAAAACTAGTAGATTAAAGAAATTACCTGCATGCCGATCTTGCAAAAAAAAGGGAACTTCACCGTGAAAATTTTTGTCCGACCGGCCGAATCACTGCTGCTCGTCTGCGCTTCGCGAACCTCCAGCCGAATTGCTTTTTCTTCCGCCACTTTGCGTCAACAGCCGTGGGACTTCAGCCGGAGACTTCCGGCGTGGGCCCGTGTCCTCCTGCTCATCGTCGCTAACGCAGTGAACCACGCCAAATATTGGCCGCCGAAAGCCGAGCGTGCCGCAATCCTCAACCGCCTGAATACAGTCGGCTGCATGTCGTGGGTCCCGCCGTGAAAAGATCAGCACGTCGCCGCCGTTTGCAAGGAACCGCACACCACAACCACGGCACTGATGAAGAACGATGAAAAACAGAACGGCGGCAAAAAAAACAGAGAGAGATTTTTGGACTGCAGATTGATCTCTTGAAAACAGTCATCTATCCCCAAGGGGATAGGGGCCTATTTATAGGCAAATCCTAATACATGAAAAGACTACTTTACCCTCGGGTAAAATAAACTGACTCTAAAAATAAATTCCGAAAATTACTAAATTATTCTTAGAAAAATTAACTGACTCGAATAAAAATATTCTAAACTTAAAAACTAAATATTAATATCCTATAAACGAATTAATGATAGATTGTCAGTTTTACGCCGAAACTGACAAAGCGTCCACCGTCTTCACACCGGGTACCCGGATTGGGCCGACCCGACCCCGCAGCTCCCTCGGCCCGGCAATCGCTCGCCGCCCGTGTACCTGAGTCAAACCCAGTCAACAGACCGGTGGATCATCTGCCGCTCCTAGCCATGTACCTGGATTGGGCCAGCCTGACTCCGCAGCTCCTCTGCCCGACCGTCGCTCACTGCCCGTGTACCTGAGTCACATGCGCCTCAGACTCGGCAGGTCTTCATCTCTTCCTCTTTGACTTCCGTTGACAATCACTCATCACATCTGGAATATCAAAACCATATTCTTCAACATGGTTTCTCACTTCTCATATAAAAGGATTAGGGGAGGCCCTATGAGAGGGCACATTGGGATCACATCCTAGCACACCACACGACTCGCATTACGGTGAGATCGACACTGAGAAATCAACTCATACAGACACCCCCATTCATCCATACACATACAGCAGTAGGGTTATTATCCTCCGGGAGGCCCAAACCTGTCTAAAAACTCTCTCGTGTCTGTCTCCTTATTGTATTTACTCATATCCTGCCCCATTCGATTGGGGTAACCATCAAATCCAAAGCCGTGAATCCTCCCTTCTACTTACAACAAATCACACTATGGGTACCCCCTGTAGGCGTGACGTCCCACACAATGATAGCTAGCGCGCTAGGTAGGGGAGGAGTTTTGTGGCCCGCTGATCGGATCGATGGCCATCATATGCAAGTTCAACACTAAGGTGCCTTAGGGAACCATTTGTGCTTTTGGAAGATTGAATTTTGTTAGTGATTGCATGAACAACCTAGTTCCCACCACTGTTTCATTGCGGGCGAAGGCTTCGCCCGCGCCGTCGGTGACACCTTCTTCACCGACAATTCAAGTGTTGCGGCGGACCACTTCATTGAAGACAGTCTCTAAGGGTCATCTTCTAGGGTCCTCCGACACACCCGCAGACCTCATCATCTTTGCCAACTCTAGAGGACGCACCATCCAACGCTGACAGTTTGTCACGGTCACCAACGACCGACGCCATCAACCAACTTCGCCGACCACTCGGGCTCCTCCCACGGTTGCCATCATGGCAGTTGTTGGGGTTTTATCTAGGGATGAACCATCCGACGGTGTCGAGTCCAGCACCCACCACCGAGAACACTAGAGGCGGAACCCCACCAGATGCGATCGGTGTGCTAGGGCTCAAGAAGGAGTAGGAGTCCCTCGGCAAGATGGACTTGCTGCGTAGACCGTGGCCTTTTAAGATCATGACGTGTACCAAACGCCTACCACCAACCTTATCTCGATCGAGAGAACTCTAGTGATGCTCCCCGACACGCCACAACTCTAGAGGGTCCGAGTTATGACCCAAGTTGTTGCGGCACAGCTAGTAGAGCCGCCGTTCTCTCATCTAACATAGTCGCCTTCTCAAAGCCATCAGTCCCAGCTGTCTAGGCCAGGGAGCACGGATGACCAAGCAAGAATGAAGGAAGCTCACTCGTCGAAGATGCCCTCCATATCATCAATGGCTACATCAACGCCCGCAACCTCCTTCTTCGTTGACAAAAAGGATGGGAGCGGGGGGAGCTGTGTCACCACAATCAGTACGATCACGACCGCTGAGTCATGAATGAAGGGAACACCAACTACCACGACCTTGGCCATGATGGGTTCCTCACCTTCTGCGCGCGGCTGCGACACATCGAGTGGTCATGCCACTTTCGACCGACTTGAATCACTCCATATGATGGTAAAACTGACCTATCTCAATGGATGCGACTATACTACACCACCATCCATGCGACAGGAGGAGATCCAGACATCATGGTCATCTACGTCCTAGTCATGTTGTTTGCTTCGGCTGTCAACTCACTGGTCTCACTCCCAGAAGGCTACATAAGCTCGTGGAATGACCTGTGCGATGTCTTCATCGCCAACTACTGGGGGATATGACAGAGACCCACCTCTCGACACAATCTATGCCAAGTTCACCAAAGAGAAGGAGAGTTTGTGTGGGAGTACATTCGCCGATTCTTCGAGAAGCGTCACACTGTCGCCAACTTCACCGACGCTGACGTGATATCTGCATTCTAGGATGGTTTGAGGAAGCCATCTGAGCTATTCCGCCACCTGATCATGTATGCACCGGCTAATCCTGGCCATATGATCACTGTCACCGAACAGTTCGCTAATGCTGAGGACACTGAGTTAGAGCATATGCTACCAAAGCCACATGACAACAACGAAGATCAGAAGGAGGAGGGGCATCGTCAATTGCCCATGGCCCATCGGTCACCCGCATCCCACCGATCGCCCAACTTCAAAGATTGCGCCGACCATGGTCGGCCTCGCCTTCCCAACAAGAAGAGGAAGGAGAAGGAGATCATGATCGCCAAACGCGGCACTCGGCCATGAGCCCGAGATGATGTGGCCTTGAGGGATCTACTGGATAAGCATTGCATCCTTCATCCTGATGGCAATAACACTACTCGGAATTGCTTTCAGCTACAAAACTAGATGGTGAAAGAAGCTGGATCATCCTGCCGACCCGACAAGCATCGTCGGGACACCGATGAAAGAAGACCCGAAGATACCAAAGACAAAGATGACGCCCCTCCTAGGAGAAATGACTTCTAGGAGCCCACCCGAATAGTCTCCATGATATTCGATGGCACAATGGCCTTCGAGATGAAGTGCCAACAAAAGCTGATGACCCGTCGTGTCAACGCCATCAGCACCAAGGTGCTAGAGCACCTCCGGTGGTCCGAGGTTTCAATCACCTTCGACCATCAGGACTAGTGGACTGATGTCACCAAGCCCAAGTGCTTCCCGCTCATCGTTGACCACATCATCCTGAAGGTCCGCCTGAAGAATGTGCTAGTCGACGGAGGAAGCAGCCTCGACATCCTATTCAAAGGGATGCTGGGGGCTCTCGGCATCGACGAATCGACACTCCAGAAGTCCGACACTCCCTTTTATGGGATTGTCCTAGGGAAGGAATCCCTTCCCCTCGGCACGATCACCCTGTCGGCGACGTTCGGTGTTCGGGACAACTACCGAACCAAACACGTCAAGTTCTACGTGGCGGATTTTGAGACTGTGTATCATGCCGTCCTCGGAAGACCTTCACTTTCCAAGTTCATGGTGGTGCCCCACTACACCTACTTGGTCCTCAAGATCCTAAGACCAGGTGGGTCCTTCTCTATGAAGGGGGAGGTCGCCACCTCACATGCCTGTGAGCGGGACAACCTCGCATTGTGCGAGACCGTGGCCATGTCTATCTGCACGATAGAGATGCTCCAAGATGCCAAGACCGGGTTGGCCGACGGGCTCGAGCTCACCGACCGCACTGACACCATCACTGACTGAGTACAAAAGTATTCGGCTATCAGAAGATGATCCCTCCAAGACAACTCTAATCGGGGTTGCGCTGGATCCTAAATAAGAAAGCACGCTCGTAAGCTTCCTTCGCTCCAACACCGACATCTTCACTTGGCAAAACTACGACATGCTAGGCGTACCCCAGGAGCTGATCGAACATGAACTCCACATCGACCTGGCTGCCCCGCCGGTCAAGCAGAAGATTCGATGGTTCACTGAGGACCGCAAGAAGCTCATCAAGGAAGAAGTCACTACCTCTTGGTGGCCGACTTCATCAAGAAGGCGCTGCACACGGACTGGTTGGCTAACCCAGTCCTTGTGCAGAAGAAGAGAAGAAAATGGTGTAGGACCAAAAGTAGCGACCAGAGGGGGGGTGAATGGGCGCCTAAAAATTCTTTCGAATCAATGGCCTGCTCCCAATACCCAACGCACCTCAAAAGACTAAGCAGCAAAGTATGAACAGAAAGCCTAAGTCTAAAGGTATCTAGCCTAGAATCAACAGGTGTCAAAATTAGAGAAACACCAAAACAGTGCTAATAGGCAGATAAACAAAATATTCAGGACATGGCCGGTTAAACTTTTCAATGAACGATCTAAGTGTATATAAAGTGATATGAGAAGTTACTGTTCAAATTTGTCTCCTGTTCGGAACTTGGCGAAGCCTGCTTCGCTGTGTCGAAGCCTGCTTCGCTGGTTGAAGTTGTGTGAAGGTTGATGTAGACGTGCCGAAGGTTTGTCTGGTCTTGTCTAGCCTAGTTCGAGGGTGGCAAAGAGCGAAGTATGCTTCGAAGCGAAGTATGACAGTGTCGAAGCTTTCTTCGGACAACGTACTTCGAAGCTTAACCTTCGATCAGAAAACATCGAACAAGCTCACAGAAAGACAACCTTCGAAAGAATAGCGAAGCCCGACACACAACAGAGAAACCAAAACGAAGCCTTCACTCTACCTTCAGAGCTAGCAAAAACAACTTCGAAACCAACATGATTTCCCTCAAAGCTAGTAGTAATGAAGTATGACCTTCGAACCACAGACTAACTTCGAATCGAAGTATGCTGATGTAGAGACAAGAAACAGAATCCTACAACCACACTTCGAGAAAACTAGCTCCGAACTCACACACTGAGACCTTCGGAACAGACAGCTGCACACTCCGAGCGAAGTCTATCAGAGAGACGCTTAGAAGCCAAACTTCGAAGCCTACCAATGTATTAACTTCGAAGCATTCAAGTCGAAGTACACCTTCGCAAAGACAGTCGAAGTTTAAGCGAAGCCCTTCGAGGATGTCCGATTGAAGCCGGCCTCACGGAGCTGAGGGGCTTCGAACAGAGAAGGTGGGTTCGCCAGAAAAAATAGCCAGAAAAGATTTTTAGCCCTATCTACTTCGATCAAAAAGCAACACAGTAAAAGCAAGGCCTGAGTACTAGTGTACTGTTGCTACAGAGAGTAGTACTACACATGCAAATCAGGGACAAACTGCACGCATGCAAATCTATAACTTCACAGGTTGCATACGAAATGCTGCACACCAAACAACACAGGAACAAAATCTTCCACAACCGTGAGGAATAAAGATGAACTCACGGTGAACAGAAGGAAGCTTCCTGGCAGCGCACAAACAGGAGAGAGAGACAAAATACAGAAACAAAAACAGTGACCCAAGGAATGATTGAAAAGTGATTTCTCGAAGGGGTAGTCACCCTAGGGATTGGGGCCCTATTTATAGGCTGCCCAATGACCTAGAATATTGCACTAGCCCCTTAGGGTTTTTTACAGACGCAGGAATAAAAAGAAAAGACTCAACTGCCCTTAGGAATTTTTACAGACTCGACTGACTAACTGTGGGCCTAAAGATACAAATGACTTATCCAGAAGCTAAGCTTTTGTAGCGACTACGGCTTCTCTTCTGGACAGTCGGATACAAGATCGACGGTTGTCAGTTTTGCACCGAAACTGACAAAGCCTCCACCGACTTTGCACCAGGTACTCGGATTGGGCCGGCCCGATTCCGCAGCTCGCTCAGCCCGGCAATCACTCACCGCCCGTGTACCTGAGTCAATCCTGGTCAGCAGCCTAGTGGATCTTCTACTGCTTCTGGCCCATGTACCCGGAGTGGGCCAGCCCAACTTCGCAGCCTCCTCTGCCCGACAGTCGCTTGCTGCCCGTGTACCTGAATCACACACGGCCCATTGAAAACAACATATCTCCTCTCTTCATCTGTCCTCTTTGACTATCGTTGACAATGACTCATCACATCTGGAGCCATGAGGCCCACGCTATTCAGCATGGTTCCTCAATCTCCCCCTTGATGAGTGCATTGTCAACACTTCACTTCTTTAGCTTTTCAAAACATGTAAACAACTGTGGAAACACGAAAACAAAGCACAAGAAAACAAAGAAGAAGAAAAATAAAGTAAAAGTTTAACCCTAATGACCAAAAGCCGAACAAAAGCAAGAAGCGGTCATTGTGGTTAACCAAAGGTCTCGAAATGAGTGCGATCTCTGAAACATCAACGAGGATATCAAAAGAGTAAGTGAGACAAAAAAACTCCCCCTCGAACTCTTATCCCAAAATTTCTCCCCCTTGTTGACAAGTGAACTCATCAAGCACTCAAAAGAGACACAGACTCCCCCTGAAATGCAACTCCCCCTCAAAATATGCAATGAATGCAACTGGGGTGCAGGTAGAGTGAGTAAAGCATGCTTCTCAGATATGATTGACTACAATTACAACATCGAACAGATATAGCAAAAGACATACTGTCTAAGATACATGGCATGATCAATGCAACAAATGATATCTAAAGAAAGTCATCAGCACGCATTTTCAATTTTCGCAAACAAAAACATCACCACATTTTTCCAGTAAACAAGCAAGGTAAAGCATGATATGCAAAAGCTAACTGATATCTACCAAGATAAGCATTGTCCAAATCAAGGTGCTTCAGCAAACTTGTTATCATTTCAATTTTCAAGCTTTTTCTTTTCTCTTTTTCATTTATGCCAGGGGTTATTTGCGTGTCAAACCTTATGCTGACCGACCAAGTCAAGCCTACGCCAGATCTGGACCATCAGAAGCTTAAGACATTGGTCTTGGCATACACTACATTGTCCTAGTTAGAACCAAAGTGCTATGGTACGCAGTCTAGAACAAAGTAATGTGACAAAGCAAACCCACCTGGATCTTTTCAAGTTATGCATAAAAAGGCATGGAATTTTCATTTTTCTTGATTTTTCATCATTCTTACAGCACATTTCCATGTTTTAAAGCAAAAAGATGTCCAAGTTGCTTGTTTGCATCTAAGTCAGGAACTAGCTACAAGGCATGTAATAGATAGCAAGAACATTCAGCTGACGCATGCTAGTTACCAGAAGCAATGGTGATCATTTTTCAAGTTTAAAGCATAAAAGCCATGCATATGACAGATATCAGACATATCAAGTGAACTGAACCAAAGCATGATTAATGACAAGTATTCAAAAGCATGTACCAGCTAGAATAAGTAACAGCAGTTCAATCATATAACAAAAGCAGCTCAAAAGTGTGATATGTGAATATGTATGATATGAACACACACAAAAGGATATACAACGCCCAAATCCCCTCGTAAACGCTCAAAAGTAGACTGATCTAGGGGTTTGGTGAAAATGTCAGCCAACTGATGATGGGTATCAACATGAACAAGGTCAATGACACCTTTCTCATATTGATCCCGCAGAAAATGAAAGCGCACATCAATATGTTTGGTTTTTGAATGGATACACGGGTTTTTCCCTACACTAATAGCACTAGTGCTATCGCAAAACAATGGAACCATGGTAGGAAAGAACAACCCAAAATCTCGCAGAGTGGAAATCATCCAAACCAACTGTGAGCAGCAGCTACATACTCAGCCTCAGTGGTCGAAAGAGCAACTCCAGATTGCTTTCGAGAAGACCAAGAGACAAGTGAAGAACCAAGAAACTGGCAAGTACCGGAAGTCGACTTGCGATCCAACCGGCACCCACCAAAGTCGGCATCCGAAAAGCCAGATAAATCAAGAGATGATGAAGCTGAATAGAAAAGACCAAGATCGGGCGCATAAGTGAGATACCTGAAGATGCGCTTGATAGCCTACCAATGAGACGCGCGTGGTGAAGACTGAAAACGCGCGCAAAGTCCCACGGCGAACTGAATGTCCGGTCTGGTCACCGTCAAGTACAACAGCGAACCGATCATCCCTCGAAACTCTCTCTCATTGACCTTGACGCCGCTCTCGTCCTTGTCCAGGCCCCCAGAAGTGCCCATCGGGGTCATCTACGGCTTCAAATCCCCACCAAAGTAAAATTTCTTAAGCATGTCACGAGTGTACTTACCTTGGTGGATGAAAGTGCCGTCCTTGGTCTGCTTGATCTGAAGCCCTAAGAAATACTTCAGCTCACCCATGAGGCTCATCTAAAACTCACCGTGCATCTGCTCAGAAAACTTGGACACAAGATCATTAGTAGTACCGCCAAAAATAATATCGTCCACATAAATCTGAGCGACTAAGAAGTCTGAAGCATCTCTGAGCAAGAAAAGAGTTTTATCGACAGAACCCATCACAAAGCCCTTCCCCAACAAAAATTGCTTTAAACCGGTCATACCAAGCCCTAGGGGCTTGCTTCAACCCGTATAAAGCTTTCTGTAGTTTAAAAACATGTCGAGGAAACTTAGGGTTCTCAAAACCGGGGGGCTGCCTAACATAAACTTCCTCCTCTATGAACCCGTTCAGAAAAGCACTCTTAACGTCCATTTGATAAAGCTTAAAACCCTTCGAAGCAGCAAAAGCTAGGAGAATGTGAATGGACTCAAGACGGGCAACAGGGGCAAAAGTTTCTTCAAAATCAATACCCTCTTTCTGGCAAAAACCCTGGGCAACTAATCGAGCTTTGTTGCGCACCACAACCCCATCTTCACCTTGTTTGTTTTTGAACACCCACTTGGTGCCTATGGGGTTGCATCCTGGTGGCGGCTCAACTAGTGTCCAAACCCGATTGCGGACAAAGTTTTCAAGCTCTTCTTGCATAGCATTGATCCAATTAGAATCAAAAAGAGCATGAGAAACATCTCTCGGCTCAAAAGATGCAACAAAAGCAGATTCGGAAAACACAACAAGAGAGGTAGATGAACGCAAAGTTCTTTTAGTCAAATCATCCGATGATGAGCTCTGAGGGGTGATCACGCTGAACTGCTCGGGTTCCCTGGTGATCTGATGTCACCTCACTGGAGTTAGCAGCAGGCACCTCTAGACTCGACTAAGGGGGCTCGATCGAAGTTGAAGAAGTGATCAGAGCTCCGCCCTCGTCCTCAGTCGAAGTCTTAGAAGGTGTGGGCTCTGCAGGGGGTGCAGAAGGCCCACCCTCATTAGCGGCTCGATGTAGGACCGAAAGTAGCGACCAGAGGGGGGTGAATGGGCGCCAAAAAAATTCTTTCGAATCAATGGCCTGCTCCCAAAACCCAATGCATTTAAAAAGAAAACTAAACGGCAAAGCGAGAACAGATTGACTAAGTCTGCAGATTCGAAGTCTGCTGATTCAGAGGTTGCAGATTCGAAGGTTGCAGATTCTGAGGTTGCAGATTTGAAGGTTGCAGATTCGGAGGTTTTAGATTCGAAGGTTGCAGATTCGAAGGTTGCAGATTCGAAGTATGCAGATTCGAAGCCTGCAGATTCGAAGTATGCAGATTCGAAGCTTGCAGATTCGTAGTCTGCTGATTCGAAGTCTGCTGATTCAAAGTCTGCAGATTCGAAGCTTGCAGATTCGAAGTCTGCTGATTCGAAGTCTGCTGATTTGAAGCATGCAGATTCAAAGCTTGCAGATTCGAAGTCTGCTGATTCGAAGTCTGCTGATTCGAAGTCTGCAGATTCGAAGCTTGCAGATTCGAAGTCTGCTGATTCGAAGTCTGCTGATTCGAAGCCTGCAGATTCGAAGCTTGCTGATTCGAAGTCTGCTGATTCGAAGTCTGCTGATTCGAAGCCTGCAGATTTGAAGCTTGCAGATTCGAAGTCTGGCACTAGAGTACTGTTGCTACAGTGTAGTAGTACTACTTGCAACAACAAGAACTAGTACTACTTGCGTGAAGAACACAAGCAACAGAAACAAATAGTGAACAAAAATGCACACGGTACACAGCGATTCAGATTCACAATAACCAAACGCACGCCTCGCACTCAACAGGGAACAAAATCTTACTGCATTAATGAAGAACAAAATAAATGCAAGCAGAAGAACAAGCCTCTGGCGGCGCACAGAATCAGGAATAAGAGAGAGAGTGCGCAGGAGACAAAATGACCCAATAGATTAAAAAGTGAATTCTGGAAGGGGTAGTCCAAACCCTAGGGATTGGGGCCCTATTTATAGGCTGCCCAACACTAGGAATATTCTACCAGCCCCTTAGGGTTTTTACAGACGCAAGAATAAAGGAAAAGACTCTACTGCCCTTAGGTATTTTTACATACACGACTGACTGACTGTGGGCCTAGAGTTACAGATGACTTATCCGGAAGCTAAGCTTTCGTAGCGACTACGGCTTCTCTTCTAGACTGTCGGATACAAGATCAACGGTTGTCGGTTTTGCGCCGAAACTGACAAAGCCTCCACCGACTTTGCACCAGGTACCCGGATTGGGCCTGCCTGATTCCGCAGCTCTCTCAGCCCGGCAATCACTCACCGCCCGTGTACCTGAGTCAACCCTGGTCAACAGCCCAGTGGGTCTTCTACTGCTTCTGGCCCATGTACCCGGATTGGGCCAGCCCGACTTCACAGCCTCCTCTGCCCGACAGTCGCTTGCTGCCCGTGTACCTGAGTCACACGCGGCCCATGAAACAGCAGATCTCCTCTCTTCTTCTGTCCTCTTTGACTATCGTTGACAATGACTCATCACTTCTAGAGCCATCAGGCCCACGCTATTCAGCTTGGCTCCTCAATCTCCCCCTTGATGAGTGCATTGTCAACACTCCTCTTTTTTTTAGCTCTTCAGCACCTGCGAACAAATGTGGAAACACAAAAACAAAAACACAAGAAAACAAAGAAGAAGAAAAATAAGGTAAAAAGTTTAACCCTAATGACCAAAAGCCAAACAAAAGCAAGAAGCGATCATTATGGTTAACCAAAACGTAAAAGCTCAAAATGACAGCGATTTCAGAACAACAAGGATATCATCAGAGTAAGAACTCCCCCTTAAACTCTGATCCCAAATTTTCTCCCCCTTGTTGACAAGTGAACTCATCAAGCACTCAATAGAGACACAGACTCCCCCTGAAATGCAACTCCCCCTCAAAATATGCAGTGAATTCAACTGGAGTGCATAAGGAGTGTAGAAAGCATGCTTCTCAGATATGATTGACTACAATTACAACATCGAACAGATACAGCAAAAGACATACTGTAACGATACATGGCATGATCAGTGCAACAGATGATATCTAAAGAAAGTCATTTGCACGCATTTTTCAGTTTTTGCAAATGAAAGCATCACCACATGTTCCAATAAACAAGCAAGGTAAAGCATGAGATGCAAAAGCTAACTGATATCTACCAAGATAGGCATTGTCCAAAACAAAGTGCTTCAGCAAACATGATATTATTTCAATTTTCAGGCTTTTTCCTTTTTTTTTTCATTTTTGCCAGGGGTTATTTGCATGTCAAACCTTATGCTGACCGACCAAGTCAAGCCTAGGCCAGAACTGGACCATCAGAAGCTTAAGACATTGGTCTTGGCATACATTACACTGTCCTAGTTCATACCAAAGTGCTATGGTACGCAGTCCAGAACAATGCAATGCGACAAAGCAAACCCACCTGGATCTTTTCAAGGTATGCATAAAAAGACATGGAATTTTCATTTTTCTTGATTTGTCATCATTTTTATAGCATGTATCCATGTTTTAAAGCAGAAAGATGTCCAAGTTGCATGTTTGCATCTAAGTCAGGAACTAGCTACAAAGCATATAACAGATAGCAAAAAACATTCAGCGTACGCATGCTAGTTACCAGAAGCAATGGTGATCATTTTTTAAGTTTAAAGCATAAAAGCCATGCATATGACAGATATCAGATATATCAAGCGATCTGAAACAAGACATGATTATTGACAAGTAATCAAAAGCATGTACCAGCTAGAATAAGTAAAACAGATCAATCATATAACAGAAGCAGCTCAAAAGTGTGATATGTGAATATGCAAGGTATGAACACACACAAAAAGACTCAAGAAACGAGTAAATAAGAAAGAAAACTGACGCAAAATATCCTAGAAAGGATACACAACACCCAAATCCCCTCGTAAACGTTCAAAGGTAGACTGGTCTAGGGGTTTGGTGAAAATGTCAGCCAACTGATGATGGGTATCAACATGAACAAGGTCAATGACACCTTTCTCATATTGATCCCGCAAGAAGTGAAAGCGCACATCAATGTGTTTGGTTTTTGAATCGAGACAAAGGTTTTTCCCTACACTAATTGCACTGGTGCTGTCGCAAAACAAAGGAACTCTGCTAGGAAAGAACAACCCAAAATCTCGTAGAGTGGAAATCATCCAAACCAACTGTGAGCAGCAGCTAGCAGCAGCTACGTACTCAGCCTCTGTGGTCGAAAGAGCAACTCCAGATTGCTTTCGAGAAGACCAAGAGACAAGAGAAGAACCAAGAAACTGGCAAGTACCGGAGGTCGACTTGCGATCCAACCGACACCCACCAAAATCGGCAGCCGAAAATCCAGATAAATCGAGAGAAGATGATGCTGAATAGAAAAGACCAAGATCAGGCGCATAAGTGAGATACCTGAAGATGCGCTTGACAGCCTGCCGATGAGACGCGCGTGGTGAAGACTGGAAACGCGCGCAAAGTCCCACGGTGAACTGTATGTCTGGTCTTGTTGCCGTCAAGTACAACAGCGAACCGATCATCCCTCGAAACTCCCTTTCATTGACCTTGACGCCGCTCTCATCCTTGTCCAGACCCCCAGAAGTGCCCATCGGGGTCATCTGCGGCTTCAATTCACCACCAAAGTCAAATTTCTTTAACATATCACGAGTGTACTTACCTTGGTGGATGAAGGTGTCGTCCTTGGTCTGCTTGATCTGGAGCCCTAAGAAGTACTTGAGCTCACCCATGAGGCTAATCTCAAACTCACTGTGCATCTGCTCAGAAAACTTGGACACAAGATCATTAGTAGTACCGCCAAAAATAATATCGTCCACGTAAATCTGAGCAACTAAAAAATGTGAAGCATCTCTGAGCAAGAAAAGAGTTTTGTCCACATAACCCATCACAAAGCCCTTCCCCAACAAAAATTGCTTCAACCGGTCATACCAAGCCCTGGGGGCTTGCTTCAACCCGTATAAAGCTTTGTGCAACTTAAAAACATGTCGAGGAAACTTAGGGTTCTCAAAACCAGGGGGCTGCCTAACATAAACTTCCTCCTCTATGAACCCGTTCAGAAAGGCACTCTTAACGTCCATTTGAAAAAGCTTAAAACCCTTCGAAGCGGCAAAAGCTAAGAGAATACGAATGGACTCAAGACGGGCAACAGGAGCGAAGGTTTCTTCAAATCAATACCTTCTTTTTGGCAAAAACCCTGGGCAACCAGTCGAGCATTGTTGCGCACCACAACCCCATCTTCACCTTGTTTGTTCTTGAATACCCACTTGGTGCCTATGGGGTTGCATCCTGGTGGCGGCTCAACTAGTGTCCAAACCTGATTGTGTACAAAGTTCTCAAGCTCTTCTTGCATAGCATTAATCCAATTAGAATCAGAAAGAGCATGAGAAACGTCTCTGGGCTCAAAAGATGCAACAAAAGTAGATTCAGCAAACACAGGAAGAGAGGTAGAAGAACGCAAAGTTCTCTCAGTCAAATCACCTATGATGAGCTCTGAGGGATGGTCACGCTGAACTGCTCTGGTTCCCTGGTGATCTGAAGTCGCCTCACCGGAGTCAGCAGCTGGCACCTCTGGACTCGACTGAGGGGGCTCGATCGTAGTGGAAGAAGTGATCAGAGGTCCGCCCTCATCCTCAGTCGAAGTCTCAGAAGGTGTGGGCTCTGCGGGGGATGCAGAAGGCCCACCCTCATTAGCGGATGGACTCTCCGAGCTCACCATCAGACGGCTCAAAAGAAGGAGTCAAAGAAGGCAAGGACTCATCAAATGAAACCTCACAAGTCTCGACAAGCAGCTGGGATTCGAGGTTCCAAACACGGAAGCCTCGAGAATGCAATGCATAACCAAGAAAAACACCATCCCAGCAACGAGACTCAAACTTGTACAAATGCCCTCCCTTCTTGAGCACAAAGCACTTGCAGCCAAACGCTCGCAAGTGGCTCACCTTGGGCTGTCTGCCAAACCGCAGTTCATATGATGTCTTACCAAGGTAAGCTCTAAGAAAGATGCGGTTGGCCAGATAGCAAGCCGTGTTCATGGCTTCAGCCCAAAAACGCCTCGGAGTCATGTGCTCATCGAGCATCGTCCTGGCCATCTCGACTAGCGTGCGGTTCTTTCGTTCCACAACGCCGTTCTGTGGGGGAGTGTAAGGAGAAGAAAACTGATGGTCAAGACCTTGATCACTACAGAAGCTGACGAACTGAGAGTTCTTGAACTCAAAGCCGTTGTCGTAGTGAATTGCTCGCATCCGACCATTGTTCTCATTCTTCTGCTTCAAAATCAGGTCATGAACAAACTGAAATGTTTCATCCTTAGACTCCAAAAAGAAAACCCACGAGAATCGAGAAAAATCGTCAACAATCACAAGTGCATACCACTTCCCAACGACTGAGCGTACCCGAGCTGGACCTACAGTGTCCAAATGTAAAAGCTCGCCCGGATACGAAGTCATCACGTGAGTCATAGGTGAGTGAGAAGCGACAACCATTTTCCCATGACGACAGGGATGACAAACTAGATCCTTCTCCATCTTAAGCTTGGGCAATCCTCGGATGAGGTCCATAGAGCTTAACCTGCCTAGCAGATCAAAACTCAAGTGACCTAACCTCATATGCCACTTCCAGAGCTCAGAAGAAGATCCAGCAATCAAACTGCGAGAAGGGCCAAAAGAACTAGAGAAGTCAATTCGAAAAACTTTGCCGAATGGTAAAATCTGGCAAATCAAAGACCCTCTAGAATCAATCACAGAAGAATTACCCTTCTTAAAACGCACTTCCAAACCATCCTCAAGAAGTTGCGAAACAGAAATCAAGTTGAAGTTCAAATTTTTAACCAAAGCAACATTCTTCAAAGAGAAATGATCTGAAATGCGAATTGAGCCTATGCCACTTACTTTCCCTTGACCGCTATTCCCGAACGTGATGTATTCTTTGGAGCTCGGGGGAGTGAGACTGGAGAACCATCTGCGATGTCCCGTCATGTGGCGAGAGCATCCTGAGTCCATGATCCAAACATCCTCCAGTCCCCGGTCCTGCACAATCAGTGGCTGTAAGTGGGAGCAAATGGTCCGGCACCAGGTTTAGCAAAAGAGCTAAACCAGTGTCGAGCCATCTGCTCAAAAGATGGAAAGCGAAAACCATCAAGAAAGTTCAGACCAAAATGCGGCTCAAAGCGCGGTCCTCGGTTCTGCCTAACCCTGCGGCCACGAGGTCCAGGACCATAGCCAACACGGCCTGGAACTCTGCCGGAACGAACACCACCAACTGGAGCACGGGCAAGAATGCCGTCTCCTCTACCACCACCTACATGACGCGGCCTGGCCTCCAGCCTCTTCCCGCGCCGAGGAACACGCAGTCTACCACCCTGCTGGTAGAACTGCTCCTGATCACCACGAGCCCTCTCTGCTCTCTCAAATCGCTTCCTCGTGAAGCAGAACTCCGCAAGATGCCCATCTCTCTGACAGTACTCACAATGATAGGTGGGGTTCTTGGGATGTGGTTGAGGCTTGGGATTTTTGGGCTTGGTAGTGTTTGGTGTGGTCTTCTTGGGTTGAGAGGGTCCAGGAAGAGAGTCTAGAGAAGAGTGGAGGTGTTTGGGCTTAGGAACCCAGATAGGCTTCTTGGGTGGAGCTTTGGTAGGTTCATGAATCACTCCATCCTTGGGCTGACAAGCCTTGGAGGTCTCAGTGGAGTGAATCTTGGGATACCTCTGCTCTGGGGTCATTTTGCTCCACTCCACTGCCCGGCTAATGGCACTCTCAAAGTCAGCCTTGGTGTAGGTGTAACCTACCCCAAACCCATCCTGCCTCTTGAACTGCTGGATCATCATGCCAAGCTGTGGCTCTCTGGCACTGATCCAACTCAGGATAGAACGGAGGTAAAAGTTCTCATTCTGAGAATCTGCTAGCTCCTCTCTCAAGGAAGCTAGAACCTCCACCTGAGACAAGCAGGTCTCACACTCACTCTCTACTTGGACAGACTTCTCGGCTTTTAGCTTAATCAATTCCATTCTAAGAGACAGGCAGTTCTCACAGACAGTGGGTGAAACTGACAATGTCTCAAGCTCTAGCCTAGTCTGCGCAAGCTCAGCTCTCAACCTCTCCAAATCACCCAACTGTTCATCGCCCTTGGATTTCAGCTCAGCTAAGACAGCTAGATGAGATGGGCAATCAACACAGGGTGCGACGACAGTTGCTTGAGCATCTTTCAGCTCCAGCTGAGTGCTTTCAAGCTCAGTGGCCAAAGCGTCCCTCTCATCAACCCTTTCTGTGTACCTGGACTTCAGAGTCGACAGGTCACACAATAGCACCTCACACTTCGGGCACTCATTGCTATCACCCAAGCAAGGGGAAGAAGATAGACTCTCAATTCTGCCGTCGGCCACGGCAAGCTCACTCTCTAACTCATCTATCCTCTTCTTAGCCCCCCTAAGCAGTTTTTCCCGATATTTCAACTCTTGACGATTGCTCTCAAGTAAATAAACGATTTCGCGCTCGTAGGATGATACCTTGTTGTCGTCGTCGGAGTCGTCGGAGGAGCTCTTTTCTTCCTTATCCCCAAGAGACATTGAACAGAAGCTCTTGTGGGATCTTCGGCGCTGGTGTGAGCGGCTCTTCGGCTTGTCTCCGAAGGCCATGAAGCAGAGGCCCGCTGGATCGTCCTTGTCCTTCCCCTTCCTGATGGCGATCTCCTCATCGCTTGAGCTCGATGAAGAGGAAGAAGACGTGGACCGCTTGGAGTAGCTCTTCTCCATCTCGGTGAAGAAGTCCTTGTCGCGCTTCTTGTTCTCTCGCCGGTAGTCCTTCAGGGCCTTCTTGAAGAATCGGGTCTTCGGCTTGCCCTTGTTGAAGGATGAGCTCTAGTGCTTGCAGGAGTCATGGAAGCTGCCACCGGTGCCCTTCTTGTGTCCATTGCGCTTGGGGCAGTCGGCGATGAAGTGTCCTGGATCACCACACTCAAAGCATCCGGATTTTGTGCCGGGTCTTTTGAACATTCTCTTATCATAGACACGACGCACCCGGTTGTTAAAAAGACACAAATCATCATCTCCCAACAACTCAAGCTGGTCCTCAGTGATAGACATCAAGGAGAACCCAGCACAGCTCACAACAGAGGGATCAACAAAAGGTGTAGCAAGGGCCAGGGATTTTGATCCAGAACCAGTGAGATTTGATCTCAGCTGGATATCTACCTCAGTCGCCTTCAGCTTGCTAAATAACTCAAAAATAGTCAAGGTATCGTAAGAAGTGCTTTCAAGGATAGAGGATACCTTGATCTCCCAGATCTTTGGGTCCAAGGTATGGAGAACCTTGAGCGCCTGCTCCTGATCTGAGACTAACTGAGCACCCTCAGCCTTGTTGTCCCGAAGCTTGTTAATGATCGATTGAAAACGACCAAACAAGGCTTCAACAGATTCACCCGGCTTCTGTGTGAAGTTCTCGTACTCACGCCGGTAGGTCTGATAGAGCCGAGCCTTGACCTGGGCTGTTCCCTCATGGTGTGCCTTGAGGGTAGCCCAGATCTCTCTCGCAGTGGAGAGATGACTCACACGCTCAAACTCAGTGGGACCTAAACCAGAAAACGGAATGTTCACAGCCTTACTGTTGCTCAGATGCTGAGCAATGATACCAGCAGTACCCTGCTCAGTAACTGGCAATATGACAAACATGGTGTGAACGCAAATATCCCAAATGTCCGAACCTTGGCTCATAAGATAGGCTCGCATGCGAGTCTTCCAATAATTATAGCCATAGGCTTCCAAGGACGGGACCTTGCCAGGAGACGTCATGGTCACTACCGGGGTTTAGAACCGGTTAAGGTATGGAAAAACCCTAACCAAGCTCTGATACCACTTGTAGGACCGAAAGTAGCGACCAAAGGGGGGGGTGAATGGGCGCCAAAAAAATTCTTTCGAATCAATGGCCTGCTCCCAAAACCCAACGCATTTAAAAAGAAAACTAAACAACAAAGCGAGAACAGATTGACTAAGTCTGCAGATTCGAAGTCTGCTGATTCAGAGGTTGCAGATTCGAAGGTTGCAGATTCTGAGGTTGCAGATTCGAAGGTTGCAGATTCGGAGGTTGCAGATTCGAAGGTTGCAGATTCGAAGGTTGCAGATTCGAAGGTTGCAGATTCGAAGTATGCAGATTCGAAGCCTGCAGATTCGAAGTATGCAGATTCGAAGCTTGCAGATTCGAAGTCTGCAGATTCGAAGTATGCAGATTCGAAGCTTGCAGATTCGAAGTCTGCAGATTCGAAGTCTGCTGATTCGAAGTCTGCTGATTTGAAGCCTGCAGATTCGAAGCTTTTAGATTCGAAGTCTGCTGATTCGAAGTCTGCTCATTTCAAGTCTGCAGATTCGAAGCTTGCAGATTCGAAGTCTGCTGATTCGAAGTCTGCTGATTCGAAGCCTGCAGATTCGAAGCTTGCAGATTCGAAGTCTGCTGATTCGAAGTCTGCTGATTCGAAGCCTGCAGATTCGAAGCTTGCAGATTCGAAGTATGCTTCACAGAGTTGGACTTCACACAAGAAAAGGGACTTTGGCCCTGTCAACTCGATCAAAAAGCTACGCAGTAAAAGCAAAAAGCTGGCACTAGAGTACTGTTGCTACAGTGTAGTAGTACTACTTGCAACAGCAAGAACTAGTACTACTTGCGTGAAGAACACAAGCAACAGAAACAAATAGTGAACAGAAATGCACACGGTACACAGCGATTCAGATTCACAATAACCAAACGCACGCCTCGCACTCAACAGGGAACAAATCTTACTGCATTAATGAAGAACAAAATAAATGCAAGCAGAAGAACAAGCCTCTGGCGGCGCACAGAAACAGGAATAAGAGAGAGAGTGCGGAGGAGACAGAATGACCCAATAGATTAAAAAGTGAATTCTGGAAGGGGTAGTCCAAACCCTAGGGATTGGGGCCCTATTTATAGGCTGCCCAACACTAGGAATATTCTACCAGCCCCTTAGGGTTTTTACAGACCGAGAGAATAAAGGAAAAGACTCTACTGCCCTTAGGTATTTTTACAGACACGACTGACTGACTGTGGGCCTAGAGTTACAGATGACTTATCTGGAAGCTAAGCTTTCGTAGCGACTACGGCTTCTCTTCTAGACAGTCGGATACAAGATCAACTGTTGTCAGTTTTGCGCCGAAACTGACAAAGCCACCACCGACTTTGCACCAGGTACCCGGATTGGGCCTGCCTGATTCCACAACTCTCTCAGCCCGGCAATCACTCACCGCCCGTGTACCTGAGTCAACCCTGGTCAATAGCCCAGTGGGTCTTCTACTGCTTCTAGCCCATGTACCCGGATTGGGCCAGCCCGACTTCGCAGCCTCCTCTGCCCGACAGTGGCTTGCTGCCCGTGTACCTGAGTCACACGCGGCCCATGAAACAGCAGATCTCCTCTCTTCTTCTGTCCTCTTTGACTATCGTTGACAATGACTCATCACTTCTAGAGCCATGAGGCCCACGCTATTCAGCATGGCTCCTCACTGGAGTATCCTCATCTTCCTCGAAGATGGACTCTCCGAGCTCACCATCAGAAGGCTCAAAAGAAGGAGTCAAAGAATGCAAGGACTCATCAAATGAAACCTCACAAGTCTCGACAAGCAGCTGGGATTCGAGGTTCCAAACACGGAAGCCTCGAGAATGCAAAGCGTAGCCAAGAAAAACTCCATCCCAGCAACGAGACTCAAACTTGTCCAAATGCCCTCCCTTCTTGAGCACAAAGCACTTGCAGCCAAACGCTTGCAAGTGGCTCACCTTGGGCTATCTGCCAAACCGCAACTCGTATGATGTCTTACCAATGTAAGCTCTAAAAAAAATGCGGTTGGCCAGATAGCAAGCCGTGTTCATGGCTTCAACCCAAAAATGCCTAGGAGTCCTGTGCTCATCGAGCATCGTCCTGGCCATCTCGACTAGCGTGCGGTTCTTTCGTTCCACAACGCAATTCTGTGGGGGAGTGTAAGGAGAAGAAAATTTATGGTCAAGACCTTGATGACTACAGAAGCTGACGAACTGAGAATTTTTGAACTCAGAGTCGTTATCGGAGCGAATTGCTCGCATCTGACCATTGTTCTCATTCTTCAGCTTCAAAATCAGGTCATGAACAAACTGAAAAGTTTCATCCTTAGACTCCAAAAAGAAAACCCACGAGAATCGAGAAAAGTCGTCAACAATGACAAGCGCGTACCACTTCCCACCGACTGAACGTACCCGAGCTGGACCAATAGTGTCCAAATGTAAAAGCTCGCCTGGATATGAAGTCATCACCTGAGTCACAGGTGAGTGAGAAGCGGCAACCATTTTCCCATGATGTCAGGGATGGAAAACTAGATCCTTCTCCATCTTAAGCTTGGGCGATCCTCGGATGAGGTCCATAGAGCTCAACCTGACTAGCAGATCAAAACTCAAATGACCTAACCTCCTATGCCACTTCCAGAGCTCAGAGGAGGATCCAGCAATCAAACAGCGAGAAGGACAAAAGAACTAGAGAAGTCAATTCGAAAAACTTTACCAAATGGTAAAATCTGGCAAATCAAAGACCCTCTAGAATCAAACACAGAAGAATTGTCCTTCTTAAAATGCACTTCCAAACCATCCTCAAGAAGTTGCGAAACAGAAATCAAATTGAAGTTCAAATTCTTAACCAAGGCAACATTCTTCAAAGAGAAATGATCTGAAATGCGAATTGAGCCAATGCCACTTACTTTCCCTTGACCACTATTCCCGAATGTGATGTACATTTTGGAGCTCGGGGGAGTGAGACTGGAGAACCATCTGTGATGTCCCGTCATGTGGCGAGAGCATCCTGAGTCCATGATCCAAACATCCTCCAGTCCGCGATCCTGCACAATCAGTGGCTGTAAGTGGGAGCAAATGGTCCGGAACCAGGTTTAGCAAAAGAGCTAAACCAGTGTCGAGCCATCTGCTCAAAAGACGGAAAGCAGAAATCATTTTGAGAGACCGGACCAAAACGCGGCTCAAAGCGCGGTCCTCGGTTCTGCCTAAAGCCTCGGCCACGAGGTCCAGGACCGTAGCCAAAACGGCCTGGAGCTCTGCCGGAACGGACACCACCATCTGGAGCATGGGCATGAAAGCCGTCTCCTCTACCACCACCTACACGACGCGGCCTGGCCTCCAGCCTCTCCCCGCGTCGAGGAACACGCAGCCTACCACCCTACTGGTAGTACTGCTCCTGACCACCACGAGCTCTCTCTGCTCTCTCAACCAACTTCCTCCTGAAGCAAAACTCCGCAAGATGCCCGTCTCTCTGACAGTACTCACAATGGTATGTGGGCTTCTTGGGATGTGGTTGAGGCTTGGGATTCTTGGGCTTGGTGGTGTTAGGTGTAGTCTTCTTGGATTGAGAGGGTCCAGGAAGAGAGTCTAGAGAAGAGTGGAGGTGTTTGGGCTTTGGAACCCAGATAGGCTTCTTGGGTGGAGCTTTGGGTGGTTCATGAATCACTCCATCCTTGGGCTGACAAGCCTGGGAGGACTCAGTGGAGTGAGTCTTAGGGTATCTCTGCTCAGGAGTCATTTTACTCCACTCCACTGCCCGACTAATGGCACTCTCAAAGTCAGCCTTGGTGTAGGTGTAACCTACCGCAAACCCATCCTGCCTCTTGAACTGCTGGATCATCATGCCGAGCTGTGGCTCTCTGGCATTGATCCAACTCAGGATAGAACGGAGGTAAAAGTTCTCATTCTGAGAATCAGCTAGCTCCTCTCTCAAGGAAGCTAGAACCTCCACCTGAGACAAGCAGGTCTCACATTCACTCTCTACTTGGACAGATTTTTCGGCTTTCAGCTTGATCAATTCCATTCTAAGAGACAAAAAGTTCTCACAGACAGTGGGTGGAACTGATAGTGTCTCAAGCTCTAGCATAGTCTGCGCAAGCTCAGCTCTCAACCTCTCCAAATCACCCGAATGCTCATCGCCCTTGGATTTCAGCTCAGCTTAGGCAGCTAGATGAGATGGGCAATCAACACAGGGTGCGACGACAGTGGCTTGAGCATCTTTCAGCTCCAGCTGAGCGCTTTCAAGCTCAGTGGCCAAAGCGTCCCTCTCATCAGCCCTTTCTGTGTACTTGGACTTCAAAGACGATAAGTCACACAGAAACACCTCACACTTCGAACACTAACTGCTATCACCCAAGAAAGGGGAAGAAGATAGACTCTCAATTCGGCCATTGGCTATGGCAAGCTCACTCTCTAACTCATCTATCCTCTTCTTGGCCCCCCTAAGCAGTTTTTCCCGATATTTCAACTCCTGATGATTGCTTCCAAGTAAATCAACGATTTCGCATTCATAGGATGATACCTTTCCGTTGTCGTCGTCGGAGTCGTCGGAGGAGCACTTTTCTTCCTTATCCCCAAGAGCCATTGATCAGAAGCTCTTGCGGGATCTTCGGCGCTGGTGTGAGTGGTTCTTCGGTCTGTCCCCGAAAGCCATGAAGCAGGGGCCTGCCGGATCATCCTTGCCCTTCCCCTTCTTGATGACGATCTCCTCATCGCTTGAGCTTGATGAAGAGGAAGAAGACGTGGACTGCTTGGAGTAGCTCTTCTCCATCTCGGCGAAGAAGGCCTTGTCGCGCTTCTTGTTCTCTCGCCGGTAGTCCTTCAGGGCCTTCTTGAAGAATCTGGTCTTCGGCTTGCCCTTGTTGAAGGAAGAGCTGTCGTGCTTGCCGGAGTCGTGGAAGCCACCACCGGTGCCCTTCTTGTGTCCATTACGCTTGGGGCAGTCGGCGATGAAGTGTCCTAGATCACCACACGCAAAGCACCCGGATTTTGTGCCGTGTCTTTTGAACATCCTTTTGTCATAGACACGACGCACCCGGTTGTTAAACAGACACAAATCATTTTCTCCCAAAGACTCAAGCTGGTCCTCAGTGATAGACATCAAAGAGAACCCAGCACAGCTCACTGAAGTGGGATCAACAGAAGGTGTAGCAAGGGCCAAGGATTTTGATCCAGAGCCAGTGATATTTGATCTCAGCTGGATATCTACCTCAGTGGCCTTCAGCTTGCTAAATAACTCAGAAATGGTCAAGGTATCATAAGAAGTGCTCTCAATGATAGAGGATACCTTGATCTCCCAGATCTTTGCGTCCAAGGTATGGAGAACCTTGAGCGCCTGCTCGTGATCTGAGACTAACTGAGCACCCTCAGCCTTGTTGTCCTGAAGCTTGTTAATGATCGATTGAAAACAACCAAACAAAGCTTCAACAGATTCACCCGGCTTCTGTGTGAAGTTCTCATACTCACATCGGTAGGTCTGATAGAGCCGAGCCTTGACCTGGGCTGTTCCCTCATGGTGTGCCTTGAGGGTAGCCCAGATCTCTCTCGCAGTGGAGAGATGGCTCACACGCTCAAACTCAGTGGGACCTAAACCAGAAAAGAGAATGTTCACGGCTTTACTATTGCTCAGATGCTGGGCAATGATACCAGGAGTACCATGATCAGCAACTTGCAATATAACAAATGTATCGTGAATGCAAATGTCCCAGATGTCCGAGCCTTGGCTCATAAGATAGGCTCGCATGCGAGTCTTCCAATAGTTATAGCCATAGGATTCCAAGGACGGGACCTTGCCAGGAGAAGTCATGATCACTACCGGGGTTTAGAACCGGTTAAGGTATGGAAAAACCCTAACCAAGCTCTGATACCATTTGTAGGACCGAAAGTAGCGACCAGAGGCAGGGTGAATGGGCGCCTAAAAATTCTTTCGAATCAATGGCCTGCGTCCAATACCCAACGCACCTCAAAAGACTAAGCAGCAAAGTATGAACAGAAAGCCTAAGTCTAAAGGTATCTAGCCTAGAATCAACAGGTGTGAAAATCAGAGAAACACCAAAGCAGTGCTAATAGGCAGATAAACAAAATATTCAGGACATGGCAGGTTAAACTTCACAATGAACGATCTAAGTGTATATAAAGTGAGATGAGAAGTTACTGTTCAAATTTGTCTCCTGATCGGAACTTGGCGAAGCCTGCTTCGCTGGTTGAAGTTGTGCGAAGGTTGATGTTGACGTGCCGAAGGTTTGTCTCGTCTAGCCTAGTTCGAGGGTGGCAAAGAGCGAAGTATGCTTCGAAGCGAAGTATGACAATGTCGAAGCTTGCTTCGGACAACGTACTTCGAAGCTTAACCTTCGATCAGAAAACTTCGAACAAGCTCACAGAAAGACAACCTTCGAAAGAATAGCGAAGCCCGACACACAACAGAGAAACCAAAACGAAGCCTTCACTCTACCTTCGGAGCTAGCAAAAATAACTTCGAAGCCAACAGGATTTCCTTCGAAGCTAGTAGTAATGAAGTATGACCTTCGAACCACAGACTAGCTTCGAATCGAAGTATGCTGATATAGAGACATGAAACAGAATCCTACAACCACAGTTCGAGAAAACTAGCTTCGAACTCACACACTGAGACCTTCGGAACAGACAGCTGCACACTCCGAGCGAAGTCTATCAGAGAGACGCTCAGAAGCCAAACTTCGAAGCCTACCAAAGTATTAACTTCGAAGCATTCAAGTCGAAGTACACCTTCGCAAAGACAGTCAAAGTTTAAGCGAAGCCCTTCGAGGATGTCCGATCGAAGCCTGCCTCACGGAGCTGAGGGGCATCGAACAGAGAAGGTGGGTTCGCTAGAAAAAACAGTCAGAAAAGGTTTTTAGCCCTGTCTACTTTGATCAAAAAGCAACACAGTAAAAGCAAGGCCTGAGTACTAGTGTACTGTTGCTACAGAGAGTAGTACTACTTGCTACAGTGCGCAAGAACTAGTACTCACGGGAAGAACACAACGAAGAAGCCAGAGAAGCATTAAATCAGGGACAAACTGCACGCATGCAAGTCAATAATTTCACGGGTTGCATACAAAATGGTGCACACCAAACAACACAGGAACAAAATCTTCCACAACCGTGAGGAATAAAGATGAACTCACGGTGAACAGAAGGAAGCTTCCTAGCGGCGCACAAACAGGAGAGAGAGACAAAATACAGAAACAAAAACAGTGACCCAAGGAATGATTGAAAAGTGATTTCTAGTAGGGGTAGTCTAACCCTAGGGATTGGGGCCCTATTTATAGGCTGCCCAATGACCTAGAATATTCCACCAGCCCTTAGGGTTTTTTATAGACGCATGAATAAAAAGAAAAGACTCAACTGCCCCTTAGAATTTTTTATAGACTTGACTGACTGTGGGCCTAGAGATACAGATGACTTATCCGGAAGCTAAGCTTTGGTAGCGACTACGCCTTCTCTTCTGGACAGTCAGATACAAGATCGAAGGTTGTCAGTTTTGCGCCGAAACTGACAAAGCCTCCACCGACTTTGCACCAGGTACACGGATTGGCCCGACCCGATTCCGCAGCTCTCTCAGCCCAGCAATCACTCACCACCCGTGTACCTGAGTCAATCCTGATCAACAGCCCAGTGGGTCTTCTACTGCTTCTGGCCCATGTACCCGGATTGGGCCAGCCCGACTTCGCAGCCTCCTCTGCCTGATAGTCGCATGCTGCCCGTGTACCTGAATCACACGCGGCCCATTGAAAACAGCAAATCTCCTCTCTTCATCTGTCCTCTTTGACTATCGTTGACAATGACTCATCACATCTGGAGCCATGAGGCCCACGCTATTCAGCATGGCTCCTCAAATGGAGAATGTGCATCGACTACACTGACCTCAATAAGCGATGCCCGAAGGATCCATTCCCGCTGCTGCGCATTGATCAAGTCATTGATTCGACCGCCGGTGGCGCCCTCCTGTTCTTCCTAGATTGTTACTCAGGATACCATCAGATTGTCCTGAATGAAGAAGATGAAAAGAAGACTGCCTTCATCACGCCATTCGGCACCTACAACTACACTTCTATGGCTTTTGGGCTGAAGAATGCTGGAGCCACTTACCAACGAGCTATCAAGTGTTGCCTGGCCGATCAGATTGATCACAATGTGGAGGCTTATGTTGATGATGTGATTATCAAGACGAAGGAACCTAAAGACCTCATCGGGGATCTCCAAGAGACGGTGAATAACCTCCACATATTTCGCTAGAAACTCAATCCAAAGAAATGCGTATTTGGAGTCCCGACGGGGAAATTATTCGTCTTCATCGTCAGCCACCGAGGAATTGAAGCCAACCCTGAGAAGATTTCAGCGATCCTAAACATGTCTAGGCCTGCCGATGTCAAGCACGTCCAGTGCCTGGTCGACTGAATAACTTCCCTAGGCCGGTTTGTTTTGTGGATCGAGGAGCAAGGGATGCCATTTTTCAAGCTGCTCAAGAAAGAAGATTTGGATCATCAACTTCATCGCCACTTGAATCATCTTCAGGTTCTGGTCGAGAGGCTCGCTCGCTACAGTTGAAGACGAAGGACATATCATGCCGAAGTATTCCAAGGTACCCCAAAGGGCATCCATGGTATGCTCCGCTATGGTAGCATTCTTCACTTCCGCCGCTTCCAGCCCGGCAGTAGCAGCAGACACTTCGGCCATCTTGGATAGCAAAGTGCTCTTCTGAGCCATCGCTTGTTGAATCGAGTCTTGGAGTTCCATAAGCTATGCGCTCGAAGTGGCTACTACTTGTCGGAGCTTCTCGACCTCTGCTCTGAGCACCACACACTTGGCCTCGCCCTCTTGGACCGAAGTTTTGAGTGTAGTGCTGCTCTGCTGCTCGACCTGAAGTGCTTCGTCGGTGGTAGTTCTGGCCCTCCGTTCCTCGAGGAGCTCCTCCTCCAGTCGAAGTGTTTTGTCTTCAGAGCTTTGAAGGGCAGACTGGAGGGTAGTAACCTTCCTCTTGAGCCGATTAGTTTCGAGCATTAGAAGTCGCTGCCGCTCTAGCAAGGACAAATTGCTACAAAAAAGAAAGTAAGTACCAAGTAATTCCATTTATTGAATGAATACACTTGTGGTGTGTTGCATACCTAAAGGGCAGCCCTTTCGAGGGCCAAATTGAGCTCCGGGGCTCTAGCTTCGCTTAAGACGGAGACCAATTCGGAGTTTACGACTTCTTGGCCTTTGTCCGGCCAAGGGCTCTAGAAGCGCCCGGAGGCCTGTTCGTTGCTCCAAGAATGGAGCTAACAAAGGGAGCAAGGATAAGGCCTGGCGATCGTCTACTGTAGCATCCTCCTCCAAATTGCTTGCCGAAGGATCATTGGAGGAGCGCGTCGCCATCAAGATAGGGAGGGGATCGATGCTCGTCATGCTCTTACCCCTCCTCGGCACAAAAATCAGAGTAGAAGCTCCTACTGAGGTAGATCCTCCTTTGACCGATGCCCCCTTGGTCGGAACTGCTTCGCCCGAGACGGCTCCAGTCATCAGAGATACTGTGTCTGCCGGAGCCTCAACTCCGAGAGAAACTGAAGCTCCATCCATGATCAGAGCTATGATACTCCTCGACGCACCTGTAAAAATGAAGGTATTCAGTGAATATTTGTGGGTAATAGTTATTGCAGGAATTGTAAAGGCAAAAGTTTCGAAGTCTACCTTCATCTGCGCCTTAAGGGAGAATTGCGGGGTCCTCCAAGACTTCATACATTCAGAGGTACTCTTCGAGGTCATCCCCTGAAGTCTGCTCCGGTGCAGTTGCTGTAGGCGCCTCGACCTCCGGCAGTATCACCCTGCACATGGGTGAGTTAGGAAGGGCTGACTCAAGTCCTGAGCCAGCTGCGGCGGGTTCGGAGGAGCGCGCTGTGTCTGCCTCCACAGCCTCTTGAGAAGGAGCTCTGGCTGCATCCATGGCCTCATCTTCACTATCGTCAATGAGATAATTCTCGAAGGCCTTCCCCATTCGGGCATCAAAGTCTATCTCCGAAGTCTTCCGAAGATGAGCTCCAAATGCCCAACGAGGAAGGCGAGGATACTGGAGTCGGTTAGGGAGGAGGCTTCGAAGTCTTCTTCCCCTTCTTGGTGGGGGTCTTGATGGCCTTGTTGGAAGGCTCGGCAGTGGCTTTCCTCTTCCGAGGGACCACTCCAGTCAAGTCGAAGTCTGGCAAGGGTGGAGGCTCAATTCCGAGAGCCCTCCACACTCTGTTGAAGTGCTCCCAGCTTCCCACCAGCTCCACCTTTCGCTGTTTCTTCACCACCGTAGGGGCTCCGAGCACCCGTTCAGTGGCCTTTACTATCTGCTCTGGAGCTAGCACCAAAGGGGCCGGTGAAAAGAGGTAGCATTTTATATGTTATCTCTTTCCTAATATATTATTGCAGGAAGATCGATGAATTACCTAGGCTTCGAAGCTCTCCCTCTGAAGTGTTTTGAAATGCTATCGGCCAGTCGGCTCCAAGAGGCGGGATCTAGAGGGCGATGAATTCCTCTGCTACATCCCGCATGCTCATATGGTTGGCTATCGAAGAAAGCAACCCAAGCCATGTTGAGAGAAGGCTTGGGTTCGGAGTAACTTTGGCCTCCTTCCAGAACCAAATCTCTTGACGAGGCCCTGCGAAGCTAGAGTCTTCTTCGACCTCGGCGTAAAACCACCAGAGGATCTAGTTGGTATACCACCGATCTTTGTTGGCCTTCGCTAGAAAATGCTGTGCATGCTCCTTCCGATGCTGGAAGTTGACACTTCTGAATGCCGTCAACACTTTGGTATCTCCGGGTCCATCCTATGGCTTCGGTTGGCAGGTGGCTTCGTGGGTGGTGGCGAAGACCTCCGATCTCCCTTCGCATCCTTCAGCCCGAAGAGCCCATTCGAAGATCGCCAGTCTTACAATAGCATTGGGGGACAACTGAGGCATGATAATGTGTAACATTTCCAGTACCTCTGATAAGAAATTGATGGCAGGGAGTCCTAGTCCAGCTTCGATATCGCTTGGAGCATTTCATGCTGAGGTTTTGGCACGAGTTCGTGTGGTATGGGTCATCTCGTTACACTTTGGTGTTTGGGATGAGTGCGTGCCTTGTGGGTACAGTGGTACACCTCTGATTAGAGTCTTAAATCTTTTCTAAAAGCCGAGCCCACAGTTAAGGGCGGGTTGCGTGACTAGTCGCAGTTTACATTTATGAGTGTTACATGATGACTTGGCATATAAGGACTATTGAGCGAGGAGGGAAAACGTACTCCTCGAGTTAGATAGTATTATGTTGTTCATGTTTAATATTCCACATGATTAAATTTTACTACACTAAATGCTATAACTGAAAAACGTACTTTTCCACACTTTTAGCCATTATCATTCCTGTTGGGGAAAAATACTTCACCCTCCAGTAGAAGATAACTTATCGGCTTCGAAGCTCGTGCTTATGCCCGAAGGTGGTGAAGTGTCCAAGCCAAAAGGTGCTTCGTCTTACAATTCAATGGTACCCTCCGCAGGCTATGAAGCTTCGGTGGAAAACAGCAAGTCTGATAAGATGTTTGCCTTATCTTCCTACTCCGGGTAGATTTTACCATTTTAACCCTATTCGGGGTACCGAATAGTTTCCACTATGTCGGTTGTAATTGAGGGGTAAATAGGTCTTTTCCTTACACTTTTTGCCTATAAATACCACCCTTCTTACCCTATAATAGGCATCGAATACTCAACTATTCAATACACAATTTCGGAGTACTTAAGCTATTATCCAATTTGGAGGCTTAAGATAGTTCTCAACACAAATCCACTATTTGTGAGTTCTTAATCTTAGAGAACCTATTAGCGTAATCTTTTTACGCCAACAGTTGGCGCCGTCCGTGGGATCCTAGTTCTAAAAGCTAGTTCTCTACTACTGACTGTACTTCAAAGGGCACTTGCGGAGGGAGCCTCGGAGTCTCAATATTCCGCGAACCCTTCAGTAAGGGGCTTCTTAGTGCAGTTCAAAGCCTTTCCTCACCTCCCCAAACCAATCGAAGTCCTCGGTCTTCGGACCTCATCTTCATTGGGTCAGGAACACGCTCAAAAAATTTCAGATTTTTCTGCCAAACGAGCGAAAAGTTATGCCTGTTTTACTGAAGGGGGGTCACAAAGAGTCGATGTGGAAAACAAATAGGGTTGCGGAAGGGGGGTTTTTCGGTGGGAATTTTTTTTTCTGAGACACAAGAACAACTACTACTCAAACGACACAGAGGGATGACTAAACCAGCAACAAGACTCGACCAAGAACACGAACTCAACAAAGTTAAAACTGAAATTAAAATCGCAAGGCACAAAGGGGTTCTCGGTGGGGAATTTTTTTGGTGCGGTTTTCTGGACTCTGGGTAAAAACAAAAGCAGATCGAGATTACCTAACGGGAAATCTGAGCTCTGATACCAACTGATGGGGGACTGGTCCCGATCTTCCGCTAGGTAAAGGATAAACTTGGGTTGGTGGAGAATCTCGACGTTGGCGATCCAAGGCTCCGGTCCGGCGGATCAAAACCTTGCAATCGTTACACCACTGTCTCCGTTGGTTATCAACCACGCAGGACGCGATTAACCTCGCCACGAAGGCTAATTCCTGCAAGCGAACCCAAGAACAGAAGCAAGAACAGGAAGGATACATATCGAATGCCAAATCACAGACAAACGAAGATAAGGTGAGGTTTCACAAACGCCAATGCAGCAGCCAATCGGTCCGGTGCAAGAGGCGGGATCTAAACACAACAGTGTAGATGCATACAAAGCAAAACCTAACCCTAAAGCCGGCTGGAAAGAATATATAGGGCGTGGGCAGCCTGTGGGAGGCGTACAGACTTGGGCTGTGGGCTAGAAGACGAACAGACTTGGACTATGGGCCAACACGGCCCAGTTCTATTACGCAGGACTGTTTTAAACACACAGGTCGACTCGAGACTCCAAATGAGATGAAACCAACGGCAAACGATCCGTCTTCTCCTCAGATTTCCAAAAAGTCAAAGAACACGCCAATCTGACTTCGTATGAGGAAGTTATGCCCATTTTGGTGCATGGTGGTCGATGTAGTCCGAACCAGCAAAATCTTGACTTCAAAACATCCGTGCGACTTCGTCTTCAACTCCAACTCTTCTATTCCATCTCCCATGTTCCTAAGCAACAAAATATCACTAGAATTCAGTAGCATCCCGCCCAAACAAATATAATCAAAATTGCTAAGGAAAGAATTAACCTCATGGTTCAAGCGACGGGCACGGGCGCGTGTGATTGGTCCTAGTAATTGAATTGTAGGTGGAGGCTCCATGTGTGTATCATGTGAATTGATGTCCTCATCAGTGGGAGCTCTGCAGACATACTTTTTGTTTAGGCCTTCGATCAGATGTGCATTTCTCGGAGGCATTTACTTCCAGCGACCCGCCCACTTCAGGGTTTCACAGGTCCGCCTCTCGATGCCCTCAGCCAAATAGGCCTCGAGGTTGCCTTTGGAGAGGGGCCCTTGGCGAGGGTGGAAGAGGTGATCTTCGACATCATCGACGCCCCATATGCCTACAACGCAATTTTCGGATGGGGGATGCTGAACCAGTTCGGGGCTATAGCACATCACAACTACCCGTGTCTCAAGATGCCCACGCAAGGTGGAGTTCTCACTATTTCAGGAGACCAAGCTATAGTCCAAAGAATGGAGTATGGCCACGGCCAGCCGTTAGACCCTCGGCAAGTACACAGTGTGACGGAGAACACGGAGGAGTCTTCGGAGTCTTCGAACTCCTCGAAGGGCCTTTCCCTCAAGCCAAGCCCGGAAGGTGATGTAGTCACGAAGATAATTCTGAAGGATGGCAAAGAATACCCAATACAGTTCAGCAAGGGGCTATCTCCAAAGATAGCTGCCTCGTTAGAAGAAGTAGTCAAGCAAAATTTGGACATCTTTGCCTGGACTGACGAAGACATGACCGGGGTTGACCGGAGTATCATCGAGCATGGACTACTTGTCAACCTGAAGGCTAGGACAGTACGCTAGGGGCTCCGTAAGCTATCTGCAGAGAGGGCAGACCTCGCCAAGATAGAATTGGAAAAATAGTTAAGGGCTGGCACCATCAGGGAAGTAGCCCACATGGAGTGGTTGGCTAACCCTATTTTTGTAAGTGCGAGGACGAAGCCAAGACAAGTTTCATAACCCCATCCGGAGTATTTTGTTATGTAAGAATACCTTTTGGCTTGCGGAATGCCGGAGCCACATTCTCACGTTTGATAGCTAAGGCTCTAGGTCACCAAATAGGCCGAAATGTCGAAGCCTATATGGATGACATTGTAATAAAGAGTGTTGTAAAGCACTATCATATCCTAGACTTAGCTGAAACATTTGAGAGCCTCCGAGCATGTGGAGTTCGCCTCAACCCTGAAAAATGTATATTCGGGGCGCAAGTAGGAAAACTGCTAGGGTATTTAGTTTCGAGTAGGGGAATCGAAGCTAGCCTGACACAGATAAGTGCATTGCAAAGAATAGCTCCACTAGAAAATTTGAAGCAAGTCTAGAAGCTAACAGGACAGCTCGCAACTCTCAACAGATTCCTAGCCAGATCAGTCGAACGAAGCCTTCCAATTTTCAAAGCTCTAAAGGGGTCCAAAAGTTTCAACTAGATACCGGAGTGCCAGAAGAGCTTCGATGATATAAAAGAGTACCTCGAAAGCCTGTCAACCCTTACTGTGCCCCTCCCAGAACAAACTCTCCTTCTTTATCTTGCAGCAACAGGCTCCGCAGTAAGTGCAGTATTGGTCAGAGAAGTTGAGATTAAGGGAAACCAAGCTCGAGAAATTTGCTTATGCTTTAGTAACGGCCTCGCGACAGCTAAGGCATAACTTTCTAGCACATAACCTAATCGTTCCTACCTCGTATCGCCTTGGTGATATGCTTCGGAGCAAAGATTCTATGGGTAGGATGGGAAAATGGGCTGTGGAGCTAGCCCCCTTCGGAATTTCCTTCACGGCGAGAACAGCTATCAAATCTCAGATCATAGCTGACTTCGTAGCAGAGTGGACTCCATCTGAAGTTTGGGCTCCGGAAGAACTCTCCAAAGGTATATGGACAATTTTTTCTGACGGAGCCTATCAAGCATATGGTGCAGGAGCTAGAGCTGTAATAATATTGCTGTTGGGACGACGGATCGGACCAGCAGGTTTTTTTAGTAGGAATGAGGGTGGTGTATTCAATGCTCCCTGAGCCTGTTCCCTTACAACTGTAGTTGGGGGGTATTTATAAGGCGCCCCGTCCAGAGGCCAAGCACCTCTGGAACGCCAACGGCTACCCGGCCAACCGCCGGTCGACAGTACAGACAAAACGGACTATATACAGTACAGACAAGAAGATTCGACTCTGACAGCGTATCAGCCGTGTCGGACGCTGCCTGCGCCGCTCGACACGGCTCAGAGGATCGCGATCTTGTCCCCCTGTACATTTGTCTCGTCCTTTTCCCGCCAACGCCCTTTCCGGGTTCGCTGCTGCGGCCCGAGGGAAGGGCCTTCGGCAATTCCCTTCCGGAGGGCGGTCTCCGGCAACCTTCTCCCGGAGGGCGACCTCCGGCAGCCTTCTCTCGGAGGGCGGCCTCGAGCAGCCTTCTCCCGGAGGGCGGCCTCCGGCAGCCTTCTCCCGGAGGGCGACCTCCGGCATCCTTCTCCCGGAGTGTGACCTCCGGCAGCCTTCTCTCGGAGGGCGGCCTCCGGCAACCTTCTCCCGGAGGGTGACCTCCGGTATCCTTGGCTTCAGATCCCCAGGCGGTGGGCCCCCTGGCCATCGAGATTATCTCCCCCAACAGTAGCCCCTCGCTTCTTTCCTCTCGGGAGCCCTGCGTTAAGAGAGGGTGGAAGCGCACATGATAATTCCGATAACTTTCATAAGGATGTAACTTACATTGAGGTGCCGGGCCTGGCCGAGGCGCGACCCCCTTCGACGGATGCGGAGGAACTCCGGAGCGGGCAAGTGCGGTCGGACCGGAGGTGGGGGTCCGCTCGAATTCCCCTTCCCGAGGGGTCGGGAGAAGTTTGACCGGCTCCCTAGACGTTTATGCGCCTCGAACCCTAGTGCTCCAGCCCCGAGGAGGTGGCTCAATGCCGCCCAAGGCAGTTAATGCCGCGGGCGTGCACTCGGCATTGGGGAGGCGAACCGTCAGCAAACCGCCGCGCCCCGAGGCGCCGGTTAGGCATTGAATGTAGACGCTATGCAACCGCCGCGTTCTCACGCGGAACGAGCGGAAGAGGAAACTGCCGGCTTCTTGCTTAAATACTGCCCAATACGCGTCTGGTTCCTTCTTCCTGACTTCACTGCGCATGCCCCAGCCACTTCAACCTGCACCCACCCCACCTCCTGAGCGCTAGCCCTCTTCTTGCTCCTTGCGTGATAGCGAGAAGTGACGCCCCGACAATGGCGATGGATCCACGCTTTCTGCAGCGCCAGATGGCGGCGGCGGCGGCCGGCCCATCCTAGACACGTGGCTCGCGCGAGCTTCGCCCTGCGTCGGAGCGGTTCCGGGAGCAGACCCTGGAGCTTGGCCCATCTACATGCACCGGGGCGTCGATCTAGCAGGCGACCAGGGGCCGCCTCGGTCCCGAGACGTAGGCGAGGAGACCAGGTCGGGAGACGGCCCCGCAGCCGCGAGAGGGCGAGGTCGTCGTCTTCGAGGCCTTCTTCGAGGCGGGGCTGGGGTTTCCCGCCTCGGAGCTCCTCGCTGGGGTGCTGGACGCGTTCCACGTGGAGCTCCCGTAGCTGTCTCCCAACGCCGTGGCCCGCCTCGCCATCTTCGAGTGGGCCATGCGCGCCGAGGGCTGTGAAGGACGGGTGGAGGTCTTCGCGGAGATGCATGAGGCCCTTTGCCAGCCGAAGAAGAAGGGGGTCAGATCCTAGCTTTCGGAAGCATTAATTTCCAACTCCGGAGGAAGTACGTGGACCACTTCCCGGCGAAGGCCATCAACGAGAGGTGGTACTCCAAATGGGTGAGCCAGTGGTTCTACGTCCATGTGGGACTTAGCTCCGGACTCGCCTGGATTCCGCGCCACATCTGGTTCCGGAAGGAGGCGCGCGTCGAAGTTGACTCCGGCTCGATCTCCGCGAGGATCAAGCTTCTCCAGATCGTCGCTCGCCGAATGAGCATGCGCGACTTGGCGGAGGAATTCGTGGCCCTTGAGATCCCTCCGCTGAAGGAAGAATGGCCTGCGTCGCTCCGGAGCAGCCCGGATGCATCGATGCCAGCGGAGCTCTCCCGCCAACTCGGTAAGTGTTTGTGCTTGTTTACCTTGACTCCGATTTCTGCTCGGAGGGTATCTTGGTTCTGACCTCTGGACTGCAGGGTCGCTTATGGCCCGGACCCCCGAAGAGGTGGCCCGCCTGACGGAGGGGATCCTTGGTGCGCCTACCCAAGCCGAGCGCACCCGACGATTAGAACTGGTGGGTTCATGGGAGCGCTTCAACCGAGTGTGGAGCGCTCTTGAGCTCTCGCCTCCGCCTCTTCCGGAGGGAGAGGCCCTTCGGGATGTCTCGAAGAGGAAGGTGGGCGAAACCGATGGTGGCCTCTCGCCGAAGCACCCCTCGAAGAAGAAGAAGAAGATAGTGAGAGGGCCCAAGCGGCTTTCCCCGGAACCAGCCTCCGCCTCCGGCTCCGAAGGAGGTGGATCTAGCGACGGGGCTCAATCAGAATCGGGGGATCCTCCGGCGATCCCGGACCCGATTCCGCCCGTTCGCTCGGGCACCGAGAGGACCAAGGGTGCTCTCCCTCGCTCGGGCTCCGAGAACCCTGCGCCGGGGGCTAGGCAAAGAGTCCCTGCCGCCCGGACGACGCCGCCTCCAGAGGCTTCTCCTCCGCGGCAACCGACCTCGGAGGGGGGCTCCATCGGTTCTCACGGGAGCAGGGCGACAGACAGCCTGGACCGTGGTGGGCTGGACGACCCCCTCGGGGCCATTGAAGGGCGCGAGGCGATGGACGCCGAGCTCGCCGCGGCGGCGGCGGGTTCACCCGTGAACTCCATCGACGACCTCTTCTTCCTCCCGAGCCCGTCCGGACCGACTCCGCCTTCGGAGGATCTTGGCGATGGCGCAGATGAAGGTAAGATAGCTTGCCCGCCTTTCTTCAAACCCCGGGATTCCTTCGAACTTCAACCCCGTTCATATACGCAGGCACATCAGCCCGGGTTGCCGAGCCGGTTGTCTTGCCCCGGGACGACGCCGCAGACGAGAGGCCCGCAGCCCCTGTTGATGCGACGGAGGCTTCGGAGCAGCGAGCCGGAGTGGAGGCGGGGGCCTCCGAAGGGGCTTCCCCGGATGCAGCTGAGGGCGTCAGGGGCTCACCTCGGGCCCCTACTTCCAACCAGGGCGCGCGTGCTACGGTGCCCCTCCTGCGCCCCTTCCTGGCGAACAGCGAGGACTTCGCATCCAGGGTGGCTCCGGTTCATAATTATTATCTGCGGCTCCGCGAAGCCCCGGTAATAGAGGAGCTGGGGGCGTCCGACGGCCTAGACCTCGGCCGGGCCATCGAGACCGCAGTGGGCCAGGTATGTCCCTGGAATTCCTTCGGTGAGCTTCTAGCCCTTCTCTTGCTAACCTTCTCCGGACGCAGGTGGTCGCCCTGGCGCAGGGCCAGATGATTGCCCTTCTCTCCGAACGCCAACGCCGCGAGGCGGAGACCACGAGGCTCGTAGCCCGAGGGGATGCCGCGGAGGCACTGGCTCAGGAGCTGGCGGCGGAAGTAGAAGCCCTTCGTCTCCAAGCAGCAAGGGCCGAAACACTTGAAGCCCAAGTGGCGGAGATGGGCTCCCTCAAGGCTCGTGTTGCGGAATTGGAGGGGCTCCGGGCTCGAGCTGCCCGGGCCGACGAGCTGGAGGCAGAAGTTGCCTCTCTCCGGGTCCGATCTGCCCGGATCGACGAGCTGGAGGCGGAAGTTGCCTCTCTCCGAGCTCGGGTCTCGGAGGAGAGCAAGCTTCGGGAAGAGGCGGCGACCAGCGCGGAGTCCCTTCGCGTACGAGTGGACTAGATGGAGCGGACTGAGGCGGACCTCACCGCCCGGAACGGGGAGTTGACCGAGGACCTTGCTAAGGCGGGGAAAGCGGCGGCCGACACCGCGTTGTCTCTCCGGAAGGTGCTGGCGCGCTACGGCACCGGGTGCGGCGCGTTCGACATCGCCCGGGAGTCTTTGCTTCGCCGAGTAAAGTTCATTCAGTCCACCGTCCAGCAGATACACTTGACCGTAGCGCAGTACGGCGAAGTGTCCGCCCAGGTGGCCGCTTACGAAATCCTCCGCCATCTCGAGGTGTCCGGCCTTCCGCTTCCTTCGCCTTCGGGACCGCATCCGATCGTCTTCATGGGAGATCACCTTCGAACGCCAAGCGTCGCGCTGAATCGATCTTGGCGAGCGCTCAAGGCGGTCTGGGAGACCGAAGGCCCTGAGGCGATCAAATCTTAGCTGGAGGAGGCACTCCGTAAGCGCGGTCCTCCGGATCATTCGAAGCCTCCGGCCTCGGCTCGCCAGCCGGACCCGAAGGTGTAACCTCTTTGCGACCTTCCGCTGCACTAACTTGTAATAGCTTAGGAACTTAATCGCATATTAATAAGAGTACCTTTTGGGGTTTATCTAGGGTGTCCGTGATTGCTAACGCGATATCGAAGTGCTCGATTTTGACGACGCTCTTCGACATCAATGGGCCATCTTCGAGGTCCTGAAGGCGAATCGGCCCGCACGCTTCGTTCTCCCCCGTAGCGGCGATGGGCGCGTGGATCCTGACATCCTTCGCGGGGTTCTGGGCTTCATTAAGGAAGAAGAGGCGGGATCCCGCTCTTGGACCTCATCTCCGGAGCCGGTGGATTGGTCCGACACGGAGGCCAGCTTAGACGAAGCGCCTTTCGGGGGGGTTAACCTGCGCAGCTGGGCCCAGCTTCAGGAGGACCAGAGGGCCTTTCGCGCCCAGAAGAAGGAAGAGGAGCGGAAGAAAAGGAAGGAGAGGTCCGCGCGAAGCGTGCCTGGGCGCATGCCCGAAACACACTCCGGCGCTGCTGACCCCTCCGGCCGAGGGGGTCTTCGTTTCTTGCTTGGCTTGGATGAAAATTTCTCTTGATTCTTCTTTTCCGCCTTTGATTTGTAATAAACATTGTACGCCCTCCATGCTGTCGAAGCCTTTCGCCTTGCTCCTTCCCTTCCCCCCTTAGCGGGTAGCCGGTTGGCCGGCTGGGCGCTAATCAGCTAGGAGGAAGGCGCGTTGAATGTATCCCGCACCCGGGGGCTGCACACTTCGAACGGGATTTAGGAGTCCGAATGAGAGGGAGTGTCGAGTCTAAGCTCGGAATCCGACAGGGAGGGTGCGTCGAGCCAGAGCTCGGAACCTGAGAGCGAGGGTGCGTCGAGCCGGAGCTCGGAGCCCGATAGCGAGGGTGCGTCGAGCCGGAGCTCGGAACCCGATAGCGAGGGTGCGTCGAGCCGAAGCTCGGAACCCGATAGCGAGGGTGCGTCGAGCCAGAGCTCGGAACCCGATAGCGAGGGTGCATCTAGCCGGAGCTCGGAACCCGATAGCGAGGGTGCATCGAGCCGGAGCTCGAAACTCGATGGCGAGGGTGCGTCGAGCCGGTGCTCGGAACCCGATAGCGAGGGTGCGTCGAGCCGGATCTCGGAACCCAATGGCGAGGGTGCGTCGAACCGGAGCTCGGAACCCGATAGCGAGGGTGCGTCGAGCCGGAGCTCGGAACCCGATAGCGAGGGTGCGTCGAGCCGGAGCTCGGAACCCAATGGCGAGGGTGCGTCGAGCCGGAGCTCGGAAACCGATAGCGAGGGTGCGTCGAGCCGGAGCTCGGAACCCGATGGCGAAGGTGCGTCGAGCCGGAGCTCGGAACCCGATGGCGAAGGTGCGTCGAGCCGGAGCTCAGAACCCGATAGCTTCGGTGAAGCGAAATGCTTAGAGTCGTGGCGCATGCCGTGCTGTTTAAGAATATTGGTCTGGTGATTGTCATTATACAATTAGGATACAAGATCAGGGGCCATCGGTCGTTAGCAGAATACAATGACTACTCTACGGAAAGTAGCGCTTCAGGTGCTCCGCATGCCAAGTATGCTTCAGCTCTTCGCCTTCGAGGGTGGCGAGGCGGTAGGAACCTGGTCGCCCAGACCTTGTGATAATGTAGGGTCCTTCCCACTTGTTGCCCAGCTTGGTGGGAGCGATCACCGTGCGCAGGACGAGGTGCTCGGGTTGGAACTCATTGCGCTTGACCTTGGGATCGTACCAGGCTTTGGTCTCTTTCTGATACTTGGATAGGTTGGCGACTGCCCGGAGCCTCGTCTCTTCGGCCAAGTCGAGGGAGAGGGTACGCTCGTCATCGCCCTCGGGTGCTGTGACACGCAACGAACCGGCTCGGAGCTCCGTTGGGGTCATTGCTTCGTCGCCGAACAAGAGGCGGAATGGAGTGAAGCCGGTGGCCCGGGAAGTTGTTGTCCGGATGGACCACAAGATCTTCGGCAGCTCGTCGGGCCATAACCCTTTGGCTAAGCCGACGATGCGCTTATTGAGGCCCAAAAGGATGTGCCCATTAGCTCGCTCCACGACTCCGTTAGACTGGGGATGCCGCACGGCAGCGAAGCAAAGATGGACTCCCAATTCATCGCAGAATGCCCAGAAGGGTCCGGCGTCGAACTGCGTTCCGTTGTCCAGGGTGAGCTGCTTGGGTACTCCGAAACGGCACACAATATTCTGCCAGAAGAATTTCTGAACACTTCGAGATGTGATGGAGACTAATGGCTCCGCTTCGACCCACTTGGAGAAATATTCGACGGCGACGACGGCAAAGCGCAGGTTTCCTCTCGCTCTGGGGAATTGCCCGATGAGGTCCATGCCCCAGCGGGCCAGAGGCCACATCGGAGGAATGGGTAGCAGGCTGGCCGGAGGTCGGTGACTGCGCCTCCCCATCGACTGACAACCCTGGCAGGTGCGGACGAGCTATTCGAAGTCGGCGACGACGGTGGGCCAATATACGCCTTGTCAGAGAGCCTTTCCCGCGAGAGCCTGCGGTGCGAGGTGGCTCCCGCACAGCCCCCCGTGGATTTCTCAGAGCATGGCAACTCCGTCCGAGCATGAGATGCAGCGGAGTAGCGGGGTGCATACGCCGGACTTGTATAAAATGCCATTGATAACCTGAAAGGACCTCGCACGGAGCTGCAGGCGAGCTTGGTCTGGGCTGGAATGGTTATCTTCACCGCTTGCGAGCATGCGCAGGATGGGCTCCCGCCAATCAGCGTCAACCGTACACAGGATCGGGGCTGGCTGGGATGGCGGAGGGGGCTCATCCGAGGAGGTGGAGGCGGATGCCTCACTGCGAGGGGGTGCCGAAGGTTGGGTGAGCTCCTCGAAAAATCCCCTGGCGGCAAGGCTTGAGCCCCTTCTCCGGCCTTGGCGAGGGCGTCGGCTTGGCTATTTTCGCGGCGCGGAATGTTTTGGACGGATATGCCCTTGAAGGCAGCTTCGAACTTGCGGATGGAGTCGAGGTACGAGGCGAGGTCGGGGTGCTTAGCCCGGAAACTCTTGTCGATGTGCCCGGCGACGACTTGAGAATCGGTCTTGACGACCACACGCGCGACTCCCAACGCATGCGCCTTGCGGAGCCCCAATAGGACTCCTTCATACTCGGCGATATTGCTTGTGGCCTTGAAGTTTAGCCGAGCAGAATACAGGGCCTGCTGGCTGGATGGGGAGACAATGACTGCTCTGGCCCCAGCCCCCGAGGCCTGGTAAGCACCATCTGAAAAGACAGTCCAAACCCCTTCGCTTGCTTCGGCGCCCGCGGCTTCGCGGGCCATCGTCCACTCTGCGACGAAATCGGCGAGGATTTGGGATTTGATGGCTGTCCGGGCGACGAAGGAGATCCCGAACGGGGCTAATTCCACTGCCCACTTCCCAATGCGGCCGGTGGCGTCCTTGTTCCGGAACATGTCGCCAAGGGGGTAGGCGGTCGGGATGACGATGTCGTGAGCCAGGAAGTAGTGCCGGAGCTTCCGGGAGGCCATGACGAGGGCGTAGGCCACCTCTTCGAGCTCGGAGTACCTTGCCTTTGCTCCGGCGAGAACTTCGGAAACGAAGTAGACAGGACGATGGATTAGCTTCCCGCCGCGTTCCTCTTCTTGAACTAAAGCCGCGCTCACTGCTGTGCCGGAGGCGGCGAGGTAGACCAATAAGGGGCTATCGGCCTGGAGTGTGGCGAGGGACACGAGGCCGGAAAGATATTCCTTGATTTGCCGGAAGCAGTCTGGACACTTGGGGGTCCATTCGAAATGCTTGGAACTTCGGAGCGCCTTGAAGATGGGCAGGCTGCGCTCTGCTGATTTGGCCAGAAAACGCCCGAGGGCCGCCAACCGCCCGGCCAGCTTTTGTGCTTGCTTCAGATTCTGAGGGGGGCCATGTTCTGTAGCGCCTGAACTTGCGTTGGACTGGCTTCGATGCCCCGACTGGAAACGAGATACCCCTGCAGCTGTCCTGCGCGCGCTCCGAAGACACATTTGTCCGGATTGAGCCGGATTCCACACCGTCGGAGGCTGTCGAAGGTCTCAGCTATGTCTGATCCGTGGTACTTTTGATGACGATATCGTCCATGTATGCTTCCACATTGTGTCCTAGCTGATGACCCAGGGCTTTGGAGATTAATCTGGAGAAGGTTGCCCCGGCGTTGCGAAGGCCGAAGGGCATCCGGAGGTAGCAGAATACTCCGGCCGGAGTGACGAAACTTGTTTTCACCTGGTCTTCGGGCCTTAGCCAAATCTGATGGTATCCGGAATAAGCGTCGAGGAAACTGAGGAGCTCCGCTCCGGCCGTGGAGTCAACTAGCTGGTCAATGCGGGGCAGGGGGTAGGGGTCACGGGGGCAAGCTTTATTCAGAGAAGTAAAGTCGATACACATGCGCCACTTGCCAGATGTTTTCTTCTAGACAAACACTGGGTTAGACAACCAGTCGGTATGACTCACTTCCTGGATGACCCCTGCTCGGAGTAGCTTCTCCGTCTCCGTCTTGGCGAGCTCAGCCCGCTCGGTGGAAAGCCTTTGGAGCCCCTGGCGATCCGGCCGTGCCTTCGGGTCGACGGCCAGCGAGTGCTCGATGATTGAGCGGTCGACTCCGGTAATGTCTTCGTCGGACCACGCGAAGATGTCGAGGTTGCCGCGGATGATAGCTTCGATCTGCGCTGATACCTCCGGTTCCAGGCCCCCTCCGAATTTGACCGGGTAGTCCTTCCCTCCTTGAGTCAGGGTCTTGGTGACGATTTCCGCCTCCGGGAGGGGTTTGGCGGGGCGGCCCTTCTGCTCGGGTTCCTTGCTTCCCTCGAGGCCGGCTCCTTCGGCGCTCCCGTGGACACTGTGAATTTGCCGCGGCTCCAACGGTGCTGAATGGCCGTATTTCACCCGGCGGGCCGCCGCTTGGTCACCCAGGACTGACAGCACCCCCCCGGGAGTTGGCATCTTGAGTCAGAGGTAGTTGTGGTGCGCGACGGCTCCGAAGCAATTGAGGATCCCCCTCCCGAAGATAGCGTTGTAGGCGTACGGGGCGTCGACGACATCGAACAGAATTTCTTCGCGGCGCTGCAGGGGGGAGTCGCCGAATGTTACTTCCAACAGGATCTGGCCCAGGGCATCCAGCGGAGGACCTGCGAAGCCTTGGAGCGGGCGCGAAGCTGGTAGGAGGTGCTTGCGTGACAGGCATAGCTGATCGAAGGCCTGTACGAAGATGATGTCAGCGGAACTCCCCCGTCGACCAGTATACGACGCACCTCGACTCCGGCGATGTCTGCTGAAATGACGAGGGGGTCAGCGTGCGGGAATTTGACTCCGGAGGCGTCTTCGGCGGAGAAGGTGATGGGGACATGAGACCACTCCAGGAGGGCTGAGGGGCCGGACGTGGCGATATGCCCGACCTCCCGAACGTAGTCTCGGCGTTGCCGCTTGGAAAGAGCCCCCAAGGCTCCTCCTCCGGATATGGGGAGGACCACTCGCTTCCCTCGGTCTGGAGCGCCTTCGAGCTTGGGGACCGGGGCCCTGCCGTACTCCGAACCCGGGATCGGGACTTCCGGCTCTTCGCGGCGCCCAACTACCTGGACCGCTTCGGGGCGAGGGGTAGCGACCCCCCTGTCGGTGGAGCCGTGGCCAGCGTTACACTCGAGGTAGTCGCTACGAAGGACGAGTATGGTTCGGCAGGAGTCGGTGTCGTGGCTCCGGTTCTCGCCGTGGACGCTGCAGTAGAAGGCTTCCTTGGAAAGCGCCCGAGGCGGATGCTTGGCTCCGGCTGAGCAGCTGCTGCCGGGCGTGTGCAGGTGCTTGGGGGCTGCTACTGAGGACTTCCCCCCGAAGGTGCTTTCGGCCTCGCCGAGAGTCTCGAAGGATGGGATCCTTCTGACCGGTCTCCTGGCAGCGAAAATCGGGAGCTTGGCGTGTGCCCCGGCGAAGATCCGGGGGGGCCTCATACGTCCTGGCGCTCGGGGCCTGAACGGGGGCTACCATCGCCTGCCGGCGCATCTGGCCCTCTTCGGACCGGGCGTACTCTTCGAAGTACGTCATGAGTTGTGCCACCGAAGAAATAGGTTTTCGGTGGAGCTTGTCGAGGAGACCTGGGTGGGTGACGCCCTCTCGGGCCGCGTCGATGACGAAGGAAGCCGAAAGCCCCTTGATTTGGGCCTTGATGTGCGCAAAACGCTGAGAGTACTGCCGCAAGGTTTCCCCGGGCTGCTGCTTCACCTGGAAGAGGCTCCCGGTGGACATGGGGCCACGAAGGTTCCTTGGAAGTTGTTGATGAACTTTTTCCTCAGCTGCTCCCATGAGTGGATGGTGCCAGGTCGGAGCGACCAGAACCACCGGAGGGCGATCCCCTCGAGTGCCAGGGGGAAGCATTTAGCCATGGTGTCCCGGCTTCCTCCAGACGCCTCTATGGCCAAGGCGTAGGAGCGGGAGAATTCTCCCGGGTCGGAGTCTCCGGAGTACTTGGGGAGCTTGGCGGCGCGAAACTTGGAGCCGAAGCGCACCCTCTGGAGGTCCGGGTGCAAGGCGGACTCCTCGTCGTACGACGGGTTCTCTTCGCCCTCCGGGTCTTCATCGTCGCCTAGCGCCATGGCCATGGCTCTCGCGGCGCGAAGGTGTTCTGGAGGTCGGAGCGACGCCTCCTGGCGCCACAAGGCCAGCTCTGCCTTCAGCCGGGCGTTTTCAGCGGCCAAGGCGTCGGCTTGGCTCCCGCTTCCTCCTGAAGCGGTATCGGGGTCTCGAGAGCGGGCGTAATCAGTCCGAAGGGACACCACCGGGGGTCCGGCCGGAGCGTGCTGCTCCGGCGGTACCTCCGGCACCCCTGCCAGGTTGACGGAGGTTGGCTCACGTATGCCGGCGGGGCCTCCGGCCTCGGGAGTCCCTTCCGGGATCTGGGTTGGCTCCAAGGAAGGTGCCCCGACCGGCGTATCGGCAGGGGCCGAAGGGCCGGGGTCGGGCATCGCGGCGGGCTCGACCCCGGCGGTACGGGCCGACCGGCGTGGGGGAACCGCGCTTGCTCCTTTTCGACTTGACATGGTTTGGTGAGTGGGTGTAGAGGATGATAGCTTCTTGGACTAAGATCCCCACGGACGGCGCCAACTGTTGGGACGACGGATCGGACCAGCAGGTTTTTTTAGTAGGAATGAGGGTGGTGTATTCAATGCTCCCTGAGCCTGTTCCCTTACAACTGTAGTTGGGGGGTATTTATAAGGCGCCCCGTCCAGAGGCCAAGCGCCTCTGGAACGCCAACGGCTACCCGGCCAACCGCCGGTCGACAGTACAGACAAAACGGACTATATACAGTACAGACAAGAAGATTCGACTCTGACAGCGTATCAGCCGTGTCGGACGCTGCCTGCGCTGCCCGACATGGCTCAGCGGATCGCGATCCTGTCCCCCTGTACATTTGTCTCGTCCTTTTCCCGCCAACGCCCTTTCCGGGTTCGCTGCTGCGGCCCGAGGGAAGGGCCTTCGGCAATTCCCTCCCGGAGGGCGGTCTCCGGCAACCTTCTCCCGGAGGGCGACCTCCGGCAGCCTTCTCTCGGAGGGTGGCCTCCGGCAGCCTTCTCCCGGAGGGCGACCTCCGGCATCCTTCTCCCGGAGGGTGACCTCCGGCAGCCTTCACCCGGAGGGCGACCTCCGGTAGCCTTCTCTCGGAGGGCGGCCTCCGGCAACTTTCTCCCGGAGGGTGACCTCCGGTATCCTTGGCTTCAGATCCCCAGGCGGTGGGCCCCCTGGCCATCGGGATTATCTCCCCCAACAATTTTTGTCAGGGAAAAAGGCCATGTATTATGCGAGGCTCAACTTTAAGACCACCAATAATATCGCAGAGTACGAAGGAATCCTGCTAGGCCTCCGAAAGGCAAAGGCACTTGGAGCAGCAAGGATAATAATTAAAACAGACTCCAAAGTCGTCGTAGGGCATGTTGACAAAAGCTTTCAAGCAAGGAACCCACATATGGCAAAGTATCTGGAAGAAATCCGCAAGACAGAAGCAATATTCAAAGGATTTTCTGTTCGAAGTATCCCTCGAGCAGATAATCAACTTGCAAACATTCTCGCGAAGGCTGCGGCCAAAGCATTGGACCTCCCGGAGGGTGCTTTCTCTGAAGAACTAGTCAAGCCTACAGTAAATCAATTACCCTCCGCAGAAGTCCTATGCATCCTAGCTACAGATTGGCGGGCTCCGATAATGGATGTCTTACAAAGCAGCACAGTTTCGTCAAAAGGTCCGGATTTCCGAAGGTTGCAGGCAAGGGCTCCAAATTATAAGCTTGTCAATGGAATGTTATACAACGCCAGAGTTTGTTCTCCCCTACTCCGGTGCATCTCACAACCCGAAGGCCAAGATATACTTCGGGACATTCACGAAGGTTTATGTGGAAGCCACCTAGCCCCCCGTGCTCTAGCAGGAAAGACACTAAGGCAGGGGCTCTACTAGCCGACAATTGTAAGAGATGCGGAGGAATTGGTTCGAACCTGTCAAGGATGCCAGTGGATGGGAAGACGGAGCCACCGTCCACCAGTACCACTTCAAGTTATTGCCCCGGTATGGCCAATGGCACGATGGGGAATGGATCTCATCGGCCCTTTTCCAATGGCAAAAGGCAGCTTGAAGTTTGCAGTGGTAGCAATTGAGTATTTTTCTAAGTGGGTTGAAGTCGAACCCCTAACTGCTATCACTTCAAGAAATGTGCAAAAATTCTTCTGAAAAAATATCATATGCAGGTTCGGAGTGCCAAGGGAGCTAACTGTCGATAATGGAACCCAGTTCGAAGCCGAAACTTTTAAAGAATTTTGTGAAGAACTGGGCATCAAGTTATGCTTCGCAGCAGTTCGCCATCCACAATCCAACGGAGCCGTCGAGCGAGCCAACGGGAATATTCTCTCCGGTCTGAATCGAAGGATTGTTGGGTTGGCCAAGGGGTTGTGGACCGAAGAACTCCCTAAGATTCTATTGTCCATTCGGACCACTCAATCTAGGTCCACAGGCTTCACCTCATTCAGGCTATTATTCGCAGATGAGTCCATGACTCCTACGGAGCTCAAGGGTGCATCCCTTCGCGTAGTACACCTGGAGATGAAGACGAGAGAAACACTTCGCTGGACTTGTTAGAAGAAACAATACTTCGAGCAGTCGCTAATATGACGAAGTACCAAGACCAAACAAAAACATGATATGACCCGAAGATAAAGCTGAATGAGCTTAAGCAGGTCATTTAGTTTTGCAAAGTGTAATAGCTCCGGGGAAGCTAGGAAATAAATGGGAAGGACCATATATTATCCTATGCTCAGGGCGCCCTAGCTCGTTTAAATTAGCTAATTTAGAAGGGGAAGAGTTGAAGCATGCATGGCATGCGGAGCACCTTAAGTGTTATTATGCTTAGGAGCTCCTTGTAATCAATTGTAAAAGTTCCTTTCTAAATAAAAGTGGAGGTTTGAATCTTGTTTGCTCTTCGAATTTCCCTTACTCCTCGTGGACGCATCAGGAGAACGGAGATGCTTGCGGAGTCAAGTATCTTTCCAAGAACCCGGACAATGGCCTTTGAACCATTGGTTCAAGGACTCCGTTGGCAGCCTACGGATTCCAAGCTCTGGCTTGTTACGATCCGTAGAAGAGTCTAAGGACTTTAAAAGAACAAATTTCCGGCCTCCAGGTTCGAAGCATCTGTAAAAGAGCCGAAGGTGGCCATCCTACGGATTCCAAGCTCCGGCTTGTTAGGATCTGTAGAAGAGTCTAAGGACTTTAAAAGAACAGATTTCCGGCCTCAAGGTTCGAAGCATCTATAAAAGAGCCGAAGGTGGCCAGCCTACTTATTCCAAGCTCCGGCTTGTTAGGATCCATAGAATCGTCTAAGGACTTTAAAAGAACAGATTTCCGGCCTCCGGGTTCGAAGCATGTGTAAAAAGAGTCGAAGGTGGCCAGCCTGCGGATTCCAAGCTACGGCTTGTTAGGATCCATAGAAGAGTCTAAGGACTTTAAAAGAACAGATTTCCAGCCTCCGGGTTCGAAGCATCTGTAAACGAGTCGAAGGTGACCAAGCAATAAGGTTTCAAGGCTCCAGCCAATGGAACAATTTTAATGTCTTAAGCGACTACTGTGGGAGCTTACAAGTATAAACTCAGCTCCGAAGCTTATAAACATCATAATATGAACGCATAGTTCAAATGTTGGGGGAATATATTTCCCTGTACAGGGGCCAAATGACGTCAGCCTCGGGCAGCCTTCGGCCCAGAGCCTAACGCTGTCGAGGCCCGTTTCCGCTACAAGAAGCTGTTCCCGGACCTCAAGTCCGGGACGAGGCTAGTTTCCGGAATCCAGCTCGGAGGCCGCCCTCCGGGAGCCCGGTTCGGAGGCCACCCTCCGGAGCCAAGTCTGGAGGCCGCCATCCGGGAGCCCGGTTCGGAGGCCGCCCTCCGGAGCCCAGTTCGGGGGCCGCCCTCCGGAGCCCAGTCCGGAGGCCGCCCTCCGGAGCCACGTTCGGAGGCCGCCCTCCGGGAGCCCAGCTCGGTGGCCGCCCTCCGGAGCCAAGTTCGGAGGCCGCCCTCCGGGAGCCCAGTTCGGAGGCCGCCCTCTGAAGCCCAGTCCAGAGGCTGCCCTCCGGAGCCAAGTTCGGAGGCCGCCTTACGGAGCATGCTTTGAAGCCTCCTCCGGGGTACACTTCGAAACCTTCCCCCAGCCTCCGCCTTCGGTGTGTCGGTTAGCTGGTCAAAGCCTGGCATAGCCTGACACGTCTGTAAAGCTGTAAAGTTGTCTGGTACTTTTGTACAGTAGCTAGCTCCCTTTCCCTGTCTACCCCTATAAGCCTAGGGGCTTGTAGAGGGTATCTTGGTCTTTTCCTTAAGGCCTGCGTGCCTATAAAAGCAGGGCCAAGCCCTTGTAGCAGGACACGCCCCATTGGGCCAAGAGACCCTGGAATTATTACTCCATACTAGGGCACACCATGCCAAATCCACCACAACTAGACGTAGGGTTATTATCTCCCAGGAGAGGCCCGAACCAGTATAAACCTTTTTCTCCCTCTGTTAGAGTCCTTCGAGGCTCATTCTCCACATCACACTCCACCACACAAAAACCTGCTAGAACTAACGCAATTGTTCCAACAGTTGGCGCCGTCCGTGGGGAACTTAGTCCTAGAAGCTAAGTTCTCTGCCACTGTCTGCAACCCGAAGTACGCCTGAGGGGGGAGCTTCGAAGCTTTCTTGCTTCAGGCACCCTCCGGCAAGGGGCTTCGGGTGCAGCTCGAAGGCCACCTTCGCCTTCCTCCATCCTTCACATACCGGAGCTCACTCTCCGGCAAGGGGCTCCGCTCCACGTTTCGAAGGCTGTCAAAGCCCCAAGGGCTACAAGGTAAGTACGGTCCGAAGCCTTATCTGCAATTACATTAATATAAATTCGAAGCCCTGCTTCGCCTTAAAGCCAAAGCTCTGCTTCGCCTTAAAGCCGAAGCCCTGCTTCGCCTTTGAATGCAAACTTTTGCTCCATCTTATTGAAAAACCGAAGCCATGCTTCGCCTTATCAAAAACCGAAGCCACGCTTCGCCTTGTCAAAAACCTGAAGCCTCGCTTCACTTTGTTTAAAATACGAAGCCTTGCTTCGCTTTATAAAATCCGGAGTACCCCTCCGAAGGCTACACAGTGCCCCCAGGCCCGTAGCAGTAGGCTAAAAGGACTCCGGGCCGCTGGCCCGACGCGTCCAGGGATTCCGGGCTCCGCACCCGAAGCATCCCAAGGTCGAAGGTGACCCAGAGTCGAAGGTGGCTCAGAGTCGAAGGTGGCTCACATTATCACAGGTTCGGTGAATCCACACCGACTATCCTTCTCATTACAGGACCAAGTTCCGAAGCCTTGCTTCATTATCCAAACACGCTCCGAAGCCTTGCTTCGCGGGCTCATATACTATACGCCTAAGCGTCTCGAAGTCATACTTCGCTAAAATCTAAGTGCGTTTCAGAGCCTCGCTCACGCACAGCATCCAAATCCTAGCATGCCGAAGCATGCCTCGTTAAACTTGGTTATGCTAAAGCCTTGCTTCGCACCAAGTTAGCACGTTCGAAGCCCAAAGGAGGACTTCGCTTAATGAAATTCCGAGCAGCCGAAGCCCTGCTTCGCACCAAACTAAAGCGCTCGAAGCCCAGAATGGGCCTTCGCTCAAATAAAATTTCATATGTCGAAGCCGCCGAAAGGCGCACCCTTCGCATCTTTTATTTTTTGCCCGCACCAGCAACGGCTAAGTCCCTAGCCGCCACGAGCAAAGGGGGGAAGCATGTATGCGAGGTGTGCGAATGTAATACGCAGTACGAGCGTGACAAGCTAAAATGTTCGAAGCCAAACAATGCGAAGCATACAGACGAAGTATGCAAATATAGTAAACTCCATTCATTGTATGACAATTGAGAAGTATGTTACAATACACTTCGAAAACCAAACTACGAGTAGTTTGTGTCTAAGCCTAAGAAAAATCGAGTGCGAGGCCCCAACCCTCGCTTGCCTCTTTTTCGGCCAGGGCCCCCTCGGCTGGACGTTGCCTCGTCGGAGCCCGCCCTCCCTCGGCCAGCCCGTCCAGGCTCCGAAGCCCGCAGGCTTCGTCTTCCACTTTGCGGGTCGCTCCAAGTTAGCGAAGCAGGCGGTGCCGTATCGAAGGCAGAAAAGTCTAGGGCTTCGTCGCCTGCTAAGGCCGTTTGCGAAGGCAAAGACAAAGGGCTCTGAAGGGACTCCGTCTTCACAGCGGCTAGCAAATCCTGAGCTACTTCGGAGATGGCTTCGCCGTTGGGCCCCCTCGGAAGCTTAAACCGAGGGGGACCTTTGGACCTAGCTACTTTGAGGACTGCCCACAACTGTCGAAGGTCTTCATAGTCCTCGAGCACTTCGAGGTCTACACTCGGAGGCTGAGCCTGGGCAGGCGGGGGTGTAGAAGTCGAAGGCTGATCAGGCGCAGCAGGCGCTTTGGCTCGGCGGTGTCGAAGGGCCTTCTGGAGGTCGAGGACTGCTTCACAGCCTTGCTCCTTCCAGGGTTCCTGCAACCGCCGCCAGGCTCCGCGAACTTTGGCCGGAGGCGTCACCAAGTGCGGACCCCCGAAGGCCACTGGGGTCACGGAGGTTGCCACCCGAAGGTGGTCACACCCCGCATCATGGAGCATCTGCAATACCCCTTGGCCCGCGACTCGACCGACCATAAGAGCGAAGCCCGTCAGCGCTTCCTCCGCTATCGAAGCCACCGTCTTCAAGAAATCGGCGCGGTCCCCAATCGGGTCCTGATCACCAAAGTCCAGAGCCCGGCACTCGGTCCCTATTAACTCAAGGACCTCGGTCAGACTCTGGGTAGCTTCGCCAAGATTGGCCACGACAAAGCTCTCAAGATCCTGAGCCCATTGGCGGAGCTCCGCGTTCTCCTTCGTCTGTCGGGCCTCGGCGTCCTTCGAAGCCTGGAGCTCCGCGCGGAGCCGAGCCGTCTCCGAAGCCAAGGCTTCCTTAGCCTTGTCGGCGTCAGCCTTCGCCTCAGCAGCCGAAGCCTCAGCTCGCCTCCGCTTCTCGGCTTCCTCCGAGACTTCGCGGCGAAGGGCCTCCTTCTCCTCTGCGAGGCGCTCCATCGGACTGTCGGCAGCAGTCGAAGCCACTGCATTGAGTGCGAAGGCCTGCAGAAATTCAAGAAATCATAAGTATTAACAAAGGGCTAAAGTATAGTTCGAGGATGCAAGGGGCTTCGCTCACCCGCATGAGGACTTCGTTCGAGCTGATGAAGAGATCCGTGGGGTCCAGGTGGCTAAGTTTGGCCACCAAGTCCCCCCCTCCGCAGAAGCACAGGCCTCGCGGAAACCGTGGATCACCGCCGCCGTCACGCCCTCCCTCGGCTTGAAAGGGTGAACCACCGCCACGGTCGCCTCCACGAGCTTCGGCGAGGCAGGGCTCAAGCCCACCACGTCAACATCTTCTTCGCTTCGAAGGACCTCGCGGCCTCTGCTGCCTTTGTCGTCAGACGAAGCGCTCTCGGACTCCGAATTGCTGCTGCCGCTGCTACTCGAAGCTTCCGTGGGCTTCGCATCGGCTGGCTTCGATCCACCTTCGCCTACCGGCTTCGCCACGGCAGGCCTCGCATCGGCTTCATCCTCTGTAGGGAGCCAAGTCAAGATCCGCATATTGAAGAGAAGCATGCAAAAAGGGTTTACCTTCATCAGAGATTTCTTGGAAGGAAGGTAGGGCAAAGAGTGCCCTCCAACTCCTTCGCTGCGAAGCTGGCGCATCCACCTCCGCGCCAGAAGTTGTTGCCGCCGGGGCATCCGTGGCCTCCTTAGCGGCGGGAGTGTGCGCGTCGGCCTCCACCGTCGAAGGCTTTGCCGCCAGGGGCTTCGCTGCCTTTTTGGAGGTCGGAGTAGATGCGGGCTCCGCCGCAACCTCCCCCGGGTTAGAGACTTCGGCCGCGGGGGCCTCCAGCCGCGGCCCCGAAGCATCCGGTTCGTCCTCGTCTGCCCTCTTCCTCTTGGCTCCGGCCGATGAGGTAGTCAGGTGGGCGAAGTCAGGCAAAGCAGGGAGCCCTCCGAGATCGAGCGCGGTCCATACTCTGTTCCAGCGCTGCCAGGACCCCACTAGTGCGAGGCGCTGGGTCTGCTCTTCGGGGGTCGGAGTCCCGACGACTCGATCCGCCACCGCAATGGCCTCCTCCGGGGTCCTCATTTCGAGGTAGGCTTCATGAAAGGTTTAAGTCAGAAGTGAAGATCTACGAAGTATTAAAGGCAAAGATATTGCGAAGCCTTACAGAAGCGGTCGAAGGCCAACTCGCTAAGTTCCCCTTGACCCGAAGCCTGGAAGAGCCCCTCCGGCCAGGAGCGCGCGAGGGGGCTGAGCCGGAGGGTGATGAACTCCTCCGCGAGGTCCCTCATACTCATCTTCGCCGCCACTCTCCGGAGCAGTAAGATCCTCGAGCGAAGGATGTCTTCGCTGGTCTTCACCACCCCTTCGCGCCGGTACAAGATGTGGGCGTTGGTACTCCGAAGGGGGGAGTTCGCGCCGACGGAGGCGTAGAACCACTCTTGATCCCACCTCGAGTACCACTTGTTGTTTACGGCCCTCGCCGGGAAGGCGTCTTGGTACTCCTTCCGGAGCTAGAAGTTGGCGCTGCCGAAGGCCAGCGCCCTCTTGACGCAGTTTGTCCCCTCCCTCGGCTTCGGTTGGCAGTTGGCATCATGGAGGGCGACAAAGACATCCACGCGGCCCTCGCAGCCCTCGACCCTCATGGCCCACTCGAAGACAGCTAACCTCGCTACTGCGTTGAGCGAAAACTGAGGGAGCTCGAGGTTGTAAGCCTCGAGGACTTCGCTCAGCATCCCCACTGCAGGCAGTCCGAGGCCGGCTTCTAAGAAGGCCTCGAACACCACCACCTCGTCAGCACGAGGCCTCGGCTTGACCTCCGTCTTCTCCGGGACCCGAAGCTGGATCTTCGCCGCGATCCTCCCTTCGCAGGCCCTCCGGACCGACTCCTCCGTGGAGATCGAGGCCCTCATCTCCAAGGTCTGCTCAAACTTGTCGGAGGGCGTCCGAAGGTCCCTCGACCCCAGCCGCCAAGGCGCAGTCTTCGCTGCCGCAGCCGCCGCTGCCTGCACCTGGGCGGAGCCCGAGCTCGAGCCCAAGGCCAGAGGCTTCGCCACTGCCTTCTTCGGCATGTTGGTGGGACTTCGCCGCGAGGGGCTAAAATTAGCGAAGGTCGGGAGCTAGCGAAGCTAAGAAGAAGAGAGCGAAGGTTGCAAGGCAACGAGAAGGAAGCAAATGAGAATGTGCCAAAGCCGCACGCGGTAAGCCCCTATTTATAGGTGCGGTAAGAATTCCAACCGTCGTGGGCCGAACCCACCGCCAGGTGGGCCTCCAGCGAAGGCGAATCGGCCCAGAGCAAGGTAACGGTAACTTTTCTGACCGTTGCGGAGCCGTTCGGGCTCCCCGAGGTCATTTTGGCAACTAGCGCGGGCATTTATTACCCCCGGGTATCGAGGTCACCTTCGGTCCAAGCTCCGAAGGCATGTTTTCTCTGAAGTTGTGTTTTTAGGTCATTTGTCCTAAGGGCGCGTGCACCCCTTCGTCCCGAAGGCCTACTCACGAGGGGCTACTGTTGGGGGAATATATTTCCCTGTACATGGGCCAAATGATGTCAGCCTCGGGCAGCCTTCGGCCCAAAGCCCAACGCTGTCGAGGCCCGTTTCCGCTACAAGAAGCTGGTCCCGGACCTAAAGTCCGGGACGGGGCTACTCTCCGGAGTCCAGCTCGGAGGCCGCCCTCCGGGAGCCCGGCTCGGAGGCCGCCCTCCGGGAGCCCGGCTCGGAGGCCGCCCTCCGGAGCCAAGTCCGGAGGCCGCCATCCGGGAGCCTGGTTCGGAGGCCGCCCTCCGGAGTCCAGTCCGGAGGCCGCCCTCCGGAGCCCAGTTCGGAGGCCGCCCTCCGGAGCCCAGTACGGAGTCCGCCGTTTGGAGCCACGTTCCGAGGCCGCCCTCCGGGAGCCCAGCTCGGGGGCCGCCCTCCGGAGCCAAGTTCGGAGGCCGCCCTCCGGGAGCCCAGTTCGGAGGCCGCCCTCCGAAGCCCAGTCCAGAGGCCGCCCTCCGGAGCCAAGTTCGGAGGCCGCCTTCCGGAGCATGCTTCGAAGCCCCCTCCGGGGTACACTTCGAAACCTTCCCCCCAGCCTCCGCCTTCGTTGTGTCGTTTAGCTGGTCAAAGCCTGGCATAGCCTAACACGTCTGTAAAGCTGTAAAGTTGTCTGGTACTTTTGTACAGTAGCTAGCTCCCTTTCCCTGTCTACCCCTATAAGCCTAGGGGCTTGTAGAGGGTATCTTGGTCTTTTCCTTAAGGCCTGCGTGCCTATAAAAGCAGGGCCAAGCCCTTGTAGCAGGACACGCCCTAGGGGGCCAAGAGACCCTGGAATTATTACTCCATACTAGGGCACACCATGCCAAATCCACCACAACTGGACGTAGGTTTATTATCTCCCAGGAGAGGCCCGAACCAGTATAAACCTTTTTCTCCCTCTGTTAGAGTCCTTCGAGGCTCATTCTCCACATCACACTCCACCACACAAAAACCTGCTAGAACTAACGCAATTGTTCCAACATCGAAGAACTCTATGAAAAAGTAAAGTAGGATTATTAAGTGTTGTGCGAAGCATCGGATTGTTATACAAATCATTGTGTCCGACGGACCCTATCGCAACGCGTACGGTCCCCCACCCACAAGGAGGGGAAGGGGAGTAAGGAACAACAAGATGCTTTCGAAGCAATTCATATTAATTGAATAATCATACTTTTACATCAAGAGAAATTTTGGTCTAAGCCTAGATAAAATCGGAGACCCATCCGAACTCTAGAACTACTTCTAAGGCTACTTCGCCCTTCGGAGCTCGAAGCCGTCGAGACTGTCTTCTTAGTTCGAGTGCTTCTCTTCTTCTTCGAAGCTCATAGTTTTTTCTGCTCCTCTTGAAGTTCAGCCCAAGTCAGAAGCCTTTCGGAGCTAGCCTCTATAGGGTCTTCGGCATGGTACTCTGAGTCAGACCAATCTACGTACTTGGAGGATGAAGATCTTTTTTCCTTTTCCTTTTCCTCTTCTTTGATATAAGCTAAGACTTTGCGGCGAACATCGGGTGTTATCTCCCCTTGATCTCCGCGAGGAACAGAGAAGCGTGAGCACCGATAAGGCCTTAAGCTTTCAAGGACTGTCCACTGCCGATGGAGCTCTTTGTTAAGTTCCAATACTTCTAAGTCATGCTCCGAAGGACATGGCAAAACCTAAAAGAATAAACATCCAAACAAGCTCCTCGTTTATAAACTTTTCATTCATTAATGCAAGGGGCTTTACAAGATTTCTTGTACACATTTAAGCGCCCTATAGGACTAGACCTGAGGGTCGGTTGGTGGAGCAGGAGGTGTCGGAGCTGGTGAAGCTAGAAGCGGAGGCCTTGTTTGCGCTTGCTTTTGCTCGTGGGCCTCATCGATCCAAGTTTTGCTGCATCCTTGTGGTCTATTTTCCAGACTGGTCGGAATGCTTCCTAGGCCGAAGCTACATCCTGCGAAGGC